>JBAMBF010000301.1:20637500-21105000 GCA_037043605.1 Drosophila multiciliata | reverse complement strand
TTTAATATTTAATAGAGGAGATATATATTTTTTTTATAATATTTAATAGAGGAGAAATTCGATTAATTTATGAATAAAAATAAAAATAAAATTCGTTTAGTTTATAAATAAAAATAATAATAAAAAAATTAGCTTTAATATAGAAATCACAGCTGCAGTGCTAAAAAACCAAAACCAATCTTTTTCTACTGCCTCAAGCAAATAATCGCTGAACGTAACATTTTCTAAAGTATCTGTTCAGACAGCTAAAATGACGTTCGTTTTAACCAAGTTAACAAATTGTTCAATTGATGGGCCATTTGAGCAACTCAGGCCTGCAACGATTGTGTGCAGACTGTGCCATTTGACCGAGTTGATAGCTGATTTGTGATAAGCCAGCTTTCAATTTTTTTGGCTTACAGCAAGAACAACCATTTACAGACAACAGTCAACAGACAACAGACACATAAAGTAAACACACAAAACATTGGCCAAACGACTAATATGCGATTATGGCAAATCAAATGCCTTTTGGCTCGAAAGTCAACAGCAGCCACAACAAAAAAAAAACACACACACACACACACTCGGGCCGGCTCAGACTGTGGCAGGCAGCTGAACCTGGCGGGGGTTGTTGTTGGAGAGGGGGGTGGTTTTTTGGTGCTATCAAGACGAAGGCGCAGGCGACTTTCCAACATTTTGCACATCTGTTCGAATAATATATAGAATTTTTTTTTGTTCTTTTTTCCTTTCTTTGTCGTTTAGACGATGTTGCGCAAAAAAAAAGGAGGAAAAAAATATAAATATAAGTACAAACCCAAATATAATATAAACGACAGGGGCAGGCTGAGGGCGGCTGAGGGGGGTGACGAAGTAGAGCAGATCGAGGGGTGTGTGTGTGTGTGTACCAAGACTGGGGAGTTGGCGAGCGGAGGCGACAATGGCAAAGGTTACTGACACAGCACGCACATTGACCTTGATCGCTCCGAGAACGTCTGGAGACGAATACAAAAAAAAAAAATAATGATACGGGAAGCGGGAACAGAAGCGGCCGCACAAGGTATGCTCCTGGAGCAGCAGGAGAGCAGACAGACTCGGCAAAAAGTAAATTATTTGCAAATTTATTTAGCTGCCAACAACAAAAGAGCAAAACAGCAAGAGAACAAGAGAGCGAGAGAGAGAGCAGTATATTGGCAGAGGAGAGGGGGGGAGTTGCCGCAATTCCCAACCTACCGCATTGTTACATCACGTAAGGCAGACAGCAAAAGAATGGGGGAGAAAAAAAAAGAGCAGCAACAGGAGTGGAAGGAGTAAAGAGAAGAAACAATTGTGCAGGGTGCGGGTTGCCAATAACGGTGCTTCTGTGTGTGTGTGTTTGTGTGCTTGGGCCCAGGATGTGCTCGTTACGTGTTGCAAGTCGCAAATGAAACCGAAACTGGACGCTGCCTGAGCCTGAGCCTGGCCAAATTGCTCATGCGGCCAGAAATCGCCAGAAAATGAGAAATAAAAGCTGACCAGGCGTTGGAAGGTGGAGGGAATGTGGAGGCAGATCCTCAACACTCAACATTCAGTCGCCAGCAGGAAGCGCATAAAGTTCGTTAAACTCACAGAGCCCATTGTTGCAACTACACTTGGAAAAAACATGCAACTCAAAGCTGATTTCAGCTTAGCCAAAGGTTTTTTTTAAAACATAATTGTAGAATCAGCAAACAGTTTTAATTAGTTAAAGGCATTTTTTATTTAAAGTTAAATCTAGAAATTCCTCACAAATTTAAGTATATTTAAGATCACTCTAAAAAAATTTTAGGGCTCCAAAAAAGTAAGAAGTTTTTATGCAATTTATGCAATTAGTTCTAACAATTTCAATATAAATAAAAGTAAAAAAAATCCTATATTATTTCTCGATAAATAATACAAATTAAATACTAATTTTTAAAAATAAATTTACGCAAATAAATTCATTAAAAATTTCAATAATTTTTAGATGACTTACTAAACTTTAAGGTTTTTCTATAGACTCCAAAAGTTGTTCAAGAAATTTATGCAATGACTAATAATAATTTTTAAATATAGATTTTCACAGAAATAGGTCCTAGTTCCTAAAAATTTAAGTTTTTAATCAATAATTCTAAAACATTCCTCTATTTTTATATTTAAAAAATCTTCTTTTAAATCGTTACATTTTTAATCAATAATTCTAAAAGTTTCCCCATTTTTAATAATTTGTAATAAAATAAATTCTAAAAATTTGCTCTATTTTTATATTTTTCAAAAGTGCAAAGCTTTTAAATTTGTTTAAAGTCAGTCAAACACAGCTGCCAAAATTTAAATTTAAGCTTATTTATTTTATTTATTTGAGCTGCCACTTAACTTGAACTAATTCCTCGAATCATTTATTTCTCGCAATGTAGCATTAAGGCAAGTGGCAAGTGGCAAGGACTCGCATCTGTCTCTGTGTGTGTGTGTGTGTGTGTGTGTGTGTGTCTGTCTGGCTGACTGAGTGACTAGCTGGCTGGCTGACTGGCTGCCGCCCTATAGTCTTATTGCGTCTTAGCTCCTCAGGAGCTCAGGACCTCGGGGCACGCTGTTGTCGCTTACGCTTCCTGGCCACGCACAAAATATCAACGCACTTTTCAAGTGCTCGCATTTCGTGCGTTGGCCGCCTTTTCTTTTTTTTTTGGGCTTGTGGGTATCGTCTGGCGGCGCGACGTGGCGGGAAAAACTGTACCGAACCGTTGCGGAAGGGGCTAGGGCAACGCCTGGAGCAACGTAACTACCACCATCCAACCCACCAAAAGAGAGAGAGCAAGAGAGACGAAGCCAAACCCAAACCTAAGTCCAAAACTCAAAGCAAAGCTAAAACCGAAACCCAAACCCAAACCCAATCCCAAACCCAAACCAGTAGGAAAACAGGGCATGTGCGGGCTTTTGTGGCCCTGGTACGTCTGCCGTCTAGCGTCTGGCGTCTGTTGTTGTTGTTGTCCTGGTCTATGGCTATGCTTAAGGACGCGCTGCTAGACCCGCTTTCGCAAGGACTTCCTGGTGCGTAAGGCGCAGTTCATTCAATTCTAATTTTCTTGCGAAACGCTTTTAATTGCCTACCCCGAGATGGGCACACCAGACACGCTGAGAGAGTGTGCGTGCGTGTGTGTGTGTTAGTGAGGGAGAGGGGGGCAAGAGGGAGCTTGAGCTGGAGAGCCGACCCCATAAATTACGAACAGTCGCGTTAACTCAGCAAAGTGCTCAGCACTCTGGAAATTTGATATTAATATGGAAATTTACTTTTGTTATTTTATTGCTGTTGTTGTTGTTTTTGTTTTTTTTTTTTGTTGTTTGGATGGTGTCATAGTTGATCCCGCATGGGCAGTTTGTTGGATTGTTGTTTCCTGACATTAACAAAATTTTAATTAAAAAATAATGAAAAACAAACGTGGAGGGGAGAAAAAGAATATATTTGAAATTGCGACTTCTTGTGTGAAGTTTTTTTTTGTAGAAATCCTGTGGCAAGTTTTGAATTTGATATCGAGATACCCTATAGGAAAGAAGCAGTATGTGTTCCTTAGTCAAAACTTAACCGATCTTTAAAAGCAATAATCTTTTTTTTCCATCATGTTTTCAGCATAAATTAAGATTTTGTTTTAAGTTGGAAACATTTTTAACATAATCATTTTAAAATTATCATAACAAAATACTACCCTCAAAATTTCTACCAAATTTTTTTATTTTCTTCCGAATAATAAATGATATTTTCAACAATTTTCCCTTTCAAATAATTAAGTTATTATGTGATCAAAATTGCATTCTTCAACTTTTGCAAGAAATGCAAATTATAATATGATGGAGGTATATAGCTGTTGTAGCTGACACGCCTCAAAACTGTACTTGGTTTGTGTCCCTAGGGGTTCTCACATGTTGTTGACGTTGTTGCGGCTTCTTCTTCTTCTCGTCACACATTTGCCACATCATCCTCTCTCTGCTCCCCATGCCACGTTCGACGACGACGCATCCACAAATTAGCAGTCGTCGACCTCAATATCAGTTTACGAGCAAGCCGAGCGTCAATCCATAGGCAAAGGTAGTTAGTCTCCCCCCCCCCCTTACCCCTTCACACACACCGTCCCGCTGTGCCCCTAACGCTTCACCTTGCATCTTGCTTATTTTTGTTGTTGTTTTTCTGTGCTTTTTTTGCCGCGACAGACATGAAAAATGCCCCCTGATTATTGCACGTAATGATGTTGCCACAGCTTAGAATCGTTGCTCGTTTCACTTCGCTTTTGTACCAACTACAAAACACACACTCATTCAAATATACTATATAGTTCTGTATACTGATATATATAGATATTTATATATATATATATGTGTATTTATTTTGAGTTCGGGTTTTGGATTTGGATTCGGGTTCAGGTTGCTGTGTTCCCGCTGCTGTTCCCCTGTTCAACAACGTTCTGGTTTTTTGCATTTTGCGCCTCGGGGGCTGCGCTTGGTTAGATGGCCAGACAGACGGACAGACAGAGAGAGCGAGACGGAGGCAACAATCCATCTCCGTCTGCTGCGCTTGTCTGGGGCGTATTTTATGTTTTGGCTTTATAAATTCTGTTGTCGTTTTGTGCCCACCACCGATGACGAGTTTGGCGACGCCGCTCAACTTTTTCCCGCCAAATGCAGAAGCGAAGCAACAGCGAAACACAAACACAACAAAACAGCAACAGGGAACGTCAGCAGCAACAACAGCAGCAGCAGAGGCAGCAGACAATACCACATGGCAAGTCCTAGGTCGGTTACTCCACCACACTCAGAGAAAAAAATGTATACAAATTGATATGCGCTTGCATTTGCAAAATCAACAAAATCACCCTTAAAATCAGCAATAATTTGCAGCTGAATGGTTAAAATTATCAACTTGTACTCTTCTGAATAAACTATTTATCCTAAAACTTAACATTTTTAGTCAATAATTCTAAAAGATTCCTCTAGTTTTATATTTAAAAAAAAATTCTAAAAGTTTTCTGTATTTTTCTCTTATTTTATATTTTAGACAACTTCTTTTTAAACTTTACATGTTTAGTCAGTAATTCTAAAAGTTTTCTCTTTTATAGTTTTTTGAAGTGCAAAACAATACAGGTCTTTAAAATCTTCTTAAAAAGCACATAAATGTGGATTTTTTTGGAATTTCGCAATTTATATTTTTTAAATTTTTAAAAAAAACTAACTTTGCTGTTTTATTTTATGTTTACTTATAAAGATTTATTTTTGGTAAAATAAGTTCAACTTTTTCAAGCAGCAAAACTTTTTCGGCAAGTGCAGACAGCCGGTCACTGAGACAGGCAGATGCGTCAGCAGTGAGGGTTACTCACTCACTCACTCATTCCGTCATTCAGTCAGTTAGTCACTCGCCCAATATTAAAATCGGCATTTCGAATGGCTGGGCTAAAATGAACGAAAATCATCAACGAGCTGCGCTGCTCGTGTGAATGAACTCTGTCAAGGACAATGATCTGCACACAACAACAACAATAACAACAGTCCGAGCAGTCGACTATGAGTCCGAGTGGAACATCCACTCGTGCCAGTGCCACGCCTCCCGCCGTCGCCGTCGCCATCGACGCCAACGCCGCACACACATTGCCACCCGCCCAACGCCTTTTCCCTTTATTGCGATTTATTTTGCCGAGGGTTGATTTTTATGAGAGCAGACGACGTCACCGTCAGCGTCAACGTCGCCGTCGAAGTCGACGGCGTCATTGACATTGCAAAATTCACGAGCAGCAGACGAGAAACAAAACAAATCGTTAAACTGACCTCCCCTCCCCCACTAAGCCGAAAAACAACCTGATGGATGCTGCCTGCAGACAGTTGCGAAGCAGCAGAGACGCAGAGAGGCAAGCACAGCTAAGTCCCTGCCACGCGGCTGCACTCAAAGGGACAATATGCGCCACAATTTAGACATTATTTTGGCGCCAAACTCTGTGCGGCTTTTGTACAAAGCTAAAATTTGTAGTAATTTTTAATAAGAAGTTTTCACTTTCACAGTTATTGAGTAATTCTTAAATCTTCAAACAAATGAAATGCTTTCAGAAGAGATTATTGAGCACTTGGAATAGCAATAAATGCGACAATTTTAAAGTAATTAATTTTAATCAACTGCCCAAATTTCACGAAGATCGAATAAGAAAAACCCAAGTTATGCTCAAAAATATATTCCCATATTGATCTTATATCTATCAGCAGCTGCAATCATTTTCTGTATGCATTAATATGCGAGCGCATTTGTAAGAAAGAGATGTCATGATAATCGAAGCGAGCGTCAATATTTGTTTGTGCGTATTCTGCAGAACTCCGTTACTTACAATTGTGCGAAGTGATGCATGTGTGTATATATGTATATGCAAGTGTGTATATATGTATATGCAAGTGTGTATATATGTATATGCAATTGTTTCTAGCCAGCCAATAAGGGATCAGATCGGGCTTCTAATTAAAAATATGCCTGCATTTGATTATTTTACTCTTCAGAGCCAGTGTTTGCCATGAATTATGATAACCAATAAAATGAGAGTTTATTTAACAGGTATATCGTAGTCGAGCTAACTCGAATACAGCATTCTTACTTGTTATATCTAACAAAGAAGTGTACCACATTCGGTGGCAGTTGTATTCGTGGTTCCACAACAATTTCATAGCTGACTCTGCATTTGCATTCACATACAAATCCGCATCCACATCCGCATCCATGTCGGTGTCCATGTCCTGCGGCTGTCGCTCCCCAGGCAGATGATGCGTTTCGTTATTAAATATTTAGCGAGGAGATCCAAACTCTCTCTCTCACTTTGTGTCTCTTTTTGTGTCTGCCACAAACTCCAACTCTGCACACAGCCTATTGTTAACCACGCGGCATTTAAATGCGACTGTGCAAATCCTCATTCCCCTGCTTTCCCAATCCTTTATAGCTTCAATACTCAATCCTTAAAACTCAATGCCTGCTGTCGCAGTTTATTGAATTTGTTGTTGTTGTTGTGTTTGTTGTCGCTGGCTGTGTGTGTTTTGGACCAGTTAGCGCCTCTTGTTGCTGTTGTCGATGTCTGTCGCCCGAAAATTGCACCTGCCCTGAGTTGTTGCACCTGCCCAACGGTGAGTTGAAAGCATTTGTTGTTGTTGTTGTTGTTGCTGTCGCTGTTGATTTCGTTGTTTGTTTATATACGGGTGCAGTTCAATGGCCGCAGTTGGTTTTCGCTGGTCAACGGTCACAATTTGAACTGGACTGGACTGCATTGGATTCGACTTTTAGCATACGAAATTATTGAAATTGAGCACATGAAATGATTAATGAAACACTCTACACACACACACACACACACACACAGACTCCCCGAATTTAGCACTCAATTTAAATGAGATTTTAAGTGGTTTCCGTCGACAAATGTTGAGGCAGTCTTTGAAATTACTTTGTTTTGTGTGCATTAAAAATATGCCAATTTTATGACAAAAACAATATAAATATTATTGCTAAATGAAAACAAACATTTTACTGCTTGTCAGATTTATTACAGTGCTGACAAAAAAAAGACAAAGAAAATTAAAGTTCTTATTTTCCTCATAAATGCAAATAAATTTCGAATGATTGGAATGTGCAAAGATTCTAAGAAAACTTCAAATCTTTTAGACACTCCCGTCAACTATTCAAATTTTAATTGCCTGCCACTGAGTCAATTATATTTAATTTGTCTCAACATTTTTGTGCTTTTGTCGATGCCCTTAAAAAAGGCGCCGTCAAACTGTCATAAATGGTTCGCAGACAAATGGAAAAATGATAAAATGTATAAAATGTTAAAAAAGAGTCCAAAATGAGCAGGGCATTCAATTATTTCAATTTGTATGCAAAACTTTGCATTTCAAATGGCGACAACTGCAGCAGCAGCAGCAAGAAAAGCAACAAAAGCAACAACTGGAGTGGAATGACAATGCTTGCTGTTGTCTGTTAGTGTTCCTATTGTGGCAGCCGTAGTTGCCGCAGGGGCAACATCATCTGCTGGCACGGAAGTTCAAGTCGCCGAGGCACTCCTCGTTGCTACGCAGCATAGTAGTTGTAGTCTATTGGGCAAAAAGGACGCTGGGCGACATATTGCCAAACATGTTTATTTACAGCTAAAAGGAGTTCACAGCAAGGACAACAGCTCGCGAGGCACAGGCCGTAAAATGGAACCTGAATTTCGCACCGGAACCGAAAAGACCAAAGAAAACCAGAGCACAGAGCACAGAGCACCGAGCACCGAGCACAGCGCACAAAACATCGAGTACAACCAACCAACCCAAGGCAAACGCATCTTGTCACATTGTCATTGTCAGCCTGTACCCCCTGTAAACCCGCCCCCTTTTCTCTAAAGACTACTGCCTCCTGCTCTGTGGCAACATCTTGTCTGCTGCTCGTCGAACAATTCGAGCAATTTCACTTCGAAAATTGCGGCGTTTAGCGCGCGATTGCCACAAATCAAAGCGACATTAAAACCCCCTTTTTTTTAACCCAGCCCAGTCGCTGTTTTGTCTTGTTTACCCATGACAGCAGCAGAAGGAGCAGCAGAGGGAGCAGCAGCAAAAGCCAAGCCAAGCCAAGACTGCTTGAGTTTTGTATGTGTGCCTTTTCATTTTTAGATAAATAAAAATCGCAAAGAAGAAATCCCAAATGTCGTCTCTTGTCTAAGGCGGACTCCCGAAACATATGCGCGCCAAATCAGCAGCAGACAAAACAAACAAAGACCAACAGGACAGACAAAAGGACAAAGAAAGCACAAAATAAAAGCAGAAGACGGAGAAGACGTAGCAAGAAGAAGAAGCAGCAAGAAGCAAGAAAACATACAGCGTATTCGCAGCCTGAAAAATGCTTCAAAAATCACTAAAGGAAATAAGAAAAAAAATAAGTAAGAATGCGAACTAAATCGACTACGAAATACCCTAAGCACAGCTGTTAAATATATTCCAGTATTATTGGTCAATTTCTCTTTAAAAAGTTTCGTATGAGCAGACTTATACCAAGCATAGACTCTAAAGCGCCAAATAATTGAATGCAGGCATATTTTTAATTAGAAGCCCGATCTGATCCCTTATTGGCTGGCTAGAAACAATTGCATATACATATATACACACTTGCATGTATATATATACACACTTGCATATACATATATACACACATGCATCCATTCGCACAATTGTAAGTAACGGAGTTCTGCAGAATATGCACAAACATATATTGACGCTCGCTTCGATTATCATGACATCTCTTTCTCACACATGCGCTCGAATGCCAATGCATACAGAAAATGATTGCGGCTGCTGATAGAAATGAGATCAATATGGGAATATATTTTTGATTATAACTTGGGTTTTTCTTTTTCGATCTTGATAAAATTTGGGCAGCTGATCAATATTATACATAAACATATTCTGAATCAGTTTAAATATTCTGCCTTAAAAACTGTGGAATTTATTGATATCGGAATTTGTAATGTATCGATAATCGAAAAACAGAGGCAGCTATCGATAAAATGAAGTAAACTTGATATGCGCCGAATATACGAAAACATATATTCCAAATCTTAAATCTCTAGCTATTTTAGGGCTATAACAAATCGGCTGTTGATCCTGACCAAGAATATCTATTTACTATATGGAATCGAAGATTCTTCCTTCTGCCTGTTACCTGTTACATACATTTGCACAAAACCATTATACCCCTTTTACGCATTTTTAATGGGTTCAGGGTATAATATAAGTTTACGTGTGGCAGCGCACGTGAGTGTCTATATGTTGCAGGGAGGGGAAAACTTTTGGGGATGGGGATGGTGGTGGCATGGTGGTTGTGCTTGTCAGGCCTGCTGCCGATTTTGGTGCGTAGACAACGCAGACGACAATATTCCACTCCAAGTGATTTGTTGTCCAAGTTGAGGAGACCCAAAGACCAAAGAACTTTTCCAGACGTCGGGCGGCTGGCTTGAATGATTACCCCACTGGTTGGCTGGATAGGTTGAGGGGGTGGTTGAGGGGGGTGCTTGACTGGGGTGTAGACCTATGATTTTAGCTAAGAAGTAGCAACATATACACACAAATAAGTCTGTTAGGCCTCCCCAAACAATAGCAACAACAACAGCTGCCGAGGCTGCTGCTGCTGCTGTGGCAACATCGAACAATTTCTATTTATATGCGATCGAGTTGCATAGTTGTAAAACGTGGCACAGAGAAAAAAAAACCCCCCAAATATGATCCAACATGATTTGTAGCATGTTCAATTTAGGCATATTAAAAAATCCTTCAACTTGGAAATTAAATATTCTTTATGTTTATTTTGCTTTATTATTATTAGAATTTAATATTTCTAATAAAACTGATCGAATAACATTTTTGTTGTTTTAATGGTTTTGTGTCTTCAAAATTTAAGATATAGTATCATATTTTTATTCTGCTACTGATTATAGATATTTATTAGAAGAGTGAGTATTTTTAATCTTTTCTTCCCCCCTTTTTTTCTTAATATATTTAATATTTGTTTTTCTTGCATAATGCGAATTGCCAATTACTTCAAAAAACATAAAAAAGACACAATTTATTCTGAGAAAAAGTTCACATTAAATTAAAATTAGGAGTAGCTTTACTTTATATTATTATTTATGAGTAAATATAATTTATAATATATAAACTCCTCAAATATCAAAACAGTCGCATATTTTTTTTTAATTAATTCATTAATCATATCAGAGATTAGAATATAATTCTGAATATTATATTAAGCAGTGACTTGTGATTTTCACAAAGTTAAAACACCAATTCTAACCCTGTTTAAAGACAACTTTAAGCATGGCAAATATTGTTGGTATTACTTAAATCAAGTTGTCAATATTTCAATACTTTAACTGTTGCTTTACTTCTGCTTTAACAGATTGCAAACAAGTCGCGAACATTTCAGTTTGTGTGAGTGAAACATTTGTATTTCAAGACATGTAACCAAGATTTGTTATAAAATCTCTTTCAGCATATTTTTTTTTTTTTTTTTCGTTTTGTCAATGTTTTGCTGCATATGTTGTGAAAGAGTGTGTGTGTTTTTGTGCGTGTGTGTGTGTGTTTTGTGTGTTTGTTTGTGCGTGTGTGTTGTCTGTCATCCGCCTGTTGTCTGGGGCTGCTACGCACGTAACGGTAAATTTACGCGTCTCTGAACTTTGACCCTCGCACTACGCCGCCTGTGACCTTTGTGCGTACATTGACGCGTCTGCGCCCCAAACACACATTTTATGGATGCTGTTCGAATGTTGCCATTGCCGTTTCAGTTGCTGTTTGCCACTTTTTTATGCGAAATTAATTTAGAAAACTTTTCTCGGAATAAAAATCTGCGCAATTCACGTGTAGACGACGAAAGGCGGCAACTGACAATTGGGGGAGGCAGAGTGCTGGCGGCTGAGGAAGGGGTTTCACTGGGCTTTGGGGCGTAAGTTTACTTTCATTTCATTTCAATTTTTTGGGTAGTTTTTGGTTTGTTTTGTGCCTACTACGTTTAGTTTTTGTGTGTACACACTTAATGCCATAAAGGTCAAAGTTTAAAGAGGTATTCAGCAAATGAAAAGTTGGCAGACAACTAACAAAATGCCGCATAATGTCAGAGTTGCGGGATACATTTGAGGAAACAAGATTTAACCAACAAATTTAAAAGTTAAATAACGCATGAAAATGGAAAGGATTTTATAAATTGCATTTAAGATTAATAAAGTTATTAGTTAGTTTATTTAAAAAAAAAATTATAAAATACATGTGAACAATATCTAATTTTGTTATATTGCTAAAGATAAATTAACTTTTGTACTCGGATAATTTTGCAAAATTTTTAAAATTCTACAGGTCAAAAAAAAAACTAATAAGTTGTGAAAAAAAACTTTACAATTTACATATATATATATATATATATATACATATTTTTGTTGTTTTATTTAATCTGTATCAAAATTCATTTCATATTTAAATATCTGTAAGCTTCTGCAAGTCAATATAATTAAATAAGGCATACCAAAAATCTTAAGATATAAATATATTTAATACACACATATGTGTGGAAATATCTTTTGAGATATTACACTCAAAAAGATTAAATGTTTTAAGTGAAAATAATCAATATATATTTGAATTTGTGCGCCCATTCAGAAATATGCATTATGGAAGTCATAAAGCAGAGCCTTTCAAGATAGCCAAATTGTTTTTGCTCATGGTAACACATACGAGTCGAGTACTTTCACACCAAGGCATTTGTTTGGTTGGTTTAGCTTGGGGCAGTGATTTTAGCAGGGCTGGCATGATAAATGCCAGAGCCAGTTGCAGAGCGAGCAAGCGGAAATGCCCCTAGCCAAGAAGTCTCCCTACTGACAGCTCAAATGACCCATTCGGTGGCCACAATTTGCCATCACTTTGCCACAGAGCAGCGAACAAGCAAATTGCGAAGACAACATCGGCAAATGGCAATGGGGCATCGTCATTGCCATCGCCATCGCCATTGCCATCGACATCGTCATCGACATCGACATCTGATAGATATAAAAACATCAACACGATGCTCATCTACTACTGCTCCTATCTTGAAATGTCTTTGTATCTGTGTATCTGTCTCTATGGGTGCCACAGTGCATCGAACTCCAAGCAACTCTCGGGATTCTACGTTGTAAAATATCTGGTGTTCATGTATCGACAATAATTACGCCTTGGCTACAGATACAAATACATCCACAGATACATCTACAGCTAAAGAAAGAAAGAGATGGAAATACAGCTCGCTCGTTTTTGCCGCTGCGCATAGATCGCAGTCGGAAGAATTTGCACAGCAGAAGAAGAAGCGACCATCAATCTAAACATCCCATTCCAACACATCCCATCCCACATGTGGTTGGGGGAGGTGAAGGGAGGCCATGACTGGACGTTGGAAGGCCGCAGACAATAAAACAAACAAGCAAAGTGAGTAGAACGAAATGGAAAATGGAATCGAATCGAAGCACATGAAATGAATTTGTACTGTTCCAGCCCCGCCCGCACCACACAAATCACACTCTCTTTTAACCCATTCTCGTTCCATGCACATTCACGTCGAGGTGAATGGACGCAAGGTGACGCTGTAGTCGCAGCAGTCGCAGCAGTCGCAATCGCAGTCAACGTCGCTGCTGCCGTTGCAGTCAACGTCAGTTTGAATGTTGGCTTCATATGCTGAATTTGCGCGCCAAAAACGTTCCCCTTTATATTTTATGTTTTTGCTGAGGAGTTGACTTTGTTTTGGCGACGTTGACCGGAGCGAGAGACAGCTAGACAGACAGACAGACAGACAGGCAGCGAGAGCAACAGAGAGAGAGTGAGCGCAGCAAGTGAGGAACGGAGTGGATGTGAAACATGGATGCCAGGCCTGGCATGCGGACAGCGTTGTGTCTGTATCAGGAGGTAGATGGGACGGATCAGGGGCGTGGCAACGCACGAAACAGGAGCACAGCTCAGACGCCAGACTTTGACTCTGTGTATTTGTGCACAGAACGCTATTTACCATTTACCACTTTGCCCATTGCCATTGCCTGCTTCGCATCGACGACTAAACTAAGCCTGGCCCCCGCCTCTCCTTCACTATCTATACGCCAACTGCCTCTCCTTTCCATTGTGTTTGTGTGTGTGTGTGTGTGTGTGTCTGTGTGTGGTTGTTTGTCTTGCGAGTTTTGCTTTGATCCCCTTATTCTGTCTGGCTGGCATTCGCATTCGCATTTGCTTTTGTTTTTGTGCCCATTGCCATTGCATTGCACTTCGCCCGCCACAGCAAAACGGCACAACAGACAGGCAGAGAGGACTAAAGAGTGAGAGAGAGAGAGCCAACCCATGTTATTGCCATGTCGTTCTATTCGCAATTCGCATTTGCTTTTAGCCCTCGCCCCGCACCGCACCGCACCGCACTCAAACACACTACACTTCATCTCTTCTTCATCAACGTAGTCGTTTGCTGGCTTTGTTTACAAGCATTTGATGGACCACAAACGTCGCATTCAAAGCTCCCCCTTTTCGTATTCTGCAAAATGCGCGCGATTTTCTTGCTGCCCTTTTTTTCTGCTGCTCTTCTTGTATTTGTATTTGTTGCTGTAGTTTGCTGTTGCTGCTGTTCTTTGGGGTCTTTTCCCTTCGTCGTCGTTTGCTGGGGCGAGTTATGACAGTAAAACGTGTTGCGTGGCGCAACAAAAACAAATGGCGAGAAAATTGTAATTCTCTTGCACGCTGCTCATTTTCTTCTACTTTTTCTAGCTGTTTGTGTTTTTGTTGTTGTTGTTGTCCCTCTAAGTCGTCTGTGGCATTTGGCAATTCGCATTCTCATCGCCATTCGCATTCGCTTGATTTTTATTAGTTGTACTTTATTGAATTCGTCGATTGAATGAATTGCTCAATGAGCGATTCCCCCCTTCCTCCACCACACACACACACACATAAACACACACACAACCACAAGCAGCCAAGCAGAAGCAGACGCAGCTGGCTCCCCTAGAAATTGTAGGGATTCAAGCGGAATAATGCTCTAGGAGAAATTGATAAATTATAGATGTGAGTGCTTTATGAATTGTACTTGCTATCTTGGGAAACTTTTAAGAAACATTTCAATTAAAGCAGCTCTTTAAATGTGAAAATACACATTTATCGGGAGCAGAATCCGTCATCGGAATCGGAATCTGAATTATCTATCGCATCGCAGATTTCCTGCGCAGTCATCGGTTTTTCCATTGAGGCTGCTCTCGGCTCGCATGCTGATGAGTTTAAGAACATAATATCTTCCAAATCTGTAGTGGCCAACTCCACATTGCCATATAACCTTTTTGAGCCATTATTTTGCAGTTGAACAGCTCGTTGCATCATCTGGTTTAACTTGATGTTCTCCTGATCGAGGTAATCGCGTAGCTGTTTGTATTCGGCTCGGTCTTGACGGGTCTGACAGGGCAGTTCGATCAGCTGATGGGCATGATTCTTCAGTTCGTTTATAATTTCATTCTGGCATTCGATCTGATTGGTCAGATCAAAGTATTCCCGAAACATGAGCATCTCCTCCTCGTTATCCGACATTTCCTCATCTAGTAATTCAAAAGGATCTTCATCGATTGCATCCAAGTCGGCATCTTCGGCCACTTCTTCTGGTCCCTGGGTTGCTTCTTCTTCGTTTTGGGGGACTCCATCTGCTGCTGGTGCTTCTTCTTCTTCGCCAGCGTCTCCAGCGGGAGCTGCTTTCTCTTCGTCTTCTACATCTGCCATTCAAATTTGGATTTTTTGCAGAAAACTTTTAAATTTCGTTTGTTGAAATTTCAATATATATTTTTGAGTGATGTCTCAGAGAGAAATGAATGAAAGATTTGTTTCAGAAAACTTAAACACCTAATTTTCAACTAGTAATTTTTGTTGATTGATTAATGGCAAAAAGCTGCTTAGGTTTCTCAAAGTTTTCACTTTGACGTTATTTTTTTTTTTGGTTATGTCAGCAACTCTGCAACAACTGCTTTAACCTGTGTCCTGATGACGCCTCATAAATACATGTGCCGCCATAATGTCTGCGTCCATAAAAATCCAAACGTTCTCGTAGAGTCGTCAATGCGAATCCAAAGCTAAAGCTTTGGGAATCATTTAGAGCAGTGAAGTGCGCCAACAGGTAAGCTGGTGGTATACGATGGGTATTCCTTTATTATCGTGGGTAGACTCGTAAAGCGCTTAAGTACCATAAGGGAGCTGGAGACTACTGCTGCTGCTTCTATTGCTCCGGGCGAATGCACTTAATGCCAAATTAAATGCAATGCCAAAAGGATGAGGAAGACAGAGGTGTGTGCGAGGTGGTGTGTGTGTGTGGCTGGGGTGTGTCGGCAATGAAAACCGCTTTATGATTAATGCGCAGCAAGCAAAGTCGAAAGTTATGCGCCTTGGAAGCGTAATCCGATGGAATCATCATCAGCAGGAGTAGGAGCAGGAGCAGTAGCAGCAAATCACAGTGGCAATAAAAGCGTTAGGCAGTCAGACCATGTTAAAGGCTAGCTCCACAAACGACAATGCAATAAAACATAAATTTCACTGACTGGCGACAGGAAGCGGAAATGCGTGCATTAAAAAGCAGCACTTCAACAAAAATATGAATTTCGAAAATCGCGCTGAAAACGGAAAATAAATGTGGCAACTGCCTTAATTGGCAAACTTCAAAAAAAATTAAATAAATTTTTAAAAAAACATTGTTCAATTGAACACCAGTTTTTCATCATTTTTTAAAACTTTATTCTATATTTCAGCAATGATAAAAAATAATTCTAAACGAATTAAAAGCAGCAAAACAGCAAAAATTTGAACTTCGAAAATGGCGCTAAAAGCAGGGAATAAAAATGGCAACAGTTTTAATTGGCAAACTTAAAAAAAATTAAATAAATTTCAAAAACATTGTTAAATTTTTTCTGCATTTTCAAAAACTTTTTTCTATATTGCAGAAAATTTAAAAAATTATTTTACAATAAGCTGCATATTTTTCAAGAATTTAATTGATTAAAACAAATTTCGGGTCGAGCAAAAATACGCAGAATGCACATAAAGTTTTCTGCTAGTGTAGCTGCAGCGGGAAGGGGGCAAGCAGCATTGGTTATACAAGGTGGAGATGGGGCGGGGGGTGTTTCTGTGGAAGGTGTTGTCGCGCTTGCCAAGTGACTAGTGGGTTGTTGGTTGTTGCCTGGATTTGTAATGTTGAAAACCACTTAACTGCCACTTGCCTTCCACGCTTATGCTCCATTTAAGTTTGTGTTAGTGTGTGTATGTGTGTGCAGCTGTATGTGTGTGTGAGCTGAGAGACTGTAAGATAGTTTTCCCGTAGCTAATTTTTGGCATATTTCCCGGCAGCCATTTGCAGTGTGTCCCTGAGTGTGACAGTTGGATTAGCTTCTAGCTGTTTGCTGCTTGCTGCCTGCTGCTATCCCCACTCGCGCCAAGTTACAGCCATGACACAAATATATGACCCCAGCTTCCACACACACACACACCCACATACACACACACACACGCAAATGACAGCCAAGGACACAAGGACGAGCATGTCGAGCAAGGAGCACAATTCATATTGGTAGCAATGGCAGCAGCAACGGCATCATTAGCCTTAGGGACGTTCACTAAATGAAGCTCTCAAAGTAAAACACACACACAAACACACACACACACACACATGTCTTGTTCTTCCTACAGCTCGATGCGTTTTCGATTTACTCAGATTACGCATACGACACGTTAAACGTCTTAAAGACCTTAACATGAAATTCAAACGTAAAAATCTTGAGCAAACTTTCCTTTGCAAGCTGTGCAAACACACACACACACGCACACACTCGCTTACACACACATGCTTTGTCTACTCCTTACTCATTAAAAAAAAAAAATAAGCAGAAGAAATTTCAGTCAAAAAGGATCTGTTCACTTTTCTCTTTGGCCTGCAAGTTGCATGCAAGTTTTTCTTTCAAGTTGCTGGCTTTGTTCATCTTTGTTTTCCTTACCAAATGAGGTATATTACTTTGTAGAACTCACAAGAAGCAAACCATTTAAAAACCATATAGTATATAGATATATATACTCTTGATCAGCATTAATATGCCAGCCATTTTCACCTACTATGTTTGGCTCAAAGTTGTTGCTTTTACTTTTGAAAACTGATCAACTTTAAACTTGAACTCCAAGAAAAAAGTGTATATTAAATTCGGCTTACTTAAGATAGCTGTCCATTTTTCTTGTCTTTGTCTCTCATTGCAACTGCCGCATTTCTTTTGTTTGCTATTGTTGCGTCGAGCGCTTTGTTTATGCTGCTGCTGTTGCAAGGCACAATAAAAAAAAAAAAAAAAAAGAGAGAAAGAAGCATAAAATGATTTCATTAAAAAAGTTGTAAACTTTTTCATTTAATTTAACTGCAAACATCTTTTGTGTGTGTGCCGCCTCTCTGTGTGTGTGTGTGTGTGAGAGTGTGTGTGTGTGTGTGTACTGTGTGCATATTGTTCCTTTTCCAGTTTCAGTCTTGCGCCTATCTTCAACTAGCATCTGCCACATATATAAGTAAATAGTTCAAGTTGCCACGCCCTTCATTTTTTGTTGTTGTTGTTGTTGTGTTTTTTATTTGTTATTTTACGGGAATTGAATTTGCGAATTGAAAACTGAGTTTCAATTAAACTTTTATTTCCCAATTGCAGGCAACAACTTTATTTGCCAACCTTTTTGTCACACGAAAAGCCTTCAAAAAATTTTTGATTTACTTTCTGTTATTGTTGTTATTGTTGTTGTTGTTGTTGTTATTGTTGTTATTGTTGTTGTCGCTTAGCCTTTGACTTATGACAATGTCAGTTGTGCACTAAAGTTTCTTTTTACCTATCAAATGATATTTCATGTTCGGAAAAAGTTTTCCAACGAGTTTCCAATTGAGTAAACAAAAATTTGCCCAGAAGATTCAATAGAAAGTTGCGGAATTTGCCACATAATCAACTAGTTAAAAGATTGCTTTGTTTAATTGAGTAATTTTCGCATTAGTTTAAAGTGCTTAAATGCAGATACTAACATTAAAACAAGCGACTATTTAAGTATATATATTTATTATGTGCAGCTATCGTTTGCACAATCTAAAAAAAAAAAAACATTATCAATGCAATCAACAACTAAATGTGGGCAGCAATAACATTGAGTTGCAGCAACATAATTCAATTATGGCCACAACACACGCTTCATGTGGAAAGTCAAACGCAGTTGCACAGCGAATTTAATTCTAGCAAATTAAAAAAAAAATAATAATACAATAAATTAAAATTTATTGCATATGAATTACTAATTATTTTGCACTCAGTAAATTATAATTATTATTGTCATTTTGTGCCTCAAATAAGATTTTAAATTTTAAATTTTTCGCTCAGTGTACAGTGCTGAAGTTGCCTGTACAACTTAAGCCAACAAACTTCAACCCTTGGGTTTGCTTGTAAAGCCGCTTGGTGCCACGCGAGCTGCCACACAACATGTCGTATTAGTAATATTTAAACACAAACGCTCAACAAATGTTGACATGCGTCGCCATTAGCCAAGCGATAGATGCATGCATTGTGTGGCACGCATAAGGCAAATGGAATGAGAGATTTATAGGGGGAAGGGGCGCTGCCTCCGCCTCTGCCTCTGCCCTGTGGAGCTGGTCTAGTCTCGCCTGGGCAAACTCAATTTTCGCATACAAAAAAAATACAAAGACAAAGTCGACGGCGACGACGACGTCGACGTCAACGTCAACGGCGACGTCTCTATAATAATAACAACAGCAATAATCTGCTTAGAAGCCAGCGATGCGAAAGTGAAGAAATGCGGCGTAATTCCAAAGTTCGCCGCCGTCAAATGGGGAAAACAAGCAAAAATATTGCAGCATAAGCCAGCCACACACAGACTGCCGCATGCATGCCAAGAATGTGGCAGCAACAAATATAAAAATCTGTTCACAACCAGAAAGAGACAACATCTGTGTGTGTGTGTTTGTGTGTGTGTGTGTAAAATATGTCATGTTGACAGCGTGGAAATGTCACTCATGCGGCGTCGTAATGAGTTTTGCCAACATTGAATACCCCTACCCCTACCACCCCTTCTCACCCTATAAGCAAGCAAACAACTTTGTAATGCAACTGTCCGCCCCCACAATGCGCCACCACTCAAACTGAGAGAGTCAAGCATGTTGTTGCAGCAACTGTCTTGCCACACAGCTGATACTAATAGAATAAATATTAATAGAATATTGATTTTAACATTCAAACTGTCCCTCGAAGTGCCCTTCAGAGACTCAAACATAGCCATAACCTTGTCCCCCGACTGTACCCCTCCCCCGACACCTCCATAACATTTAATAATGTGGGCGTTTTGCTTCTGGGTTTGCCAGCGAGTATAAAACTGCAAATTAAAGTATTATCGAATAATTTATTTACATATATGTATAAATGTCTATATGTGTATATGTGTATATATGTATATGTATGTATGTATATATATGTTAATATTAAGCCATAACTTTGCCAGAACTTAATTTGCAAAAACAAAAGTGTGTTTTAATCATAAAACTGTTTTTTCAGTTTGAAAAATCATAAAAAAAAAAATAATAAAATATATTTTTCATTAAAAAAATATTAAAAAAATATATTTTTCATTAAAAAAATATTAATAAATTTTTTTTCTTTAAAAAAATATTAATAAAATATATTTTTCATTAAAAAAATATTAATAAAATATATTTTTCATTGCAATAATCATCATAATTATAACTGCATTTAAAGTTAAAAAAAAAAATCCAGCGAGGCCTAAAAAAAACCCATTTGTTTTGGCCTTTAAACTATTTTGGTTTTGAAAAGAAATTCGCTTGAAATGCTGCTTCCAATCGACTTTTGAATCAAGGCTGCTCAATGCCCAATGCAGCAGTCAGAAAAATGTATGTAACTATATACATACATACATACATACATACATATATATATATATATATATTTAGGACAATCTGTCCTGATATGCCTTGTCCAAAACTATGAGCCAGTCGTTTGTGGCACCATTTGCGGGCAGCGGTGGGGGGGGGGGGACTGCATCTCAGGGCTGTTATGAGTTTTAGTTTGGGCCAGGCCAGAGCGAGGCAAAGAATAAATTTGCCTTTTGCCCAACAAAATTTGTGGGTGTTTGCTGAGGCTCAAAAGTTAACAATGGAATGTCAAAATGACGCCCACAACCCAAACTGAGAAGCACACACCAACACACACACACACACACACAACATATGCACATATATAGATATATGTATGTATGTAGCCGGAAGCGAGAGACGGGAGACAGCGACGTCGACAGCGACGTCGACAGAGACGTTGCCGTAGAATTTCCATTGTAGTAGAATTTCACAATAATTGCAATGCAGTTGTTGCTGTTGTTGTTGCTGTTGCAGCAGCACGTGGCATGTACTACTACTATATGGAACGTAGTATGCTCTATATACTATTGCCTTTTTCGGTCATGCCAGAGCCAGAGCAGAGAGAGACAGAGAGAGCGAGAGAGAAAGAGATGGCAATCGAGTGCAGCAGAAAATTATCGATCGACTTAAATGAATTTAGGTCAGGCAAAGCGAACAACGCCTGCCACCACCCACTAAACTAACCCCCACGGGGCGTGTTGTGTGCAGCTGCCCTCAGGGAGGAACACACATGTGTGCCACAGTGTGTGTGTGTGTGTGTGTGCATCTTACAGATACATTTATAATGTAGGAAAGAATAATATGGAAAATGTCAGCAGCGACGCACGTAACTTATTTTAATTCAAGTCAAACAGGGAAATAGGGAAACTGGATTGAAATGTAGGCAGTTGCAGGCTATTGATAGTGTGTGTGTGGGTGTGCTTTCACACACACACACACACGCGCACAGCATTGACAATGGTGCAGCTAAGCAGACCCCTTCCCCCCCGTATTGACCATGCTGAACACGCGCCATCAACATGTGCATTTTATGAGCCAAAGCAGTTAGGCCAAGAGCAAAGAGACGCACACACACACACACACACACACACAACACCTTGGGAATTCCAGTACTTACCCAAACCAGCCCTCTTCTCGAATCCCAAATCACAAAAACTCAACTAATTTAACGTTTTATGACACAGGGCCTACGTGATGCGACCGAGCATGGGAACAAATCGTTAAATCATAGACTACAATACAGATAGATGGACAGAGAGAGAGAGAGAAAGAGAGAGAGAGGGAGAGAGCTTATCTCAGTCACGTTTGCACAATAAAAAATACAATTCGAATAGTGTTGAATTTGTTGATTTCCTTGCATCAAATTAGAGCAACAAAAAAATGCACTCAAAAAACGACGAGACTTTGCTAAAGCTACATATATATATATAAATATACATATACATATATATACCCCAAAACAATTAATAAAAAATCTATCTATCTATGTAAACAGTTACATATAAAAATCTCATCTTTTCCACAGCTGAATTTCTTTTACTTGCAAAAACTCAAAAAATTTATATTTTAACAACTATTAAAAAATTTAAATAAATAAAAAAAAACAAAAAAAATTCTTATAAGAAATAATATTTTTACCATCTTTCTCACATATTTAAATATTTCATTACACACAACATCTTTGGGCCAAGTTCTTTGTAGCCGTTTTTAATGTATTTTTGGTGTTGACCAAAATGGGTTAAGGTGGCCCTGCAGCGCATTTAGCCATTTATGATAACAACAGGCAAGAAAAGTGGAGGTTGCAAAATGTGAGAAGCATACAACGGAGTTGCTTGTTGGCCAACCCTCGAGCTGTAAGTAACCCGAGCCACTCACATAAAAAAAAAAAAAAAAAAAAATGGTCCTGCAACTTTGGTAAGTGGTAAGCAAAAATTCAAGTGTTGGCTGTATTTTATGCTTCGACATGCCGCACGAAAAAGGATAAAGACATATTTTTTCCGACTGCTTTTTTTTCATTTTTCATTTGCCATTTTGTGGGGGTTGTGGGAAGTGGAGCAGGTGCTTAAGTTTTGGTTCAAGTTTTGTAATTTGTGTGTGTTTTTTTACGTATGCTAATAACTTAATAATTGCTGTGCGCTGGCTAAATTGACTTTTAAGTGCTGCTTTATGGACGACTGTTAATGCTGGCTAAATGCAATGTGCAATGCCCCACCAAGTGGTATATATTTTCTCGGCCACACATGACGAGCGACGGTCTAATTATGCACCGCTGCCGCAGCAAGGTGCAACACTTGAGACACGCCTCAGCCCCTGACAGGCTGCGCCCTAAAAGATGGCTGCTGCTGCTGCTAACTGGGTTAACGATAAATAAGTAACGATAGCGAGTCCTACTTTCCAAAACGGCATCCACAACAAGTAGTCATCACAGTCCACAGGGCCGACACAGTTGCAGCCACAGTTCGGTGCAAGCGCCCCCAACTGCCCCAGTTACAAGCGGACAGGCCATGATCTACTACCACTAATGCAATCCTCATCTATCCACTCACTCACTATCTCTGTCTCTGTCACACAGCTTACTACGTGCTCGTCGTCAACGTCGACGTCATCGTCTCAATTGCAGCGCAAAAACAATGAAAATTTGTGCAATATTACAACGAATGCTGAATACCCTAAAAACAAATTATTGTTTTATTTATAGGATTTGCAAAAATATTTGAATTAGTTTAAATAAAACAGAAATGATTTAAGGGAAATATAATCTTAGACAGATCTTCGTCAACGGTCTCCTGGCAAGAGATCCATGCCAAATCCTTTTATAAAATATATAATTTTTACAATTTGTAATGAAGCAACTCAACCCAAAACTTTAAATAAAAATTAAATTGAAAATTACATTCCTTAAAATACATTTCGCCAAATATTTAAATATTTAAATAATAATAATAATAACTAAAAAAAAAGTTTGACTAATGCCAAATAAGTTCAAAAAGCGCAAATATGTTTTGGCTATAAAATAAATTTAAATTAATTAAATTTATTAAAGATGCAGAAGCTTAAATTGTTGCTTAAAATCTAAAGGATCTTTAGACAATTTTTTTCTAAAACGAAAAGCTAAATTCTCACAGAGATCTAAATTGGTAAATTCCCAAAATCCAAAGAAACTTTCGAAAGTTTTATACTAAAAAGGAAAGGCAAATTCTCACAGAGATTACAAAAATCTAGATTAGTGAAATCCACTTTTAATTTTTAATACTTTAAAAAATACGTAAATTAAATAAAATTGTTGAAGAAACTTTAAATTGCTTTAAGCCAGTAAAATTATGTAAAATGTATTCCTAAATCTATGACTAATTTTTAAAGCTAATTTTCAGAGTATTTTATAAAAAAATAAAGTAAAACTTAAAAGTTTTCAAACCAATTCATAACTGTAATTTTTGTAAAATTGCTTAAATAACAATATAAAAAATATATCTTTTTTAAATGACCTTCGCTTAGCCATGTGGCAAACGTCTTAACGGAGTGATTAGGCCTTAATAGCTGACTAGGCTGGCGCCACAAATGCATTTACGTTACGTTTTGCGAGTACAACTCGTCGTAGTGGCAGCTGCAACAATAACAACAACAACAACCACAACAACAACACAAAGCGAACGTGCCTACAAACGAACCGCCGAGCGAGGCGACCCATCGGAGCAGTCCAAGCTGAAAAAAACCTCAACCTGTAACCAGTTCGCCGCCTCTCCGACGCTCGGCTCTCGCTCAGTCGCAGCGTCGACGCGAATTAAGTGTTTGGATTTGGGTTTGGGGGGTTTTGTGGGTTAGTCGCCAGTCGCTCAAACGGGGTGGAGGACGTTGTTACGCCTAACTCGGGCCAAGCAGCCGCCCAGACGCCCTACATTCGCTGGCTGGCTGGCTGGCTGGCTGGCAAGGTTCGGCCTTGGCGCTCAACACTGACCCGCTTTTGGGCTTGATATGTGTGTGTGCGTGTGTGTGTGTGTGTGTGTGTGTGTGCAGGCATATTTCTCTCGCTCTCTGCTGATTGTTGTTGTTGTCGTCGTCGCTGCTGTTGCATTTGAAATGTTTTGCTTGCTGCATTCGAAATTTCACAAATTGATAATTTGCCATGCTCAATTTGCGTTTCCCAAAAACAAAACACGCGGCGTATGCGCAATATTTGCCTGCAAATTGCCACATCAAAGGACAATCAATTAAGTTGTGTTTTTGACAGAGTTGGCCAAAAAATTAGTTGACTAATTAAGCAAGAAGTTAAAACATGAACAATATAAACAAAATATTTAATATACGCAAATTTTAAGTGAAACATTTTTTCGGGGCTCAAATAAATTGCAAATTGCTAAATGCCACATCAAAAAGGATAGAGAAACATTGAGCTGAAAAATTTTATTTGACAAAATCGAAATTAAATCGAGTTTTTTTATGGTGCAGATGCCACTTGGCAGTTGAAAGGGTCAACTTTCTGATTGCTGCTTTATTAGCTGCAACAATATTTGAAAAGAGTCTGAAAATGGACTAATTGAATGAGTTCAGCAATTCAAAATTCATTTAAATGAAAATTTTGTGATGATTTGTGGCCACACCGAATGGTTGTGTGCCCCCCCCCATCTTGCAACGTGCAGCATTGTGGCGGTAGTCACTAATGCTGCTTCAGCTGCTGATTCATCACGCATCAAAAGAGAAACTCCAGCCAACGAGAATAATGAAATTAATTTGAGCTCTGGCCACATTTAGAGAGGGGGTTGGGGATGGGGGGGTTGCATCTTCGAGGCGAGCATTCCTCAGTGGCAGCGACGACTGCCATGGTCTGTTGCCGCCGTGTTGCCGTTGTTGTTGTTGCGGCAGGTCGCAAATTTCAGACGCGGCACATTGCCAGACAGTGACTCAAACTGAGAATCAGACTTTGGTTATAGCAGCGCTGCGCCACCGCGTGGCAAGTGGTGCACCACACCCCCAGGTTGTGTTGCAAACTCTCCAAACTTCAGCTGCTTCTGCCTTACGGCGGCAAACGCATCGCTGCACAAGCTGTAAGCAGCGCTGGTTTTGTTTTTTATATTCATCAAGGTTGGTGGGTGGATTCGAGGGGGTGTGGGGTTCCTATAAAATTTACCCGCTGCTGGGCGCACTTAATGCGCCGTTACTTTTGTCTGGCTGTTGGGATTGTTGGCCGTTGCCAACGGCGGTCATTGGGCGGCTTGGATTGTTGCGGCCACAAAGAGAGACGCCACACTTGAACAATACTTGTTATTCCATTCAGCATAATACAAGCACTCTCCATTAACAGACAACGGCAAATCGAACACACTTCAGCTGGGGGGGAATAGTAGTTAAAAGTGGACAATAAAATGATAAAAATGCATTTGGCATTTCCAATTTGATGAGGAGCAGCAGCAGCAGTTGGCGGTTGTCCTTCCATTAAGGGTAGCACACAAATCAGCAACCATCTTTTTTTTTTAAGATCTAGTCAAAATCACTTTAAGCCGACTTTAATATGCATCAATAAGTCAAGCAAATTTAGTCTGACCAAGTTGCAACAGTATCTGATCATAGTGTGGCACTTGCAGCAGCCACATTATTATCGTCTGGGATGTGGCAGGAACTGTGTGTGTGTCGTGGCCATTTAAGTCGTCTGGCAGTCCTTCGGCATTGGAGTCGGCCAATTGGCAATGCGATGGGGCAAGGAATTGAGCACTTTTGCTAGCTGCTCGGCTGCTTGTTCCACTCATTATTTATTTACACTAAAAATGTATTTCCTTTGCTCTTAAATTGGGCAATTTATAACGAGGCACTTGACGCCAACAAGCGACAATTTCCAGCAGCAGCAAACCAGTCACGTGACAACTGAGATTTATACATGTGTGTGTTAGTGTGTGTGTTTGATGTTTATGCAGTCCATGTCCGTTTGGCTGGACCCCAGCATCAGTTGAACAATGTCAATATTTTATCAAAGACATTCAAAGGCTCTCTCCTCTCCTCTCCTCTCCTCTCCACATTATAAACTGAGGGTCGGGGGGTTAAGTGCAACAGCGCCACACTGTCGCTGCAATTATTCTCGTTAAATGTGGAGCAGCTGCGTCGATGCCGGGTGTATGGGGGTAACGCTCTGACCAGACCAAAGATGAATGCCAAGCAAATGCACATGTTACTGGTGCCATTTACTTTGCGTGTTCTCCAAAAGAAACAAATGACTTCTCTCTCTCTCTCTCGCTCTCGCTCTCTCTCTCAGTCTCACTCTCTCTCTCTCTATCTCTCTCTGTCTTTCACTGTGACTGTTAGACATTGAACGTTGGCGTTGGCGACGCCACCATTTGCTAGATGACAGTCCCCCTCAGCTCATCCAGCTGGCCATGCAATCCTCATGGCTCGACCGGGTTGGGCTGTCTTTGGTTATTACTCATACGCACTGCGGGACAGCAGTCAATGCGTCGACTGCACATTCTCGGATTGACTTTGCACTTGCAGTAATGGGTGCTGCCAACAAGGACAGGCAGCAGCAGCGGCAGCAAGGCTAAGAGCGACAAACAAACAAGCAGACAGACAGACAGAGAGACAGCCAAGCGCCAGGCAGACTTGCCCCAGAAATGAGGTAATCAAACACAACATATGTTTGCCGTGGGTTTGCGGGGAGTGGGCTGCAGTTCACCTTTACAAAACTGTGTGTGTGTGTCCTAGTAATTGGCCAGGACAATTGGCAATTGGTAAAAAGTCAGACAACAACAAATCGGATATCGAAATGCTAAGAAAATATTTGTTGGGTAAGCGCAGTAAATGTCAACAAGGGAGACAATTAAATCCGCACGCTGACAAAAGGAAGCACATGAGAAAAGTGCTTACGCAAGCAGTGCACATTTCAGGTGCACATTTATTTACGATATGATTTTTCTTTTTCGGTTTATGAATATGAAGAAAGACTAAATAATATGTAAGAAATTATTGAAATTTATCTAGTAACTTAGTTTAGTGAGGCACAAAAGATAATAGCTAAAAATATATTATTTATTAATATATAAAATTTATTATAATAATATAATATATATATAATCGTTTAGTTTTAAAGGTATTTTCTATTATGTTGTTTTTATTATGTTCTATGGAATAAACCTAATTTTAATTTATAAGTTTACTCGAGCTCTGCAAAAAAATATAAGTTTAATTTAAGTGTTAAACTAAATGTTTTTAGTATTCTTTCGTAATAATTTACAATTTAACATAGCACCTTTTTCTATATTTAATTTTTTATAAACTTAAAGAGTTTCAAGTTTTATTTACAGTTTACACAACATAAAACTGAATGCATAAAAACTATAGAACTTTTTTTTTTATTTTGTTTATATATAGAAAAATATTATTTTCCTTATATAACTTTTTTTTCCTTTTGTTTATATATAGAAAAATATTATTTTCCTTTCAGTTAAGTGCTAAAAATTCAGTTGGGCTTATTTTCAACACACGCTCACAGGAAAAATTTCCGTTATCTTCAAATTTCATCGCTTTGAGGTTATTTTTGCGGTTGCCGCTTTCTGGTTGCTGCTTGCTGCTTGCCGCTTGCTGCTTGCCGCTTGCTGGTTGTTGGTTGTGGA
Organism: Drosophila multiciliata; assembly: GCA_037043605.1. Classification (NCBI taxonomy): domain Eukaryota; kingdom Metazoa; phylum Arthropoda; class Insecta; order Diptera; family Drosophilidae; genus Drosophila; species Drosophila multiciliata. Next base: position 21,076,929 of record JBAMBF010000301.1, on the reverse strand, counting down.
AGATAGAGCTTCAGCTCCGCACACTCAGCTTAAGTCTGTTTTTGTTATTGTTGTTGTTTTTGTTGTTGTTTTTGCATTGTTTTGCTTTTTCTTTTATTTCTGACTTGTTTGCATTTTTGTTTTTCAACTTTACGGAACTGTTTCTGTTTCAACGTTGCATGCGAATACAACTCGATGTTGTTGTTGGTTTTGTTGTTGTTGTTGTTGTCGTTGCTGTGTCTTGTTTCCATTTTTCATGCAGCTCCAACGTCGTTAAATTTTTGCCTTTTTGGGGCTTGGAAAAAATGCGAGTCCAAAGTCCATAAAACATCACGACGCTGTCAGTTGTTGTTGTTGTTGTTGTTGTTGTTGCTGTTGTTGCCGTTATGGTTGTTGTTATTATTGTTTCGGTTGGATTTTTGCTGAAAGTGGCTGAGCCACCAGCAGCAGCAGCAGCAACAACAATAAAAAGCAACAAGCCAAGGTGAAGCTCTTGTTGGTGGAGTTTTCGACGCAGCGGGGATGGATGGGGATGGAAGCAGACAAAGCGGCAAACGTGCAAGAATAACTACAACAACATAAAAACAACAGCAACAGCAACAACAACAACAACAACAGCAGCAAAACAAAATAAAAATGAGTTAAGAGAAACGGACGTTCATATTGCCTTTTATCGCTGCTCTTCAGCTTATTCTGCCTGCTCTGCGTCTGCTTCTTCGTCTTTTTCAGCTTTTTCTTGCACATGTGCAAATTTTAAATTTCACCTACCCACTCCACTTCACTCCTTCTCCTTCTCTCTCTCTTTCTTGCTTGCTTGCCAGCACATCTGCATCATTTTTCACACACTAAACCGTACCGAAAATCCAAACGGGACACGCTGAGAGAGAAATGCTTGTTGTTGTTGTTGCCGACAAGTGCAATTGCTGATGAAGAGCCTTAAGCCTCTCTCCATCTCACTCGCACTCCCTCTTTCACTCACTCAATGCCAGACTATCTCTTTTCACCGCCCATGCACAAAGTCCCAGTTCCCAGCTACTACTTCTTCTTCTTCTTGTTGGCAGCTTCTCCTGCTCATCTCAGGAGTAACTGGCTAAATTGTGAATCCCCATTGATGCTGACCCCACGGCTTATTGCCATGGCCTTTTGCTGTAGTTGCTTTTTACCTGTGTTGCTGTTGTTATTGTTGTTGTTGTTAATGTTCTTCTTCTTCTTCAACTTCTTCGCAAAACTGCGCAAAAATGTACAAAGGCCGCCGCCGATTTGGTGGAATGTGAATGCCTGCGAATGTTTCTCTTTTTTTTACAATCTTGAAAAAGTACTCGAAATTCGATCTCGCATTCGCAGACGTTTTGTTCTAATATTCTGGCATTTAACAAGACTTTAGAAACTACTTCAACTAGTTTTGCCAACCATTCATTTGAATAATTGCACATAAAACTTAACTGTCAACCGCATTAAATTTTTTAGCGACTGCGCCAGCTTTCAAAGTTTATTATCCTAACTAATTCCCTAAAAAAAAACAACCATTAAACATGCATTAACATTTCGACAAGGCATTTATTATTTTATTAGTTTGCCTAATGTAAAAAAAAGGAATGCGCTTGGCAAACATTAATAAATAAAATAGAAAAAGTTTTAGGGCAATAAACGAATTTTATGGGTTTCTAAAAGTGTTTGAGGAATTCAGATCATAAAAAAAAGACAAACAGAAACGCACAGCAAATAAAGTGAAGAATGTGTCGGAATTTTGAGATTAGATTTTGAAAGATCATTGCTTTGACTAAGCATAGCAAAGATTTAAGTAGGTCAGAATTTTGACAGCATGTTGGTTAGAACTGATCTTCCCGTCAAGATAAGGTATTTGATGTGAATCATTGTTGACCATTTTGGGTGAGCCAACTAACGCCTTACAAACGTAACTGTTGTAGGTAGCTTATAATTAGATTGACTTAATGGTATTTTATATATACATGGTAATAATAATATATTAAATGACCCAGTCGACAGCTGCTCAGCCAGTTCCGCTTACGTGTTGGCGTTGTTGCTCTTGTTGCTGTTGTTGTTGTTGTTGTTGTTGTTGTTGCTGCGCATGCGTCACTCGCCTGCTTTGCAACGCACAACACAAAAATAACAACAATTGGCAAGCCCGAATCGAGTCACAGTTGGAGCTGCTATGAGTTGTGGGACTCCAATGGTGGCAACCGCGTTGGCGGCAGTGTCATCCCAAGAAACGGAAATTCAATTTCCGTCACGTTCAAAGCAAGTACAAAAAAAAAACAACAACAAGAAGAAAACAAGAATTGACTTCCTCGCCCATCGCCCATGCAGAAGACGCACTGAGAGCTCTATTTGCCCCTTACCCCTTGCCCATTGCCCATTTTTTTGCCGGCAAGCGCAACTGCTTAAGTTAGAGTGAGCAGGCAACATTTTCGAACGTTTCGTTTTCGTTGCCATTGAAAGCCAAAGCCAGCCGAGTGAACTTCATAATGAGCTTTGCCATTATCGTCATTATCAACGCCATTAATGTTGTTCTTATTGCTGTTGTTGTTGTTGTTGTTGTTCCTGCTGCTGTCGTCTTTGTTATCGTCACCCACTCAACGTCAGCGCCTCAGCCAAGTGACCAACTTAATTAAGCATGAAAGGGAAATGTTTCCTCCTACACGATTGCCTCGCTCTAACAACAATAAAGGAAACAACAACAGCAACAACAACAATGTTTTCTCTACACAACACTCCCCTCCTTCTACCACCCCTCGCTCCCTCCATACAGTTGTTCCTACTGCGTAAAGCCGCTTAATGAATGAACAAATGTTTGACGGAATGAATGAATGAACGAGCCAACAAATTAATTAATGCAAATTATGATGCTACAACCGGGACATAACGGGACTAGTACACATTATAATACCACCTACCTATATAATACTTATGGTGTCATAAGCAACAAATTATTTCATGTTCGTGGAATTCATTCAGTTTTTTTTTTGCCAACTATTTGCGTTGGATGATTTGCAGTTGATGTTGGATTATGTTGGTAACAAGTTACAGTTATTTGAGTGTGCCAAAAGTTGATTGCTTTCAGGGGAAAATTATTGCAATTCATTTGCAATAATATATTTGATTACTTTTAGTGCTTGGACTTTGATCTTGTTGTTCCTCTCAATTTAATCAGTAAATGTTTATTTATAAATAGTCAACCAATGAAAGTATTTATTTTTATAGAAATATATATAAATAAATTTTATATGCTAAATTTAACTTTGGTTTTAAATTATGTGATAGGTCATTTTTTTTATTTATTTTTATTTTTTTATTTTTCTACAATAATATTTTTGATTTGCTATTCAAGTTGTTTGCAATTATTTTCTATAATATAATTTATTTATTTATCATCAGGTTTCATAGCTGTGCGCATTACTCATTGTTTTTTATTTTTTTTATGGCGGGCATAAAAAACATTGTAAATTTCTAGTAAATTACTCAACAAATGCCAATTCTAATTACACTCAAATCCGTTAATTTCTCGAAAGTTGAAAGCAATTTGAAAAGCTGCACAAACTCCAAATGGAATATTGTCTGAAATAGTTGGCCACAAAAAAAAAGAAATAAACCGTTTGCACTCCATTATGTGTGTGTGTGTGTGTGTAACTTTGACGCCCCCTGCCGTTGGTAAATACATACCTTCATAAGTAGTGTGCAAATTGAGAATTTGTGGAAAATGGTTTGACTGTCGATTGGCCGAGTTGGTTGGGTTGGTTTTGGCTGGTTTTGGTTTTGACGTTGGTTTAGGTTGGTTGGCCGTCTCGCCGAGTCGCGTCGCGTCGGTGGCTGCAATTTACGTTTGCCCCGCTAATGTTATAAACATTGCAATTATTGCATTTACTCTCATTTACCAAATGCCGGCTCGTTATTGCCGTCGCGCACGGTATACTTAAAAAAAAAAAGGCGAGCAGCAAAATGAAAATCGAAAGAGAAAAAAAAACTATACTAAAAATTACCATGGAGAAAATTCACGCCTGGCGCCAGGCAGTCAGCCAAGTCGACTGAAGCCCAGAGAGTATCCGAACCGTGGGCTATTACCCGAAAACTTTTCGCATTGGCTATGGGCACTTACCGAGGGAGCCAGAGAGTGTTGGCGGGAGGGGGTGGGGGCATAGACCTATTCCTTGGCCGATTCTCACATGTTTGTCATAACAAACAAGCGGCTGGCGAGCGGATGGAAAAGCATTACTGCGGTGTTGCTACAAAGCACCGTCTGCCACAAATACCATGCCACAAAATAATTTGCACATTACCCAAGCAGGGGGCGCAGGTGAGAATAAAAGGGCAAAAAATTAAGTGCTCGTTGGTGCAACCACATCATGGAGGGCAGGGCAGGGCAAGTCCAAAGATTGAATTTTGGGCCGCCGAATAGCAGGCATTTTGAGGCATTTTTCAGGCTTTTGTTGTTGAGGAAATCGCCTTAATTGGGTCATAAAAAACTTATTTGTGTAAAATTATGAAAATGAAGTCAATTGCAATAAATTGCAGCATTCAACAACAAAATTCCAAATGCGAGTCGATTACTAGGAAACGGCCTAGCCCCCAAAAGCACACACACACAAACACACACACATATTTTCGTGGCATGGATAACCACTCGACTCTGCGTGTGCCACAAAACGTAGCATACAGCATAGCGGCTGCAAATGCAAAAAAAAAAAATATATATTTTTGTATGCACATTACGAAGCATTTCCAGGAACAAACCAGACCAGCATATGGATTCAGTTCATGCGTGCCAAAGCCGCAAACAGTTGACAGGTGGCATATAATTTAAATTGCGACACATATACTTATCTCTCTGGCAGAATGAATATATACGTATGTGACTGTCACGCCCCTTGTGGCATAAATGTAAATATTCTAAGGAAAGTCACAATTATTATGGGCATGTATTTCTATCAGGTTTAGAAACATTAAATTAATATTAAATGCTTTTAAGATGGATCTATAAATTGAAATATATATACAAATTACTAAAATGCTTTAAAGTCTGAAAAATAAAATAAATAATTTAGATTCAAAGTGGGTGGATTCTAAATTAATATTTGTATTCAATTCTTATTAACACCTAAAATATTTGGAATATTATTTATTATTTGCTTAAATCATTTTAAGAAATAAATGCGAAATGATATTAAGATGGATCTATAAATTGAAACATATACAAAAATTACTAAGAGGCTTTAAAAAATAAAATTAATCATTTAGGCTCTAAATGAATATTGGTTATTCCATGTTTATTAACACTAAAAAATATATGGAATATTACGGACTGTTAAATTTAAATTTTAAGCCAATAAATCATGTAGATTTATTTTTAATGTTGCTGCCAGATTAATTTAAATTTCTGCCATAATATTGCCAGAAATATCTGGCATTGACTTAAAGCAATGAAAAACGGTAAAGTTTTGTGGCATATCTGCAACTCCATCGCCATCTCGCTCTCTCTCTCACTCTCTCATTCTCTTTAGCTATCGCGTTGCATATCAGCATCTCTGTCTGTCCAAACACCCCGTGCTCGGCATCTGTCTGTCTGTCTGTCTGTCAAGTGGAACGGTAAATTGCCGTTCGATATGCAAATGTCAGGCGCATTCATCGCTGCGCTGCGCTTTTCAATTGCTCCGCTGCATTGAAATCAATTTAACTTTCTGCTCAATGCCAATCATTGACACCAGTCTACCAACCCACACACAAACACACACACACAACACACACACACACACACACATACACACATTCTACACTTTACTTTATTACTCTGTTATTCACATGGTTAGGCACCCACAGCCGCAGCAGCAGCAGACGCAGCAGCAGCCGCAGCAGCAGCAGCACGACCAGTTCCGTCTATGACTGTCAGCAATCAGGCGGTGAAGGGGGGGCAGGGTATCCGGGGATTAGATAGACCGAGCTGGAAACCCAAAAACAAACAATCGGACGGAAACGAGCGCTTATTTCAAAATTCATTTGTCATTTTGTGACAGGCAAATGAAAATTTTCAACTGGAGGCGTGGCAGCCCCAATGCAACCATTTTTGTGCAAATTCTCCACGTTTTTTTTCCTTTTCTCTTCTCTCTCTTTCTTTCGCTCGCTGTCTGTCTCTCTCTGGCTGCCGCTTACTTTTTGTTTTACTTCCGCATCATTTATGGAGTTCTGCAACTCTGAGCCAAAATGCAGATGAGTTTTTGCCTGCGAGCCACTTTGGCAATGTGATATTAATAAGAAAACGAGTCGAATGACGGGATACTTATGCTGTATGCTATCTATCCAAGCACCATCCCCTCCCAGCCCCCTCCTCATCCCATAGAAAACCCTCCTTCCTAGATAGAAGGCCAGCCAATCCAATTCCGATTGCGTTTCAATGGGATTTTGGAGGTAACCCTTGTTGACATATTTTGTGCCGACCACAATGCCGGAAGAACATGACATAATATAACGGTAAAAGGAAAATCATCGATTTCATTTGATTTATTTTTGCGTGTCCCCTTTTTTTTGCGTTGTAATGGGCAGGGGGGCAGGGGGTGTTGGGTACAGCAATTTCTTTGGCAACCAACAAATGCCGCCATGTTCTGTGGGTGTCGCAATGTGGTTGACTTGGCCGTGTGTGTGTGTGCGACTGTGCATGTGTGTGTGTGTGTGTGTGTCCTGTTTGCGTGTGCGTGCTTGCAATAAATCTCGGAAATTGTGTTAGCAATTGGGTTAAACGTCACGCTGTGGCAGCCATATTGAAATTAGAGGCACTTCCGCTTTTTTGGGATTTGGGGTTGGCTCGTTTATCAGCGGCTTTCGGTCATTTCTGTAAGCGAAACTAAGTGCCGGAAGATATGCGTAACAAACAAACAAACACACACACACACACACACACACACTACAGTAAAGCTGCGGATTCTGGGCATGATTTGCCCCTATTCCCCCCCTTCCCCTTTCAATGTTTAACTTTTGTCAGCATTTTTGTTTACATTTTCGCATTTCGTTTTTGCTGAATTTTTTTATTGATATTTTTTGTTGTTGTTTTTTGGGTTCTTTGGGTTCTCAAGGTGAAATCGCCAGATGAGTCGTCGCACAGCAGCCAAAAACTCGATTGTGCTACAATTGCCATAAGCAAATCTATCAATGTAGTATCTCTAAATGTATCTATCTATCTATAGCAGCCGGTTGTGTATCTACTTAGTTTTTTTTTCCTCTTTTTTTTATCTCTTTTTTATAAATGTATTTATAGTTTTAACAAATTTGTTTTGGTTGATTTCGCATCATCACCAAAAATTGAATAATACACATCGATTTATACTATATAAAAAAAATATTAGCATAAACAAGTGTGTGGATTTATTTATCTAGATGTATCTATGAATTTATATTTGTTGATAACAAATTGTTCAATTACGCAATAAAAAAAACTCTCAGTTGCAAAATGCAAATCTTGATTTTAGTAATTTAAAAATAATAGCTAATTTTTATGGAAATATTACTACTATTCGCAATTTGACTTACTTTTATGAAGTAGTTTTTAGACTGATTCAGATATGTTTTTCTAGTTTGATTTTATGGCCAAAGTGTGTGAAAGATTAAAGTAATTTGTTCAGCTTTTTATTACCATATTGCTATTAATATTTTAAGCCGCGAAGCAAACAAAAAGATTTAAAATTTACATATTCCCAAAAGAGTTTTTAGAACACAGAAACACAGTAGCCAAAAATAACTATTAACTTTAATATCCTTATTGAATAAAATAGTAAACATTTTAAGATCTTCAAATGCGTCAATGTCTCAAATGAGTTTCGTCAATAATTAATTTAAATTCTCATAATTTAAACGATTGCTTTTTTTTAATGAATTTTTTCAAACTACGTCAAATAAACACATTTTCAAAGTGAATCTGTAATAATTATTAGGAGAAAATTACCTATTAAATATATTCATTAGATAAATTAGTAAACATTTTAAGTTCTTCAAATGCGTCAATGTCTCAAGTGTGTTTCATTCTTAATTAATTAGTAAATTGCATGTTCAACCAATTAGTAATTTTAATTTAAGTTGATCAACTTCAACAATTCAACTTGTTATTTATAAAACACACTTTCCAAACTCGTCGTCCATCAGGTTATTATTCCACTGATCTCGAGCTTGGAAGAGTAAAACAACAACAACAGAGAAAACCAGAAACAAAATAAAAACATAAATCATTAAATAAAAAAAAACGTTTGTGTGCTTTGCAATTAAAAATAAACAGTTTGATTTTTTGCCGTTGGTGTTAACTATTTTTAGCCAACTCTTCGAGCTTGAAGCTATTTTTGAATGCAGCAAACTTTATGCAACAAATAAAAATGAAAACAATAAGACTGGAAAAAGGCAATTCATTTGATGGTTATATAAATGGCTAAGAGTAGCTGCAAACAACGTTTTAACATAATTGCAAAGCTGATGATGATAGTAATGATGAGGACGCTGCTCATAATGATTTTGTTGACGTTGTTGACTTTTAAATGAGTCGCGTGTGGGTTGAAAAAATTTGCAAAATGGCAAAAATATGACAGCAACAAAAACAACAAAAAAAACACTGGCATAGTTTTGCAGCTGTTGTTGTTTTTGTTTTTGTTTCTTCGTCATTATTATTAATGTTGCGTTTTTTTTTCGAAATCAAACTGGCAATTCTATTTTTATCATGGCATGCAGTTTATTTATAAAATGGTTTCGCGGCTCGTTTCCATTTCCATTAAACCAAAAAAAAGCAAAAAAATTCCAAAACAACAATAATGAGTGACTGATAAATTGCACACAGCAATAATAGAAATAATAACACAAAACAAAACAATCAAATGAACACCTTGAAATTCGCAGAACTTTGAATGAGTCAACGCAAAAGTGGAAAAACATTTTGCAAATCTGTTTTTTGTTTTGATGGATTTTTGTCGTTCGCCGAGATTGCCACAAATACATAATAAGCCAGGCAATTACCACACACGTATCTCACAGATACTTGACTAATCTACGTGCTGTAGCTCCCCTCTCCCCTCTGACTTTATATCTTCATCTCATACAACAGCTGTTCGTTTGCTTTGATTTACAATCGCCAAAAATATGCAAATATTTATGCATGTATCTCAACTGTCGCTCACTCCTCTCCTCCCCCTTGTCAGCATAGGTGCGTGCCCCTAAAACAACTTGTTTTTTTGCTGACAAGCTGAAAGTCGACATCTTTTTGAGCACATGACTACCCCTACTGACTGCAGCATTATAAACCAGGGCAAAAATAAACATTATCAGTCAAAACAAGTTGTTCAACTGAGATCCAAATATTGCAATTAAATGGGAACACCTAGGGAGAAGTCCAATTGCTTGGGTATACTAAATATTATTAAATTATTAAATATTTTCCATTTGCTTAAAATTGCTGTTTAATATTTATACATTAAATATTACAAGAATTAAATACATTATATTGTAATATATAGTTTGTACTATAAATACTGTTCAAGCATATATAAATAATATATAATATATAAAAAATTAGGATTTAAAGAATTAAATATTTTACATAAGATAATTGTTATATTTGAGCTATCATTCATTTTTTAAATTTTCTCATAATTTGAAACCATTGCTTTTATTTTAATAAACTTTCTTTATAGTCTTAAAAATGTACTCTTTATATTTTAATCAATTTAAAAAAAAAAGTCTGCATTTAATCTACGTCAAATATATAAATACATTTTCCAAGAATTACACATCTGTTAACAGTCTCGCGCTTTTAACGACTTATCAAACCCAGAAATTTCATAAGAATTTGAATTCGTATGCGAATCATATCAGAAGAAAAAAAACTTAAATAAATATGTAAAAATTCCGTAAGACTCTTGGGAATCCCGCAGCAGCATTTGTGGTGCGTATAAATAGAATAATATTTCACGCGGCTCTATCTAATCTCTAATTGCGACACAATGGAGAAACAACAACAAAACTACAGTAATATTTATTAATAAAAAACAACAACAACAATGAAAACGGGGCCACCCCTTTTCGGATTCACTTGGCGATTGCTCACAAATTGATTACGGCTGCTTCAATTACAGTTGTGGCACAAATATTAGCACAGCTCAAACCGTTGCGCCACAATCCTAGAACGCGACTAACCCCTTCACCCCTCCCCTCTCCTCATTCCAATCATACCTTTCTTAGTTTGGAAAGGGGCGTCGCGTTTGGGTGCGTGAGTAATGTGACGACATTAATTTTCACACTCATTACAACTCCATTAAGCCTGCTGTTGGCCTGTTGGCCAGTTTGTTCATTTTAGCCGAGTGTTTCCCATAACCCATCCAAATATAAAACAAACCATGCTAAATAGAAATTTATAACATGGCCCATTTCGAATGCACGCACGACCAACTTTTTGATCCCCCCAAAACTGTCAACAATTTGTAAGCAAATGACGACCATCGCAAAGCGTTAGAAAGGAAAATGGAAATACGGATTAGAAAACGTGAAAAGTCGCAAGAATATCCGCAGTGCATCAAAGGGAAGCAGCACTGTGAGAAAACAAATAACTCTTCTCCAGAAAATGTGCAATCATCTTAAAAAGAATTTAAATTAATAATTTCTATATATATCTAGAAATTTTTGCTACGCCATACACTGTACGAAAATGCAGCATACATAATAAAAGTGCTAAGAATATCCGCAGTGCATCAAAGGGAAGCAGCACTGTGAGAAAACAAACAACTTTTGTCAACCAAGAATCTTGCAATGCACTTAAAGTTAAAACTATAAAAAAAACACAGTTTTTCTCAGTGTATTTAGCGCAGCTGACATCCGTTTGGCCTTATCAACTTCAAAATAATTAACGACATTATTGCCCAAATGTTTTTGTTGATTTATATTCGTGTGTTTGCCAGACTGTTTGAGGTTTCCGGCTAACACCCCACCTCCCTTAACCCACCCAACTCCCTTGACAAACACCGCACGGCTCTGCAGGCACACGCAGGAGTGCTGTCTAAGTCGCAGACCCGTAACGGACTGACCCCGACCGAGACTACGAGCCGCACTGGTGCTGGTCAAGGCCTGCCTACCCCTTCGTCTCTCCTCCCTCCCTCTCTTTCAGCCTTTTGTCACTTGCCACTTGCCGCTTTGCCACACCTCTGTTTGTGAAGTGTGTTTGTCATTTAAAATTCAGCTCAGACGGCAGCCCAATTTCTACATTCCAACAATTCTTTGCCAGGCTTTCTTCTTTTGCGAATGCAGTCTCGTAATTTTCAAATTTTCAACACACACACAGAAAAAAAACAAAAAAAAAACATTTCACTAGCAAACCAGCCTCATCGACAAAAGACCTTATAATAGTACCCAGCCCGGGCCCAGCCCAGCCCAACCCCATGCCCCACTACTCCAATCCTCCTCCCCTTCCTGACTGCCTGTCGCGGACAGCTTCGTCAATTTGTATCTGTAAATTAGTATTCCACTGCAATTTGCCACAAAACAACAACAACAACAACAAAAATACTTTATACATCGATTTGCCGTTTGCCCCATGTTGATTTTCATATTCATTTTGATGATGGCAATGATAATGGACAAGCCCCCCCCCAACCACCAACGCCCCTTCTCGTTGTCAAAATGCAGTCATCGTTGTCGATTTATGCGGGATTTGGATATGAAGCGGATTTGAGGCTTCCTGTCTGTCCTCTGGCCATATTTTCGGCTATATTTTGTCGTGTGACGAGGCAAATTTATTTTTGCCATTCCACAATAATCGCATTAATAATGCGTTTGCTCAAAGATTGTACCCAAAAAACAGGACCCGCACAAACATTCAATAATTCATTCCAAAAAAAACCCATCCAAAATCGACGTTTCATCAAAATTGAATTTAACAGTTAATTGAAGTAATAATTGTTTAAATGCAGTTTATCATTTTGTTGTTGTTGTTGTTGTTGTTGCTGTCATTGTTTGTGTCTGCTGTCAACACTTTGGTTCATTGCATAACATGCGGGTCAGCAGGGAGGGAGGAGGGGGGCAACACTAAATGCCAATTTAATTAGCCAGAAATTTAATATCAATTTTATTGCTGGCTATTTGCATTTACAAATTTTAGTTTTAGTCCAAATTGCATAGATTAGAATTCAAGTAAAATTTAAATTTTCAACATTAATTAAAACTGAAAATCATTTCAATTATTTTGAATATTATCTTTCATTTTGTGTCATGTTTTCTGCAATTTGCTTGGCTCTGGTTTAAACTATTTCAATTCCCCATCTGGAGCGCAGTTTGCTCTTGTGATGTGTGCAATAAGCTGCCTAATGCCATTGGCTAAATATAAACTCACAATATGTTTTAGCCAATTTGTTGCCAAGTTCAAACAAGACACAGACACAGACACAAACACTAACCCGACCCACACACACACAAGCCATCCGCATAGAATCTCACTTAGCATTCACAGTAAAATCGAAGGCGCCCACACAAAGTACCAAATGAAGTTCTTGATGATGATGATAATGATGTGGATAATGATGTGGATAATCATGATGAAAGCAACGATGACGCTGACTTTGTCACCCCATCTTCGCATGTTGAATTATCAGCTGATTTGGTGTCGGGTCAGTTGGCACACAAATTCCCCACTTTTCTTTACAATTTAACACACACACACACACACACAGAGAGAGCAGGGGTGGGGCGGCAAGAATGTGACATCAATTGACACGAAAGTTCAGCGTAAATATTTGCGAAGATAAAAACGCAAGCGACGCGCTGAGAAAGCGTGAGACTAAGCGAGAGAGTAAAAGACAAGAAGTAAAAGAGAATGACAGCAAAAGAGAGAAAGAGAGAGGGAGAGTGAGAGTGAGACAGATACACCCATAAATTCCAAAGCTCAGAGGACAGATGCGGTCATTCTGTAGATCTCACTCAAACTCACCATTTAATGACAAAGAATTAAAGAACAATTTGTGAATTTGCGACAAACAAACGGAGACATCGCCACCAACGAGACTCCAATTGGCTTTACAGTTGAGGCCTCCACACACACACACACACACACACACACACACAAACACACATCGTGCTTATCAACTCACTAAAATTAGCTGGTCCAAATTATGATGAAAGGATTTTGCGTAATTGTGGTTATTCCCAGAATTCCTGTGTTTATCAACTAATTGTTATTTATAAAAAAAAAAACCCGTATATCAAAAATATATAATTCGTCATTAGGTTTCTCCGCTTGTACTTCCTGTGCCCCCCCTTAAATTGTAATTACTTCAAAATGTTGCATGCAATGTGTGTAATCTATGTTTGTGTTGGCGTCAAAGTGTCAACAACTATTATTGCCTCAATGCTCAGATGCCAATTTCAATTCAATTTTAATTCAGCCTCAGCTGTAGCTGAAATCCACCGTCGAATCACCATCGTCATCGTCATCGTCATCTGTGGCTGTGGCAACAACAATAAAAAAGATTGTTCAACTTGTTAACTTTTGTCGGTGACTTCATTTGCCGTTTGGCACTCAACCGAAATTCTACAGAAACAGGCATATTTCAGTATTTATTGTTCCCACTGGAGTCGATTGCAAATGGAAATTCGCGAGTACTGATAAAAAAAAAAAAAAAACATAAAAATAGTCGACAAAAAGTTCTCAGGCTTGAAAAAACAACGATTTCGTTAGTTTTATGAAGAACTTGGATTACTCATTTAATTGAGAAAGGAATTTGGAAACTGTAATAATTCGAAATAGTCGAAAAATAGGTCTGCCAGTCTGCGGTTTTGGTTCCGATAAAAAATATCAACGATTAGCTAGTTTCTTTGAGAACTCGCATAATTCAGATAAAAAATATATTACAAAATTAATTTACAACGCAATTTACAAGCCGAGTTTCATTTTTTTTTTTTTTGGATATTCATTAAATTGAATATTTGCCATTTCTAATTAACATTCATCACAGCATAGCTGAGGGGATTTAATTTTTAAATAAAATCAATAAGCGTGTTTCGTATCGCATATTGAAAAATTTCCGGTGACCAGCAATATTTATCAATATTCCCAATTATTCATTGACACGTGCCGCTTTACTGTCTTAACTATCGGCCAAAAAAAAAAAATAATACAATTGTGATAAGAAAAATGGCAATGCTTCTGAAATTATTAGCTAAAAATATTTTAGGCTTAAAGACATTGAGTAATAACTTTTTAATAGACAAGAAGATTAATTGGCGCGTCGAGTGAATCATGAGACGACAATGACAAATGTATATTTGATATATATATATATATAAATATTCAACAATAACTATTATGTGGAGGAGGCACTTGGGCACTTGAGCATATGATCAATGTGGAATTTGTATTCTTTGGCTTTGGCTTAATTGGCAACACGAGCGACTCCCATAAAATGTGGAATTTTTTTATATGAAAAATTGTGAGCAAATGTTTTGTGTTGCATGAAAAGCGAAAGGCAAACCGATGCCGAGGCGATGATTGCATGACCACAATGGCTAACTTAACTAAAGCACTCCCCCCCCCCCCCACTCATCCATGCCACTAGCCAAAAAAAAAAAAACTAAAAACAAAACAAGAATCGCCTTTTGCAGTGCTGGTCACGCCAAGTTGCACACGATACCGCCAAACCCACCACGCCACCGCCGCCTCTATCAAATGGGAGACAGCGGCAACTCTTCCCCAATCTATTTCAGCTCAGATACAATATGCAGTCGACGTCGACTGCGGCGGCGGCAGCGGCAGTGGCAGCGAATTAATTATCTTCAATTCATTCATTAAGAAAATGTGGGAGGGTATATAACTCACACTCACACACGCACACACACAGAGCCACCCACAGATAATGAATGCACACACACACACACAGAGTCGCACGACGACTCGCATTTTGTATCCCATAGTGCTTGTATCTCATAGTACGCTGTGTGCCAGTTGTAGCTCATAGTACGCTCGACTCTCGTATTTCGTATGAATGAAAACCAACAAGCAAACCAACAACAACAACAACAACAACAACAACAACAATGGGCGACAAGTTGAGGATGACGCAGCAAATGGGCTGTGGAAGGGTTTGCGGGTTGCAATGGCGCGGTCATCATGTCTATATATGTGTGTGTGCGGGATGCGGGGCATGTGGGTGTCTACTGTGTCTAGTCTCTATCTATCCACTTGGTCGCATCCGCTGCCGCTGTGGCGACGTCGTCACGAGATTTGAGGCACAGGTCGCATAATAAATTATTCGCGTGACCAAATCATTTGCGTTGCGGCTATTAATTTTTTTCCCTTTATTTTCGCAAATGTCGAATTAAAGTTACAACCTCTCAGCCAAAAAAAAAAAGAAGAAAAAAAATAAATAAACAAAGCCCTTCAACAGTGCCTGATCTTAATTGCCGTTGCTGTTATTGTTATTGTTATTGTTATTGTTTTTATTGTTACTTTTTTGTTCCTGCCTCTTGACTCACTTCTTATCAGCTTGGAGCAGCGCTGATTTGCTTCATGTTGTCTCTGTTTTTTTTTTGTTTTTTTTTTTTGAGAAATTATTAGTTTCATATACATTGTGGCACTTTATCGCTAGCAGCAAAAAAAAAATCATTGGCAGCTGTTTTTGATGCTGATTGTATGAATATAAAAAATGGGTATTTTTATTTATTTAATTTCAATTCATATTAGTCACAGAAAAATAGTTATAAATTAATTTCATATGAAATAATATTAATAAATATTAAAATCTTAAACTGCATTGGATACGTTCTTTGTATGAATATATTCAATTATTTAATTTCAACCAATATTAGTCACAGAAAAATAGTAATAAATTAATTCAAAATGAAGTAAATAATATTGAATTTTCAAATCTTAAGCTGGAGAATTATTTATAATTTATATGGAAAAACATGTTGAAAAATAAAATAAAAATATTATAAACTTAATTTAAAATAAATTTAAAATTAATGCCTATTTCAACTTATTTTGCATAGTTGTTAAAATATTCAATTATTAACATGTGTCAATTATTTTATAACTACTACCCATATTTAAAATATTAAAATGTCATAATAAATAAATACTATTTTAATTGAATTTGCCAATTTAAACAGAGGGTAAGTTCTAATCGAGTCAAGTTCTGCCACCCAGCGATTATCTCAGTTTGGTTTTTGTAGCTTTTTCTTGTGTTTGTTTTTTGTGGCAAAGTTCAGAGTCCAAATTCAACAAACATCAACAATAATAAGTCCAAACGGGACTTGGCATTGCCTTCAATGGCAACAACTATGTGAAAATTATGGTATCACTAATTGCATAGCATTCAACCAGATAGTTTCCAATAAATTGATGATGTTTTTGTTATTGTCTCTTTCATGTTTTACTCGCACACTTATTTCGTTCAAGGTGTGTTTACTTTTTTTTTTGTTGTTGTTTTTTTTTTTTTTTGGGAGAATTTGTTTTTGTCTGTGACTCAACTGTCTTTTGGTAAATATTTAAGAGTTTGGTAAATATTTGAAAGCAGCGAAAATGATAAATTATAAACGCTTAACTTGAATTGATTTGCATCGATGGATTATAAATTTTGTGACTCATCTCTTTAAAAGTTTTATGCCCGGATTTCATCCCTTTGCGCATATTAATTGCATATTTTTACTGTGCCGCTATTAAATTAATTTAAGCTGAGTCACCTTAAGAAGCATTTATTTTCCATTTGACCACATTTCGCCACCCTCGCACCGAACAAGCTGTTAATTTAAATAATTTCGTAGCTGCCCTCAGACAATGTTGCCACCTCCCCACGGACAACACACAACATATTTCAACATTTTTGTTATTTCTTTTTTTTTTGTGGTCGAAATAATATATTTTACAAAATAAGGAAAATGCAACAGAAAATGAAACCACTTTGCGGCAGGCAAGCGAGCGTAACGAAAACAAACACAGCTCGTCCTGCCTTAAGGATTCGTGCGGGTTAACCTCTAAACCCAACCGCAACGCTCCTCGTCGAGGGACGAGGCAAGTAGCAAGGAGACCCCAAAAATATTAAGTATACGTAGCGTACACAATTTTGTTTTCGAGTTGTTTGTTGTTTTTTTTTTCTTTTTTTTTTTTGTTTTACGTTTTATTTTGAGGTTGTTGAAGCAGGAAAGTATCTTGCAAATAGACTCTGAGCACGCATAGCGTTCAAATTTTAACTTATTGCATATGCAATGCAAACAAAAACAATAAACGTTTACAACAGCAACAACAACAGCAGCGAAATGGGGGTCGACTACATGTAGAAATTGTGTGGCATGTGCGAAAATACAAAAAAAAAAAAAAAGAGAAAAAAAAAGGCGTACGCCTGTCATTAAATTTCGCACCGACAACGGCAAACGACAATAACATCAATTACAACTACAACTGCGTTGAGCAGAGGAAATGCCAGCGAAAACAACAACAACAACATCAACAACAATGTTGATAACTAAGTTAGTCGTCTCTGTCTGCGTCTCACTCTGTGTGTGTGTGTATGTGCGTGTGTGTGGTTGTACTTTGCCTCTGTTTGTCTGGGGGCGGCGCTCGCTGCTGTCACATATGACATTTTATTATTACAAAATAAGCATTTAAGCGAACGCGTATGACAGTTAATAATGCAAACAACAACAACAGCAACAACAACAGCAACAACAACAGCCACAACAACAACAATAATAATAAAAACAACAACAACTTTGCACTAGCAACTCGACTGAATGCAAAAATTCCC
This sequence comes from Drosophila multiciliata, assembly GCA_037043605.1. Lineage (NCBI taxonomy): Eukaryota > Metazoa > Arthropoda > Insecta > Diptera > Drosophilidae > Drosophila > Drosophila multiciliata. Next base: position 21,059,188 of record JBAMBF010000301.1, on the reverse strand, counting down.
ACAACATCCGGTTGAGAGCAGAAAAACAACAGCAAACTGGCAAACAACATTGACAACAACAACAAAAATCAGCAGCAACAACAATAACAACAACAACAGCAATATGAACAGCAACAGCGGCACGGAAAACGGAACAAATAAAATGCAACGAATGAACAACAAGCGAACAAATGCGGCACAGTGACTCAAAACACACAAACATAAAGTGAAATGTGAAATGAAAGCTGATAAACAAATATTTAAATATATAATATTAAGTAAAGTTTAAATTATTATTGCAATGAATAAATTCGCAGCTATTTATATCTGGAATATTAAAAATTATAATGCATTTTTGTGATTATTCAATTTGTAAAGATATAATAAAACTTTGAATAATTGAAAGATAGAGAAATCAGAAAAACTGCTACATCAAAGATTAAGTTCTTTTGCAATGAAAAAAATAGTTAAATAAAAACAAGATTCATTTTCTGAAAAATTTGTTGTTTATTCATTTTTGTTTTAATATTAGAAATATTTATATATTGTGCGTTTGATTCTGATTCTTTGGAAACGAAAACTTGTTCTTATTAGAACTCATCTTTTGAGAGATTTTTCCTATGAGGCTAAATAAATATAAAATAAATAATATATAGTAATCCGAATATATATATTATATAATCCAATATATGTAATCCCCAACGCATGCTTGACAAGTTTCATCAAGTTAGGATACAGATAGATAAAGATGACTATATCATCTCAGCTAGTAATGCTGATCATATAAAAGAACAAATGAATCAGAGACTTATATATTTTATAATTTATAATGCATAAATATTTACTAGTTAATGTAAAAACTTAAATTAATCCATTCAACAAATGAAATCTGCCATTCCACAATTATGCACATTTGTCGTTGCATGTGCAACACACTGTGCAACACAGCAAGCGCCTTGATGTTGGTGTTGGTAGGCGGGCAACGGACTCCGCCTGCATGGTTGGCGGATATGCATATGGCCGGCGGACGTCAATGTAGATGCATTTGGCAGAGTCAGAGTCAGCTACCAAACCAAACGAAACCAAAGTGAGAGTCGGAGGCAGAGGCAGTGGCAGTGGCAGAGAGTCAAGTCAGACAGTGGCAGTGGCAGCTTTGCGACGCCGCCACTCGTGAGTCAGCGGCTGTGGAATGTGAATGGCATACAAATGTCGCAAGCGGACGCACAGACACGTGGACATGGAGTGCGGACGCGGACCGGTTCCGCAGCCAGCCAGATAGACAGACAGACAGAATCCCAAGCCGAAGCTGAACCGCAAAATATATATTTGTGTATATAGAAAGAGTACCAATTGATATTGCCAGGCCAATGCAAACAAGTTGCAACGAGAAGATGTTGGAGGTGGATGTGGAGGATGGGGAATGGGGAATGGAGTAGTTGATTGCTGAGAGCAGAGAGCTGGGATCTGGGAACTGGCTGATGAAGGTGAACCCGTTGACTTCTTCTCGCCCAGCAGACTCGTGGCTAACCAGAGTTGAGTGGATTTTCCGGCGCGTTCTGCTTTGCGCCGGTTTCGGTTTTGCCATGCACTGAAGACGACAACAAAAAACCGCCAACAAACCACTGGCAGCAACAAGTTTTTTTTTTTCTGTTTGTATATTTACATATTTATATATTTACACATATTTACATATTTACACATATTTTCCTATAAATACTCCAAACGCAAAGCGTTAGAACATTTTTATATTAAATTTCGTTTTGCTATTTGTCAACGCGAAACAATTTCAAGAATTTATTTTTGGGGAGTTTCCCCCAATTGACTTGCCCCATTTTCCCCCCCCCCCCCCCCTCTTTTGGTAAAAATAAAAATACTGAAAGTGTTGTGTTGGTATTTGTGTCTTGCGATTATTCCTATTACGGTGGGTGTTTTTTATAATAAATGTGCAAAGTTAAGTTGGGTTTTTTTGAAAGTTTATAATAATCGTTTTGGAGATTAAAGCAAAGAAACTGAAAGTAAAATTTTCGAGTATTTGTTGCTTTAAGTCAGCTTAGCAATTTTGTTGATTAAAAATATAAAAGTCAACCTAATTAAAAAATGGGGGAAAAAATGGTATTTGAAAGAACGATTAAAAAAGCCATAAAAAATTCTTTCTATATCAATGTTAAACTCATAAAAAAAAATCTTGTTTCAGAATTAGAGAACTTTGGATTGGCATTGAGTAACAGCTTGAATTATAGGTTCCAACATATATATATATATATATATATATACATTCATAGTTGCCGATCATATAGTCATATAATTAAAGTTTGGGTTTTGCCGTCAGCGAGCCGATTATTCAATGGACCACTTTTACCAGATCAAAATCCATTCATTTGAGCTAAATATAAACCACTTACGACACTGTCATCAATCTTCGTTGCGGCTGCGGATGAAGCTGGAACTGGACAATCCAATAAATGATTTCATTAATGAGCCATGCTCACAAAGTTCGATAGCCAAAAGCGGCTCAATTGGTAACAGCGATCGATCGCTTTGGCCATTAGTGCGGTATGACAAATGTTTGCCAAGAGTTAACCATCAATTTGCATACACTGCAAGAAATGGCTGTCAATGTGGCATTTATTTATGCAAATAAAGTTTTATTGGAGAAGGCAGAGCACTTAAAAATTAAATAATTTATGTAAATATAGATTTGTTGAGGAGATAGTACAGCTAAAAATTAAATAATGTATTTGTAAATTTTAATTTAAAATTCTATTATCAGTTGTTATTTATTTATTACTTAATCAGTATTGATTAATATATATAAATTACGTAAGAAATTTTGCTTGATTCATATATCGCTGATAATCTTTCGTTTCTCGTTGACTTTTGTGGGTCACCTGGTTAAATGGGAGATCCGAAATTGATCGAATAACTGACCTTTGCTTTTGATCTAATCCGCTGCAGCTGCTGATCGCATCGCTTGTCACGGCGAGCGGCAACAAAAGCGCCCAGTTCCGGACAACGTCAGCGTTTTGTTGTTGTGACGGCAGCGACGGGGGCTGCGACGGCGACTGCGACTGCGGCGTTGGTTAGCGAAGCTCAACGCTTCAAGCTCGTCTCTAATTTACGCTGGCTGATGATGAATGGATCCATTGGCCGCGTCTGGTCTCATTCACAAAACCGACCAGCGGCGACAAACCAAACCAAAATATTAATTAGCATTTGCTTTTGTGTGTGTGTGTGTGTGTGTTGTTTGATGGGGAATAAGGTCGCCGCCACAGTCACAGCCACATTCACAGTTTCGCCGTTTGCTCACCGTTTGCTGTCTAATCGCCCGCTCACGAATTGACGGCAACAACGGATGCCACAAATTTGGGCATGTGTCGCAGTCGCTGCTCGCTGCTGCGCTGCCAGCGTCGCTGCTTCCTTTTGCGATTTTATGAATGAAAGCCACAGCTTCGTAGTAAGCGTTTTTGGCGTTGGCGTTGCCGTCGTCGTCGATTGGCATTGCCATTTATGGGCAAAGTGCAAATGTGCCCCAACCAATGTGGCATGTGTGTACTCGCAACTGACTAACTGAGAGATTGGATATGTAGTCTGCTATCTATCTATAGACACACATACACACATACTTTCTGTGGGTGTGTTACTGATTGTTGTCTGTCTTTGCCTGTGTGTGTAATGTGTGTGGGATTTGGGTAACCATAGTTCCATATACATTTAATGGGTACTTAAGGTAGTTACTTGTAGTTACGATTCCGACTCTTGCAACGGATAATTAACAATATTTTAGGTGTGTCATGCATCATTTTTACAGATCACGTTTTGAACTGGAAAGTCAACTCAATAAATTGAATTTATTAAACATTTAATTACACTTTTTTTCCTATGTTTACAAATGTTTTTTTTTCCCCATATTCTGTTCTTGTTCTTTGCTATTTTTCTATCAAAAATAATATATAATATTTATATGTACATAAATATTTTCAGTGTATTGTGTTTTTCGTTGTTGTACAACATTTATTTGCCTCGGGTTGTATTTGTGTATCTTTGTATCTTTTTTTTTTTTTTTGGTAGTTTGTTTTTTTATGTCAGTTTTCTTTCTTTATTTTTTTTTTTTTTGTGGCGCTTATGTCGATACAATTCGATTGCGGTTCTATTGTTATTGTTTGTTAGCATTGTTGTTGCTGTTGTTGTGTTTGTTGTTGTCACTTTTGTGTGTCATTGCCATCCGTTTGAGATTTCAATTGCGAGTGCGGCAGCCGTGTCATGTCCAAATGCATTCACATACTCCAACATGAATACGTATTTACACATCTGTACATCTGTATATATATGTATGTATATCCAATCGCATCCGCAGCACAAAATTGCGCCAATTACGTGAAATCCGCTGTTGCCTCAAACGCTTATTGTATCCATTGTGTGTTGTGTATACTTGTGTAGAGATGATTACGATTGTTGCTCATATGGTAGTCATATCAATTTACAATTTGCCCCCAATAACAACAACAACAACAACAACAAATTCGAATTCAATTTGCGTATTATTTGGGGAATATGTGACAAGCCGTTAGCTTTTAGCTGTCATTTAAAAGCGCAGTTGTTGGGTAAGAGTAAATCCCCCTTTCCTCTTCTCCTATATAGATATGTTCATCTATGTGTTTGGCATATGGTATATCCATAAAAAGCAGTCCAGCAAATTGAGTAGACAATTGCAGTATGATTGGGCAGCGATTACAGTTAGTTCGTTGCGCAGTTACAAAAATACACATAAATAAATAAGTGAATTAACTATTCCATTATTGCAAACCATAACAGTTTCAATTTCAAGCGTTTGTCAATGATTTTATATATATATATATTAATGCAAATGTGTATTATTATTTTGAATTACTTTTTATTGTGATCACATTTCAATTACTCCCAGTTCATGTTTATGACAAGATATAATTTAAAATTAGAAATAATGTCACCCGTTGATTGAAATAAAAAAAAAATGCGCAATAACGTTGGTTCTATTATAATCAAAATTGAATAAATGTCAAAATCAGATTAAAATATTAATTATAGCCTTGCAATAAATAATTTAACACCAAGGCAAGTCAATTAGTTTATAATATATAGCTGCAGTTAATAATCGCAAGTACTGCAATTGGAAAAAAAAACCTTGACACAAAACGCTGAAAATAACAGAAATTAAATTGAATTAAATGTAAAAAAAAAACACTTTAATTTTTTAAAAATAGAATGTTTAAGTCAGCTATAATTTTGTGCTCAATCTGATCATAATTTTACCCTGTTAACAGTTTCAATTTTAATGTCTGTTAAATAGTTTTTACCTATATATAGATGATTTTTGTATCTGATATGGGCACTAGTGTTGACAACCAAACATTTCCGCTTTCACACGCACCACAATTGACACGCAACATTGGCATGTCGAGCGTATACGCAATACAAAAAAATGGCAATATTGCGCCCCTTATCACTGGCGGAAGCTAGTTCAATTTGGTTCACACATTCCATTAATGCAGACAGGCGAACCTTGGTTATTAAACTCTTAACATATGTTTAAATATAGACAGCCGTCTAAGACACCCGACTAATGCTATTTGCTTAAAACCAAATCTTGGAAGCAATTTGTCAACTTTTTGTTGTACAGTTTTCATTTTGGCTTTGGGGGGATTTACAAAAACTTAAATGGCAAAATATGCACTGAATTAAAAAACGATAAGCAAACAATGTATAGTTGGCGAGTCGGGAGTGGGGAGTGGGATGGGCGCAGAGGCTGCCTGTTGATGGCCTACACGGGCTGCACGTATTTCCGCTATGCGTTACGTTCTCAGCTCTAGATAAACAAATTAAGCACTTAACACAAAGAGCAAAGCAAGCCGAAAACAGCAGCAACAACAACAAGCAAAACAAAAACAAAAGCGAGAAGTCAAAATGCTCAAATGAAGAAAACACGACGTACTGCTAAGCACACGTAAGTAACAAATAACGGCAACGGCCACAGCAACAACAACAAAGTGATACGAACGAAGTGTGAAAAGGCAAAAGAGGGAATTGTCACAATTTTGCAGAAAAAACACGTGCCGCTGATTAGTCAACACGCGGGATGCAGGTGGAGGAGGGCACAACAAGAAAATAAAAACAAGAACAACCACAAAAGCAACAGCAACAGGAGCAGCAAGCGATAAGCGAAGCGCAACAGAGATGCTGAGTACACTTTGCGAAACAATAGAAAAATAAATAAACTATAACTTAAACATGGAGATGGGCATACTAATTTTTCTCAATTGCATTGTTCTGTAATTTTATAAATAATTTATTTCTCCCATTTTGCATAAATTTCTTGATTTGCCTACTATCTAATTACGAATATATCTTATATAACGAGGCTCCTCTTTTTTCACAGTGTATACACGTGTCTACTATGTATACGCTTAGTGGTATGTGTGGGTAAAACATCGCCCTGTTTTATTGCGAACGCATCATAAAAATTATTTAACGCTATCGCACATTTGTCATGCCGCGTTGACTCTTTCATTCTTTCCTTCTTTCCTGCCTTTCCTTCCATTCTTTCTTTCTCTCTTTCTTTTATGCATGTAGTATATGCTGTCATTCATTCCGTCTATTTGCGTGCCTGCGCTTTTGTTTTTATGATTATTAAATTTCCTCAAAATGCTCTGCACTGACGTAATAATATATGCGTATAAACATATCACACACACACACACACACACACACACACACACACACACACACACACACAAGCACACATCACTTAGCAGAGTTATTGTCCGTGAGTTAAATAGCAGGGAAAGACAGAAAGGAAGTGATTTGATTAGACTCCAAGTTAATTAAGATACGGCAATGTTTAACGACTATTTACGATTTGCACAAATTTAAGTTTACTATGAAAATAACAATTTAAGAAATCTTTAGTCTAGTAGAAATTCGGGATAAAAAAGATAAAAGTTGTACTACTAGACAAAATATTGTACAGCTAAACAAATACTAAGCAAAAATAAAATGCTAAAAAGAAACCTTTGGAATTGTCATACAAAAATATTGTTCTTATTATGTGGATAATAGATTTTATAAGTAGTTTTAGGTAAATATTTAAGTAACAAATATTTAATTTGAAACTAAATCCACAAATATGTTTGTGTGTCAATCGCACAGCTGTTTTCTGTGGAAGGCACAAAACAAAAATACGTCAGAACGCTTCGAGTTTGTTGTCTTAACTGCTTGAGAACTACAAAGTATAAAAAGCCAGCGCCAATAAACAAATATGGTTAGTTTCCAGCCATACAATAGTATTTTTCAAGCTGCATCTCAAAATAATAAAAACAATATAAAAAAACCTCGAATGTTTTCTCATACCTGCCAATATCAGAAACACTTTCTCCCAATATCTTTCTGATATTGATAGGCGGAAGTCTCTATCAAAATCTGGGGCATTTGGGGACCAGTCAAATCTTATCAATTTTGGCACGTGTCTTCCTTCTGACATCCAAATTGAGCGCCCCTTCCTGTCATTTATATTTTTTTTTTTTTTTTGCTAAACAGAAGTTGATATTGTGAATGCCAAACATCTGCTTATCAGTTATCTGGTTGACGTTTATTTTCGTAGCATGAGTGAGAAGAGCGTTTTTCTATGGTGTTCACTGCTGATAAAATACCTGAGTTATCAGGTGAAACAACAATAGCATATCGATACTAAGGCCCCGAACACTGACGTCATTTGTGAGTCGGGGGGCCAAAGTCAGAGACCGAAAGACCCAAAGACTGATTTTGGCAAGTGGCAGGTATTTGCTAGGCCAAAACAAAAACTCAATTTTCAAGTGAACCAACTGAACTGAGAAGCCGCAATGAAATGAACTGAAAAGGCTCCTTGGCAGCCTCGGCGGGCTATTTATATATTATTTATTTTCTTGAGCGGATCGTGCAAATTTTTAGTCAATAATTGACTGAGGTCAATAGAATTTTTATTTACGGCACGTGGCTGACGAAAAAAGCAGAAACAACTACAAAAAATGACAAAAAAAAAAACAAAACAACAAAAGACGCAAACTTCGAATTAAACAATAAACGATAAATGCCGTCGTCAAAATTTGGGGAAGGCAAAAGAGTTCGCAAAAGACAATAAAGCAATAAGCAAATACGAGGAGAAATAAAAAATATAAAAAATAAATAATAATAATAAAAAAAAAACTCACAAAACAAAAGCAAGTGCGTTTCAAACAAATGGCAAACTATTAACGCGTTTGCTTACACGCTACAACAACAACAACAACAACAACAACACATAACAAACAACAAATAACAAACAACAACAATGAGTCAAGTTTAAACGACTGTCATAAATTTGGTGGAAAACCAGGAAAAATACTAAAACACGAACGTTAACCGAGGACAAAAGGCAGCAAAAGGGTTGCTTGCCATAAAGCGCAATGATGAAACACACACAACAACAACAATTGATGTAAGAAAATGCAAAAGAAAGCAACCAAAATGTTTGCAAACATTAAAAATTACGCACACGCCATGTGTAGGCAACAAAAAAAAAAAAAAAAAAAAAAAAAAACTTTTTAATGATCCACTGTAAATAGATGCCATAGAGAACTTTATGACTATCTCTCCATCTTATGTGAGCCAAAATATACGTAATAAAATCTGCACAAATAAGTTACTCGTAAAATGCAGCAAAAAAAATATCAAAGAAAAAAAATCCTAAGCCAGACTTGTATAATCAGCACATTATGCAAAACTCAAAACTCAGCAATGCGTTCCAGACAACAACCAAGAAGTTCACAAGTGCAAACCACATTTATTATTATTTATTTTTTTTATTTTCTTACAGTTTAATAAATATTATTCATTATTTATTATTGCTTATTAATTTTACATGTACATTGTACAACGACAATTATGCAATTTCATATGAACATTTGAATTTGCCGTCTGCAGATGATTGCACAATTTGCAAAGAATGCGAAATTTGCAAAAAAAAAATATGCATGGAAAGTTGAGGTTTCGGTCGAGTAGTTGCTGTTGTAGTGGCATTCCATAGACAGACATTGTCTACACACACTCAGCAAATACATCAGTAACCTGCACACGCGCTACAACCCCTTCCCCCCCCCCACACACACACACACGAGCCCCATTCCCCATGCGCCATGTTGGCAGAATACGATATGCCAAATAGCCGACGGGGCGACGGCCTCCGCTGTTATTACGAGAATAACATGGAATTCGCGTAAACAAGATCCCACACAGAGCACCAGACTGAGACAGAGCGAGACAGAGATACAGCAAGAGCGAGTGTGAGTGTGAGTGTGTGAGAGAGAGAGCGAGAGCGAGTGATTTGTGAGTGAAAGTGAGCCATTGCAATTTTTAAAGGAGGACAAACCGACAAGCTAAAATTGGAGCGAAAACAAAATACGATCCAACGACACCAGACAATCTATGCGCCCCCCACCCACCCTCTAGAAAAATACCGCTCTGTCTGTTTAACACCACCCCTCGCTTCTTCCGCCGCTTTGGTTTGTATTGGGGGCAGCTCAAGTTGCTCATGGGCAAAAGTTGACGTCTTGCATATGGCGATCAAAGGCTGCGCGTGCGGTCAGATAAATATATACAAAAATACAATATGGAGCAGAGCAGATAGTTTGGCATTCGGGATGTGGGCGTCATGCATTTTGTGGCGTGTGCATCTATTTAGTTGGCCAACTGCAAACTGCAAATGGCAAACTGCAAACTGCAGATAAGCAAGCGGAGGCAATGTGCAAAATGCAGCCTGGGGAAGCCGTGCAGCGTCTACAGAATGCAAGGGGGTAGGGGGTTGGGTGACGCGGTGGAGAAGGGTTCATTGTATTCACAGTACACAAGTGGTTTTTGTTTTTGACTTGTCGGCGCTTTCAGTTGATCAACGCCATGTGAAACACAATACGGGTACACAGAGCGATCGATGGTGGAGTGGAGGGGTAGGCGGCGGTGGGTGGCGGGCTGAGCGCAGTTCGCTTGTGCGTTAAACATGACGTATGAGTGATAATGCGAATTGCCTTCACATACCACACACACACACACACACACGAGGCGTATGCGTGATATAGGTATGAATAATAATTATTGAGAACATGACGTAAAAACATGACAAAGAATAAAGGTGATGGGAAAGGGGGAAAGTGGAAAATATGGGTTTTTTTTATGTGGCGCGTGCTAAATGATTTGCAAATAAGATGATTAAGCAGCAAGCATGAAAATGAGCGCATTTTTACTCTGTTTTGCGGACAGGATTTCTAAAAATATTTTTATCATTTATATTGCTTAAGCAAATATTTTTTTTATTTTTAAATTTAAATGCTAAGCAAAATGCATTTGTAGCAATATTGACAGACTGCACGTAATCCTATCAAGTTTCGTGTATTTTTGCCACAATTGAGAAATTGCCAAAACAAACATCACAAAAATAGATATTTAGCGCAATCGCCCAGCATTGATCTCCAAAACGGCAAGTTCAGCTATTGCATTACAATTTTAAGCCAAAAATACATTTTCGCTGTTTCACAAATAGCAAAAATTGCAGCCACAAGTTGCCAAAAAAAATAAAAAAAAATTTAAATAAACACAACACAAAAAATTACGCTGTGTTTACAAATTTTAATGCCACACGTTTCACAGAAAACGCATAAAATTCGAAAATTGTACAAAACAATTTTGTTTATTTGTTTTTTTTTCAACCGAAAATGTAATAAAATCTCCACACACTAAATACACAAAGCACAAAACGCTAACGATGCGGGAATACCCTTATTTAATGCTAGAAATCTTATAAAATAGATTTAATAGATTTTTCCATAGAAATAGATTTAAACAATGTATTTATCAAATTTTAAGCGGCTTATATTTATTCTAAAATATTGTAAAATATATATATAAAAATATGTTCGAAATTGTTCAGGCTTCGTTAAAATTAAATAGTTTTGTGTAATGTTTAGTAAAATAAATTTAATTATTATTTTAATATTTTTCAAAACGAATATAAAAAAAGCTATTAACGTTTTAATTTATAACTGAAGTGATAACGAATAAGTAATAAATAATAAACTAATTCGAATTAGTTGGAAGCCGTTTTAGCAAGGGGCAGCCACACATAAATGTGTGTTTAATAGTTGCTCTGGATTTCAATCTCTCAATGTGGCAATTATGCAATTGTGCTGGGAGATTTGATGGTGATGATGATTTCATTTGGAATCATCTTCCACAAAACAAACGGCAATCAATGTCAGAGTCCCGAGACTGGCCCAAAAGCTAACAATGAGTTGTGCAAATATATCTGTTTTGATGATGATGGATGGGCAGTACCCCCATCCCCCCTCCCCCTACCTTTCTGTACACATTGGAAGCAACACGTAATAGGCAACAATGTTAAACATTTGCAAATAAACTCATCCAAATTTTGTGTGCAATCAAATGCGAAGTTATTTTTATGGCTTGTTATTTGCTGATACGACAAAGAATTGCTGACGAAATTAGCATTTGTTTTGGGGCAGCTATCTATCTATCCATCTATCTATCTATTAGCGCAAAACTAATAAAAAGTGGGTGACAAAAAACACTACTCCAAGATTTCACAACAATGCGAAAATCGAAACCCAAATATGGCCGGCAGCAAATCAATGTTGCTTATCAGCAAAGCGACAAATAAAAAAAATGTATTCATTTCGAGTTCATTAGGCGTGTTTTGGTTTTTATATTATTGTTGTGTTCACTATAAAAAAAAATAAAAAAAATAATAGTAAAGCCCTAGAAGCGGGACAGAGTCTTCGGATAATTGTTGTCACGAGGCGCGAGAACTGAAATTCATGATGAACATGCGACAGCGAGACGACTCGAGAGAGATGCTCAATGATAGTAAAGGTGAGAAGAAGTCATTTCACCTAAAATTCTTAGAAACACTAAATAAGCCTCAGTCTTCACTCCCCTCACACCCCTCCACTAAGCTCCACAACGCTCAATGCCAGCATAAACAGCAAAACGCACAAAAAATCCAAAGTGCCATAAACAAAAAGACCGTCAGCCCTGTGTGATAAGGCGATAAGAAGGCGTGGCCGAAATGACAAGTGTATTGAATAGAAAGAACAACAACAACAATCATATAATTATAGCATTATTATTGTTGTAGTGGTTTTTCTTGTGATTAATAATGTTTTTTGGCGCGTGCAACAGGTGGAATATTTAACACTTATTTTTTTTATTTATTTCTGTCTTTCTTTCAATTGGACAATTTCATGCGAGAGTCATGCCCCATCGTCAGCTCACATGACGCTTTCAGACACACGCACAAACACACTCACACACACACGCACACTCAATCGCACACACGTGCCGTAATTTATGTCTATTGATATAATTGTTTAGCGCATTTTTCGCACTTACATTTTTTGTTATTTTCTGCTTTATGTTTTCATTTATATATTTTTAGATTGGTAGCCAAAAAAAGAAATTGTGCTGATTTGTAAACTTTTCCGCTTTTACGGCTTAATAAAATTATAAAATATTTATTTTGATTGTGCTAATCTCCGGTGAGTTGCACCTGCAAAACAATTTTGCATATTTTTTCCGCTATTTTTTTAGATAAGTTGCCAAATTTCAAGGCCATTCAAATAAATACTGTGTGAATGGTTTTGCCAATTTTGTGAATGAGAAAATCTTATCGAGTTATGAATATATTTTTTTTGAGAAAGAGCCATTTTCAACATATTGACAAAATACCAATCAAATATATATATATAAATATTTGTTTTCTTATGAATGATTTGGTGAGTTTTGGAGTCAACGCTTTTGGTAGTTGTGGCAGCTACTCAATTCATTCCCACGCTTAGCCAGACGGTTTTTTGTAATTGGTTTTTGAATTTCGTGTGGGTTTGGCAACGCTTGATTTGGCCCGTAGTCACAGCTGCCGCTTCATTTATCTATTTATGTTGACTATTTGACAGTTCACTTGCACCTGGCAATCAATCAACAAAAACCATTATCAAGCTCAGCTTGTTCCGATCTTTCCACTCCCCCGCCATCTCTTTAGCTGTCTGTTTAACTCTCTCTCTCGCTGAGTTCTGACCCCACTCGAAAAAAAAACTCTTTAAATGTGCCACATGCTGCCTGTTGCTGTTGTTTATGTTATTAACACAACAAACAACCACTTAACTCCGTAAATCTGTCCGGCAATTTGGCTTTGGGGCGTCCAAAAATAAACTTCAAAGCAAACGGCAAACGGTTTTTTCCCCCAATGTTTTTGTTGCTATTGAGGGTTGGCCAAAAATAAATATTGAAAAACTATTTTTAATGCCCGGCAAAAACTGTAAATTGCACAAATTGAAGTACGGCTTCAGCCTGTTAATTGGCCTCCAATATTACCAGCCAGATTTGATTTATTTTAGCAAATTTATTTATTTTATTTTTTCCTTTGCTGTGACGCATTTAATAACAATTATTAAATAATATATAAATTAACATATATTTAAATTTGAGTTCGCAATTGGCAGCTGTAATTTTTTGCTCTTGCCTTGCAGCACATAAATCAGACGAACTTGTTAAAGTATCTGACAGATACAAATGGCATATGGCGCAGAGGTGGGGAGAGAGGGGCGCGCGGGCAAGCGACGCAATTTTTTTTTTGCTTAATGATTGCAACGTTTACGTTTATTTACACTTCATCAAGTGCGTAGTTTACAGTCTACAACAACAGCAAAAAAAACACGAAAACAACAACAGCAACAACAACAACAACAACAACATTAATAGAGGGCAACAACTTGAAAAGCGAATTAAGCGAAATGAAAAACTACGCAATGAAAATGTCATTGCATGCAACTGTGTTTAATCAACTAGCGATAATAGCACCATTTTGCCCCCCCAGACACACCCCCCCCCCCCCCCTCTCCAACCATTACCAACAATTTTCGATCACCAAAACAAAAAGCCATTACGCAGTTCTGGTAACCTATTTATAGCCCTGTAAATATATTGCCAAGGCTATTGCGTAATTCTAACGACGCATTTTCGGCACTGAAACTAAAATCGGGTAATCGCCAAATGGAATCATTTTAATTTTATGTATCGCATTTTATAGCAAACAAATCAGCTTAATAAGACTTTAAAATTTAAATAAATAAATTAAGCTAATAAACTATAAAACTAACCTAATAAATAAATAAACTAATAAATAAATAAACTAATAATAAATTTATGGGAAAACTTATGTCAGTCTATTTAAATGTTAATCAAAATATTATTTATTTATTATATCTACACTTGGCCTCAAAAAGTGTTTGTGGAAATAGCTAAAATTTTAACTTTTTGAAAAGTGATCAGATTTTTCCAAAACTAAAGCATTTTGAACATAGTTCGATCGGAATACTAAACCTTTAAATCTCCAAATTTAATCTAATTAAAACACTTCTAAATTTTTTATAGATATACGTAAATTTTCATAGGTTAAAAACTTGAAAAAATGCAACATTTCAAAGAGGAAGTCAAATTTGATATGCAAATATTTTTTTACTATTAATCAAAGTCTGATTTGAAGTGAATTATTAACTCAGTTTCGAATAGGAAGTCAAATTTCAAATGCAAATATATTTTAGTATTAATCAGAGTGTTGCTTTTAAGTTAATTATTGAGTTAGTTTGTAGTTTAAAATTTGGTAGACATTTTAATGCACTTCTAAACTTTGTTTTTAGAAGGAATATGCAATGTTTTCATTGGTTTCCAACGAGTTGTTTATTTGTACAACAACATCAACTCATCTCCTATCGACTAAGAGGAGTCTCCTCTCCTCTCGTCACCTCTCCTCTCATCTCATCTCATCTCGTCTTGTTTTGTGTGTTTTCAAGTCATTATCTCGGCAATTAGTTGAGCGTTAATTAGCCGCATGCCAATATTTGCATTGTTTCTTCTGTTTAATTTAATTACAACAATAATTTCGGAGTGAACCCACCCAATTGCGACTTATTGTGAAAAACATAATAAAAGCAAAAAGCAAAAAGCATTCCCATTCCCATCCCCAACACGCAATTCACTTTCATAATGCGCATTTGAGTTGAGTTGAGGCGCCACAGAACAAAGATTAGACAAAAGCTAATGACAATGCATAAGCCAATTTATATGTATATATATATATATATATATATATATGGCTAGTAGCTGCAAATCGAAATGGGCCATTAGATAACCTGCAGTCCGAAGTAAACGTCTATAAACATATATATAGAATGAGATATTCTCTTCTGAATGATTTATGACTGACAAGTCGCAAATATCGTGTGTCTTGAGACAGTGGCGCCTAATGCTCCACTTTGTAATATCTTTACACACATTTAGTCTATAAATATGCAAAATTGTTGTACACTCAAAAAAAATCAAAATTATAACTCATTTTAATATCTTCAAAAACAAAAGAAATCTCATTTAATTTATGCATCAATTCTGCAAGCAAATGTTTTATTTTTTGTGCTCACAATTATTTGCTCCATTCAAAATTTTATTAATTCCATCGCAATTTTGTTGCCCAGTGTAAATGGCGCACAGGAAGCGCATATAAATCAGCTGCACTTTGCTGCAATTACGGCCAAACAACGGCAATTCTAGCTACTCTACAAAACAAGCTAAACCCCCCTCCCTTTCTATATATATATATAGCAAATCTTGTCAGTCAATCTGATATTACACCGTGAAACGACGCGTAACTTGACCATAACTCACACTTGGCCAACACACAGCTGGCACCTGCAATTGCAATTTAAAAATGTTGATAAACATAAGCCTGGCCACACAACACAACATTAGACACACACGCACACACACACAAGTGTGTATACTTTTCGCAGTAAAATGCTTATCAGCGAATGCGAGTCAGCGATTATATTGGCAATTACGAGTATATCGCCACATCGGCGCCAGGCACGTGACCAGTTTCAAGTTCAACGCCGCATAAATTCACAACTCATCGGAGTGATTGAGGGACGCCACACCACCTGCCCCCTACCCCGCATCACCGCACCCCAACAGACCCGCACCAGTTGGTCTTATCTAATAGCAGGCGCCTAGCTCTGCACGGTGGCCAACACGCGTTACTCAGAAAACAGTCAACAAAAGCCGTCAACAGACAACGGCCAACAGCCAACAGCTAACAGCCGCTGCTTGACAGACAGGCGACACTCGGAATATCGCACAGAAACCCAAACTAAACATAACTAAAGAACACGGCAAATGCGTGTCAAGGCCACTGGCTGATTTGGGGGGGAGTTGGGCCAAAGAGCTTTTGGCCAGATTACGAAAGCTTTATGCGCAAATAAAGCATAAAGATTTGCAAAGAAATGCAGGGAAAGATGTTATGTAAATCCCCTGCTAAATTCGCTTAGGGATAATATGATATTTATAACCACAGCAATATCGATGGATTTTTTTCCATAGAAACTTAACTTTTACTCTGACAAAGTAAACTTTTGTTCACTAAATTATCTTTATGACTTTGATATGAGGATTTCCTTATAACAGCTGTGACACAATTAACCAATTCAATAAAAACATTATTTTATCATTAGTTACGTAGATTTCTTGACTTTAATTTTCACAAGTGAAATAATTCTTGACGACTTTGATAAACGTCATTTTTTTTAGTCATTCCACTTTTAAGTTTAGTCAACTATTATTATTCCAACTGTATATCAAACTTTGTTTATAATAAATTAATAAATTAACTAGCTTATTTCATTTCCTGTTAAAATAATTTTTTATAGTTTGCAGCAGATGTGCACTTAGGAAATTCCATTGAAATTCACCATAATCTCGATCAATGTGATATATATTTTTTTAAAAATACTCACTTATCAAGAAAAATTCCCCGCTCCAGTGTAAAAAAAATCAATCCAATTATTTTGCGAAAAAAAAACAAATGGAACAAAACTCATATTTCACAATGAGTGTGCTTTTTTTTTATTGATCACTTGATTTATGTGGAAATTTTCGATGATATTTTTAACATTTGCTGACGAATTTTCTATTTTCGTATCGATTTCAACAGGCGGATCAGCGATTGGCATCGGCGTCGTCGTCGTCGGTGGCGGCACCGATTGTTGTTTATTGTTGTTGTTTATTGTTGTTGTTCTTGGTGTTGAAAAGTGTTTCATAAAACGGCATTAAATGGCATTAAGACTGCCACACGACGCTTTTGTTGTCAGATTTTATTGAAGTGCTTCGGAATTTTCGGGAATGAAATGCAATATTTGCCAGGTGCTTTAACAAATGGCATTTTAAACGGAAACTCTGCCGATGCCGTGAAAAAGTTTTCCATTTAACGACCTGGCAAACCAGCAGCACCAGATGCACCACCAGGCAGGGTAACACCAGCATTGGCGCCACTGTTTGCATCACCACCACCAGCAGCTCCACCAGCCACATCACCAGCCGCATCACCAGCAGCTCCAGCGGCCATTCCAAAACCGGACTGGGCGGCACCACCGACCTCAGCCAGTCCTCCTCCTTCTCCCTCCTGCTGCTGCGTCTGTGTCGCACACTATAAAATGACACATTGATGCTTTGGTGCTGTCCAAAAACTCCAACTCCAACTCCAACCACTTACCAATAACAGCGCCATTGTTGCCCAGGCCAGAACAGAGAATGTGATTTTCATGGCTTAATTCGAAATCAACAATGTTGCCGTGCAAACAGTTCGCCAACGTTTTATAGCAAATATTTGGCAAAGTTCAAAGTGAACAATAATTTACAACATTCTAGTCAGAATTTCCCGACAACTAATTAAAATTGAAAAACATTAAATCTCGCTGCGATATCATCTTTTAAAAATAACATTATTATTTGATGTACTTTTTTTTTAATAGTTTCGAAATTTATATTTTATGTATTTTTTAATAAATTAATAGCTGCTGTTATCAAACATCAATATGTCAAAACAATCAAGCAGATTCCATTTCGGATTTCATATAATATATAAATCTATATTATCAAATTCATTAATGATTTTTTTAGATGTTTGTAAAATGCCTTTTCACATTTGTTTTGGCTAAATTCAAGTGCAAATCAGAGCAAGGCTAAGATTCTTTGGCCTAATCGATGATCGGCTAGTCAGTCATCAAAATTAATTAAAATAATTGAGTTAGTGCAACTGCTGCACGGTAGCTGCATCATTTTGTAAATTACAACGGAAACAACAGCAATAAAGGTAAACAAAACAATTACATTAAACAATCACAGACACACACACACATGCATAAAACTGAATTAACTGTATATGTATGTATATGTAGCAAGATTCAATGATATTTCTAGTTAATTTGTTTATTTGCCTTGCACAGTGCTGCAATTTTCTGTCATTGTTGTTGCTGTTGTTGTAATCATTAAAATTTAAACAAATAAATAAATAAACCGCATGCCAATTTGGCTAAAATGCAGCTGCCAATGTTTCACATTGAATTGGCCACAACTCCATTTTTTTTCCAACCATATATATATATATATATATATTTATATGCATTAAATTGCATTTGATTTTATTTGATTTCACATTATTTGGCCGCAGTTTTATTTATTTACATCGCCTGTTATTATTTTCTGGTGTTTGCGTTTTTGTTTATGTTTTGCGATTATTTTATTTTACTGACTGTGGATGGCCACCATAATGGCAGTAATCGGCGATTATCACGTAGCCTCCAGCCTCTTCCCCATCCCCCTCAAAATCAAACTGAATGCGACAGCCGCCCAAAACGGGGCAGACAACCCACAAAAAAAATTCTACGTAAATCTCATTAAAAATTAAATCAAAATTAAATGTTCATCAAATGCAATAAAAATCATTGCGCGTGTAATTTTTTTAAATTTGCTTTTCAACACCAAACATCACCCTCCAAATCCACCGACCCAATTGACGCCCGCCATCAATGTGAAACTCGAGCTGCCTGTTTGCCAATGAGGAAGTCCATCTGTGTATGCGATGCGATTATGGCCCATAACTACTACGACTACTACTCCGAGTCGGAGCTGGAAAATGAACTGTACATGGGAAGACTTAATAGTTTTGTTGTTGTTATTTGCTTTAATTTGATATTTAATATGCACTTTTATTTGCTATACACAAACAAGCAAAATATAAAGTTATAATTTTATAATTCTTTCTCAATACTCTTTTATTTTGTAAAAAACATAGATTCTACAATATTAATAAATTAAATATATATAATAAATTAAATTAATTAAACACATAAATAAATATATATATATATCAAAATATTTAATACATTTTTATTTATCCATTCTAATAATTTAACACATATTTTATTTTGTATATTCTCAACAGTTAAAAGGCGATTGTTCGATCGAGTTTTAATTGAAATTTCCGCACCATTTGGTGGCACAAACAAATGAGTGTTTTACTTATGACAAATATTGTGATTGTCGATTAGTAATGCTGCTGTTGCCACTGCGGATATATTTGAAATGCTGCAGTTGAATTTTAATGCAATTCAATTTGGTCAGTTTATCCGCATGAGCAACCTCAATCCAAACACACACGCACACACACATACATACGCCTACGGCACAATCCGACAATCCTTTTGTACGACGTATGCTTAAACTGATAGAGAGAGAGAGAGAGAGAGAGAGAGTGAGAGAGCGGAAGAGGGAGAGGGAGACACAGAGACAGATGCTTGTTTAAGCGCGTCCTTCACAGCGCCCACAGGGATAAGCGGGTCAACGAACAGGCAACGCCTGACGGCAGTTTATGATGATGATGAGAATAATGAGAATAATGAGAATGATGATGATGATGATCATCATCATGCTCATCATGGGGTGGTGTAAAGGAGATTTTCAAGCACGCACAGGATAATTGAATATGACGATGATAATTTCATTTTACGCTGAATAAACACAAACTGCACATTTCGATACGACATTCACTAACCACTGTCGACCAACCATGCCCCCCCATCCCATCCCCCCACCCCTGCCTGCTGTCTGTGCCCCCGCGCCGCGCTAGAGTAGTCCTTCAGTTCTGACGCTGTGGCAATTAAAGCGCCCACGCGAGTCGACGAAACACAAGTAAAGTGATATAGTCGCCCAGTTGAATTTACACTCAAAAATAATTTAAAAATAAAATAAAAAATAATAATTATTAACTTAATTTAAAAAAAGGAGTTTGATTTTTGTATTTAAAAAATAAATGCCATCAATTTTTTTTTTTATTGTAATTTAAGAAATATTTGTAATATATAAATTATCAAGCATAACATATATTTGTTTTTTTTCTGAGTGTACTTGTACTGGACTTGTATTTAGGTTGAGCTGGAGACCATCTTAATTATCCACAAGGAGGCGCGTGGCCGGTTGCCGGCTAACGACCTTCAATTCCGCCCAGTTCCCTTCGCTTCTTGCATTGTTTTCACATGGTTTATTATTTTTTTTTTTTTATTTTTTTTTTAAGGGCATAAATCATACGCATCGATTGTGACTTATCGACGGACGACTGTGCGTGGACACCCCACGCAGAATCTATCCAAATAAGCACCTTCCCTGCACTTGACGTAGTCGCCATCGTCATCCTCATCCTCATCGTCATCGTCATTTTATTAGTCACAATTTGTGTTTTTTCTATGCGAATTCGTCGTAATTATTTACAATCGGACGAGCGATTGAATGGTTGGCATTGTGCAAGGGGTAAGAGATTGGGGGGGACTTACAATTTAAACAGGCGGCGCTTGAATGCCAAGCATGAATATATTGAAAAACAACAACAACAACAATGACGACGACGACGACGACTGACGGTGCCAGTGTCAGTACCAGGGCCAGTACCCACTGCCAGTGCCAATGGCGGTGCCTGGTGGTATCTGTATCTGTTTCTCTATCTGTATCTGGTGGGTTTTGTTGTCGCGAATTGTGTTGTGACTTCGACGGCGACGGCGACGGCGTCTGTTGTTGTCGTCTGAGCGCCTTATCGGCGGCGTCTCCAGAAAACGTATACATGTCACACGTACGCGTCAAAATTTCTCAGAAAATACACTAAATAAATCCCCCCAGCCACAACAAAAATAACTAAAAAGAAACCACAAAATTAATACTGTTTGCCTGCTATGGAATACGCACTTCTCTGCATATTAAAACTGATTTAAAATATTGGGAATCACATTCAATGGATTCCGAGTAGACTAAAAATTAATTCGAGTAGATTAAAATTTTATGCAAAAAGACATATGCGAAATTATGTCCAATTATATTCACTAAATATCAACTTTATAAATCACAAACATTTAATCAGTTATCAGCTAAGAGCCAATATTATTAACTCGCAGATGTCGAACCATCTCCTATATAAATATATTTATGTAGCAATAAAAATTAATTTTTCTAATTAACTAAAATCACTCTATGCTTAAAAGATTTTTCCATATCAATTTAATTAATAAATTGTGTTTTTTTCTTTTGATTTTTCTAGACTTATAAAAGTGTCAGCTTGCGGGTTTAACAACAATTGACACTTGCATATCAAATATCAAAGGGGCACATAAAAATGCTGTGGTTAGAAAAAGGCGACAAATGATTAACCGACAATTTATTAATAAATATATATAAATATGTAAATAAATACATAAATAAATATATAAATATATATGCTATGCATTGTATTGCATACAAAGATTAAATCTGTACCTTGACCAAACCAACGTCGCATTGTTTGTTAATTTGTCAAGTTTTTATGTTTTTTATTATTTTTATTTTTTTTTGTGTTTTTTGACGCCACAAAAAATTTCACATAATTATTTGCACTTTGTTCGGTCGTTTATTTATTTTGTTTATATTTTCGATGGCTCGTAACAAATCTAGCAACCTAATTTCGCTCGAAGACCTAACAACAACTTGTCGTTACATAAACACCTCGACCCGGCCCCGTTTAAGGCCACATAAAAAATAACCAAAATGAATGTAGTAAAATGGAATACTGGTTCATAAATCCGTGGCTGCCATAATTCTAGGTTCAATTGCATAAGCCACTTCGGTCAGTCGGTCACAATGTCTGGCAATGTTGAACAGAGACAGGGGAGCACCTTCACACACACACACACAAACACACACATACACATGCCCCATACTCTGTTCCACAATCAACAACTCCGCACCGCCCACCGTTCACTTGGACGTCTGGCCGTCTGCCCGTCTGGCTGTCTAGACGCGTTTAATTTGCGTAATCAAAACACAAAAAATAAAAATAAAACCGACTGACAATGAGAGACAATATAAACAAAAACAAAAAAACAAAAGCCAGCAACAACAACAACACATTGACGAATAACCGAATAACCGTCAGAAGTAACAATTTGTATAAATAATGCAAAACGAAAGAGAATAAAGTAAAAACTTCTGTCTTTGGCATACCGAAGATTTTACACCCTTGCCAAGGGAAATTGACCTAGGCGATCTATATTATTAGTAGTCCAATTTTGATTATTTTCATTTTAAATATGAGGTGCTTAATAATACGCATATAAACTGAATTTTGTTGAGATAACTTGTAAAACTAAAAAGTTGCTTATCATTTTTTTACACATAAGAATTTCGTCTTACCAAATGGAAACTTCAAGATAATATTATAATACTTCCTGTAACTGTATAAAAAACCAAATAAAAGTGACTCAAGTAAAACAGTAACAGGAGCAACAATAGATTATAAATTGAAATGTGCGACAAAAACAAAATAATCTGCACAACAAAATGCCTTAACCCAATTGCAAACATTAATAATAATATAATGGCGGACAAAATACGTAACTTGTCTTTTTAAATATTGATCAGAAGCAATAAATAACACAACATTTATTTACAAATGAGCTTGAGTAGCAAATATCAGAGTGAGCTAGAAAGTAAGAAGTCAAAGGACGAATATTAAAGTCACTTGCAAATATTAAAATTAATTAACTAGTATGTTACACTTAAGTAAATATTTACTTTTATGTTTCCACACTATCTCTGGACATGCCCATTGTTTTGCACTTGAACTTACATGCAGAAAAAAAGAAGTTTTTGGAATTTGTAAAATAAATATTGTGGCTTTTAACAAGAAGTTTCCATAACAGACAATTGGTAATTGCCGTTAGGAATAATCGAATATTTATGGATATAATAAAATATCTCCTTTCAAAATTTGACGATTAGTTAAGCATTTTCACTCACACTAAACAAATTTTAAAAAACTTTCATTCATTTTGAATGTTAAAACGCAACTGTAAATTAAAAATCGCTTTGCTAAAATATGCACAAATACATACAAAAGCAATGCATTTTTTTGTGTGTGTGTATTTGGCGAATAACGGTTTTTACAGGTTAATCGCAAAACACGCTGGTTACCATTTACCGTTTTTGGAGAAAGAATTTATTAAAGTGGAACCTGCTCTCGCTGCACACACTACTTCCCACACGCCACCCCCCCTCAAAACCAGCTACAAACATGTGCCGGTGATTAGCATATATCAAATTGGAAGTGATATTTGCGTGTGTGTGGGATCGCGTTGGCACTGGATTTGGTGCAACAACGGACACCAGTCCAAAAGGAACTACAGGTACTGCAAATTGGATACTATAGATCATAAAAATAAGGCGAGCTGATGAATTGATTTGAATTGCTATGATAATGGCGTCCATTATTCATTAGCTGACGTCGACGTTAGCGTCAGACGTCACGACATAGCTAGAGCTCCGTCCGCTTGTACTTTATACCCTAAGATTACATATTAACTCTGGGTATATTAAGCCAATAGGTAATTGTTTGATTTGCTGTAAGTGTTTATCAACTAGACTAAAGTTAAGTAACATTTTTAGGTTTTTTATTTATGTACAGGGTATTTCATAGTTAAAACATTTGAAATTTTAAAGCATGATTTTCACTAGAAATTTATACAATAATTGCTTATTCATATGCAGTGCATGTCAATGTCAAAGTCATATTCAAGACGTCGTGTTGCTTCCAAGATTAATGTAAATTTATGTATAGGGTATTTCATAGTTGTCACATCTATCTCTAATTGCATATTTAAGGCTTGACTTAATTATATAAATTATGTACATGATAATTGGCGACTTCTTTTCATCCGAAATCAGAAGTTAATTAAAATAATTGTTAATTGATTGTCATCTGTACAGGGTATCTCAAAGTCAAAGTAGCCAGCAAGCTGACGTCTGATTGGGTCTCTGTGGGCCAATGGCTGCGGCTCGGCCTCATTAGATGCGCTCGTTTGCAGTGTGCCACAAGAAGCGACGTAACGGCGTCAAATACTGTTGTTGTTGTTGTTGTTGTTGTTGTTGTTTTTGCTGTTGCTGTAATTGCATTTGTTGTTATTCGCTGATTTGTTTTGCTTTCGTCGTTTGTTTTTGACAATTTGCGCTTTGCTTTACATTTTCGCTGTTCGCTCACTCTCTCTCTCTCTCTCCCTCCCTCTCTCTATCTGTGTATCGGCGCATCTGTGAGGTAGGCAAGCAGTTGCTTTGTATCTGTTAGATGCACCTTGGCACGAATTGCACACAACAACATCATTAACTTCATTAACAAGTGCATTGCAAATGTTTATTATATATTACGTCGTTTCTCAGCTTTCGAAACGGGGAAAACCAGCACAAATTATATTGAAAAAAAAAAAACTGTCCAATGCAGTTGCGGAACTATAAAAAAAACTATTAATGTCGATTTTTGTCTTTAAGTTTAACATAGATTTTTAACAATTATTTCCAGCTACAAAGCAAATTAAGTCGTTTATTTTCGCTCATTAATTTTTACCTAATTTGTTTAGCAAATTTAAATTTTTATCTTTATGGCCTGACAAATCATAATGAGCACGAAGGTCAAATGCTTAAACTGGTTAGTGACCTTATATTTTTTTGCTATTGGGCTAGGTATTTTCGAGAATCGTGTACACCATTGAGATACTTGCACTCCAGACATATGTCGAAATATATTTATTTAAAATATCACATTTGTCAATGTTATTTGCATTCACTGCGGCTGTGATTTCATTTCAATACGACCCAAATGTGCAGTAAATTATCATTTCTGTTTTATTTATTACATTTTTGTTGTTGTTTGTGTTTTAATTTTTGAGTTTCACAATTAACATGTTTTCATTTAGCGCATGAATTGATTAATGTCACACCATTTATAAATTGCACATTAAATATTGTATTTTTAAATGAGATTTCTTTTTGACTTTCACGCATTTGGTTTATAAATAAACTGAGTGGGTAATTTGAGAATGATGCATGGTGCAATACATAATCGAATATGTATATTCGATTGCTTGAGCATATTTATTAAATTCCGAATGCAGACAGTTGTTGCCTTTTGGCGAACATCAATCAGTGATTCTTCAACATATGCGTATAAATTAAAGAAAAATATTTTAATTATAACGAATGCGAATATTAAATAGTATACAAATATACGCAAATATCCTGAAGTCTGCTTATAGAGATAAAATTTAATATAAAATATACAAGTGTGTGAAAAATTAAAGAACTGTACCAGGTAATGTTCCATGAATATCTATAATAATATATTATGTAGGGAAACTATCCATTTTAAAGCTACCCAACTATAACAAGAGCCCTTAGCACTAAATTTCCCATCAGTTATTATTACAATTTTAAGAATATTTTAATTAATTTTAATGTGTTATTATAATGTGAAAAAAGATTTAAGTCTTGCACAAACATGAATGTTTTTTTTTTGTCAAATCAAATCATAAAAACATACCTGAATATTTTCAAATCAGTAAGCAAAAACTTGCCAATTCCTAATTCAATTAAGCCAGACTGCGGTTCTTGCAGGCGATGCCTTTTCAAGTGGCACTTAGTCAAAGTCGAAAAACAACACCAGACAAAGCCTGAGCCCATTTGGCGAAACAGTTGTTAATTGCAAATTTAAACTGAGTAATTGACTGACTGGCTGGGAGTTCAACCCAACCAGATCCAAGCAGACCCAACCCAGCTCAAAGCGACCCAACCTATGCCTCATAATCTAAAGCTCTGCGTAACTGAGAATGTTGCTTGCTGCGACGTACGCCAGCCAAAAGATTACCTCATCAGCATCATCATGATGAGCATTGCTGCTGCTGCTCGAAATGGCAATGAGCGCACGTTTCCAGGAAAAGCATGCCCCAAACACCAAATACACACAGTCATTGATTCGCTCGCACCCTTCTTTCACTCCATCTCTTTATCTCTCTCTCTCTCACACACACTTGCTCTCTCACTCTATCATTTACAAGCAAACGCATTTTAATTTTCATAAAAATAATCAAAACATGTGCCAAAAAACAAATAAGAAAACAGTAGAATCACCAACAATATAAAGCAAACAACGCAAAATTAATATACACTACACCTTTAATCGCAGCGAAAAAACTTCAAATAAGTTGAAAAAATATAAGAAAGTCTTAGGAAAAAAGATATTGCACTTAAATATAGAAAAATTGTTATGGAAAATATGAGAATATTGTCATTTTATTGCTTACGTAAAGTGTAAAGAATTTGGTAAAGATTTTAAATGACTTACTACTTTTGATTATTTTTCATATCCGTTTCCGAGGAGACACTAAAATAAATTTTAAAAATATTTATATAAATTTATAGTTTTTAGCCAATTTAGACATTTCAGTACAGTAAAACTATAATACTTTCTATATACTTAAAAATCGACGCAAATTGTCTTAGCAAATGTTGTAGGTCTTTCCGCACAGTGTAGAATAATGACGCTAGTCACTTGACAGATAAATAAAAGCAATCGAAAGGCAATAACAAATGTTCGAATAGCTCTGATAAATGAATTCTACGAAATTAGTCGAGGACGCAATAGTCGCGAATTTATGTTGTTATTTTTATTGTATTCTGTTTTTTTTTGTTTCGCACACAATAATTAAAGTTAATTTAAAGAAAAATAAACAAACTAAAAACAACTAAGAACTGCACATAACAATATAATTATGTACGAGGGGTGACGGAAAGGGCAATGATCTCTCCACTAAAAAATTAATAAATTGACGTCAGTAGACGGATATTATAATCAAATTACAATAACAATAACAACAACAGTCATAGCCACAATAAAAACAAATAAAATTTTGATAAATAAGTACATAAAAACAGAGCTAGACAAAAAAGTCAAACAGAATTTTTACACTAATGCAAATAAAAACGTAGCCCCTCGAAAAATCAGTTGTGACGTCAGCAGCGACCGACGCGTTCAATTCTGGCACCTATCTATACCAAATGTACTACTAGACAAATATGTGCACACATGTAAATACGTAGAAATCGCACAGAGTTCCCCTAATGTTATTTTATGGCTCGCAAGGTGTATTTTATGACAAGGGCAAGGTAAATATTTATGCTGATATGGGCGTGATTAAAACGAAGGCCGCCTCTAAGGCAAGTAAAAATGTGCACCCATTATATAAAAATATATATACATACATATATATATATATATATATATAGAGCCGTTGCATTTATCGCACTGTGGTTATTGGTCATTGGTTTTATCAGTGGCTTTCTTGGTAAAACCAGTGTTGGAACGGATGTTTTCGCTGATTGGACATTCTCGGAATATGTTGTTTAGCTCTCAAATATAAATAATAAAAAAACATATGTAAAAACACTTTATAAAACCATACAAAATATACGATAAAAAACAACTGTGTTGCAACTATAATAATAATACTAATCTATCGGATTACATTGCGGTTATGCTCGACACCGTTCTGTGTATATGAATATTCTTTACATTGCCCTCCACTTCGGTTGGGCACATATTCTCAGTAATCATAGTGGAAATTATAAAGCTATATCAATAGCATTAACACTATTATTTATCTGGTCCACTTTTTATGTACCTATATCAATTGCAAATCGTTTCGTTTCAAACTTTTTAAGTTAATTTATTAATTTAATTAAAAATTCTTTTCCTATAAAAATCCAAATTTAAAGCTCTTTTGACTAAGTAATAAGAAAAAATTTATTTCAATTACTTATCAGACCTTTTATTTAAATAGAAGATCGAAATAGAATAGAATATTTTGGTTCTGAATATCAATCAGCAAAGTGACATTTCCGCTTCCGTTTGACAGTTTAATTTATACATTAATTTTCATAATTATTCACTACTTCTATTCATCATATCTTGATTATAATTTAATATTCTCGCATTTTACTTATTGATAATGCGTTACTATGACATCGCCCTTTGGCAAATATTGAATGGAAAAAACTTTTGTGCGTGTTTAAATGACTGATGAAATACGCAAATTTGTTGTACACCCAAAAATGCGAACGTATCGTAATTTATTTGAGGGGTTTCTCATGTATATTAAATCGTATTAAAATGTTAATGGGCATGCCGCAAGTCAGCAAAATATTACCAGCAACGTCTGCGACGACAAAGACCCCGGCGTCAGGTAATTATGCCTTCATTAACCCGAATCGACGCACTTCGGAGACATGGAGACATGGTCTCCGCCGGAGGGCAGCTTAAAGTGCATTTAGCAAATGCAAAGAGTGCCCAAGTGCCAAAGTCGAGAAAAGTAATTAAATGTCAGTGCACAGCGCAACAAATTCACAATAAGAACACACACAAAATGCACTGTCAAAACAATTAAAATAATGATCATATT
The DNA here is from genome assembly GCA_037043605.1 of Drosophila multiciliata. Lineage (NCBI taxonomy): Eukaryota > Metazoa > Arthropoda > Insecta > Diptera > Drosophilidae > Drosophila > Drosophila multiciliata. Next base: position 21,030,476 of record JBAMBF010000301.1, on the reverse strand, counting down.
AAAAAAAAAAAATAAATAAATTAATGAGGTTAATTTATTAAAGATTCCTTAGATTAAAAAGCCTTTTAACTTAATAAAAATAAATTAATAATATTAAATAAGATTAGATATACCTTCCGGAATCGTCTTGCACTACACCAATATAAACATTTTGTATGAGCTCAATGTATACACAGAGATGCAGGGAGGGGGCGTCAAGGGCGTGGCAGTCGCGACTGGCAGAGCGCACAGCGTAGTCGCAAAATAAATTGGTAATAAAATGTGAGAAATAGCATCATTTAAAATATTAAAACGACATAAATAATATAAAATAAATAAATAAAAATATCACTGCAGTGCTATCAACAGACCCCGATCACAAGATGGGCGCCGACAGTGGCCGCCAGCAGTTTGCAGCCCCGTTCTGCATTGTAAGCCGCGAAATTACATACTCGCACACACACACACTTGCGCACACACACACTTGCGCACACACACACTTGCGCACACATATATATGCATTTGTATACATAATTCATCGCAATTCATTTAATATGATTTACAAAAGAAATAAAACTGAGCAGCAGCAGATTTATTGGCATTTGCAGAGGCGCAAGGGCGAGACGAGTGGATCCTTGTACAAGGATATGTGTATTTTGGTCAACTGAGCGAATTTTAATATATGTTTACACTGAGAAAAATCGGTTGACGAATTTTACAAATAAATTGAATTACAAGCAGCTGCTTAAAATATCATAATTGTGTAAATATTTGTTTTTTACTACTAAATTAAAATTTTTCAATTTCTAGTTTTAATTAAATTTAAATTTACATTTTAACTTTTGCTTTATTAAACGATTAAATCAGATTTTTTGTTCTGTTTTGTATAGTTTTTCATACTTTCACATAATCTGCTTGATATTTCTTTCACTGCACTTTATTTGCTTAAACCGGCCATCGAGCCCATTACAGCAGCACTCTCTCCCCCAACACCTCTCTCCTTCTCTCTTCCCTCTCGCTCTTCACAGCTGCAACATTTGTTTTCTTCTGGCTCAACAAACTCAGGAGACGCTGATGTGAAATCACCACATGAATTTATACATATAAATATAATTTTTTGTACAATCTATTTGCTTTTTATTTGTATTTATTTTGTATTTGCTAGCCGAGTTTTTACGGCTGTCGACGACGCCATCAACGCAGTGGAAGTCGCTGTTCCTTCTCCAAACCCAAATGCCCCGTTACTATTTTCCCAATAAATTGTAAGTAATAAACTGGCAATTGGTTTACTGTCTGGCCTCTGACGACGACGACGACGACAGCAGCCCAAGACGAGAAAGGCGGCCGAGCCCAAAGCATTTTGACTTTTACTTCCTCAATGCTCTGTCGGCCCGGCCCCAAAATCAAAGCCCAAAACTCAACTTGAGTCAACTGGAAGCTGTCGCCAAAAAAAAAAAAAAAAACGTTTCTCACCCACCAGCTGAAGCTTTTTCCTCGGCTGCTGCTGCTGCTCCTGCTTATTTCATTTGACACTCGCCATCGACATGGCCATCGCCATCGCCATCGCCATCGCCATCGCCATGGTTTGCTGTTGTTGTTGTTGGACAACTCTTGAACCCGCTGCCGACTTATCGACATGTCGGAATACATGTTCTGACAGCTTTTATGGCGTGTTTACAAGGACATGATCCGCATGTAGCTTGTAGCTAGCTAGCAACTGATGCTGCTGCTGCTGCTGCTGACTTCTTCAGCATCAGCGTCATCGTAGCACATATTACACATACGCCCCCACCCCCCTCTCACACCAAGCAACATAAGTCGGCTTGTACACCCAGTAACCATAAAAAAAATCGGTGTAAAAAATGCGTATGGAAAAATGAAAGAGTTTGCTGGAAGATTTGTGTTTAAAATAAGGTAAGCAAGACCTTTAGGGAATACTCAAAATATCGATAAGTATCGATTATTTAATTACCTTAGCATCATAAAAATATTAACTAGCCATGCAAAAATTAAGAGTGTTATTTGGAAAAATATATTGAAGATTTGTGTTTAGAATGAGGTAGACAGGAAATAGTACAAATATCGATAAGTATCGATTATCTAATTACCTTAAATGACAAGTAATGTTTATATTTAAACATACTATTTTCAGTTACAGGGTATTGTATTGAACCAACCCAACGCAAACTTGTTGATGGTTTTTTTTTTTTTTTTTTTTTGGTCTTTTATGGTTGTTTCCTTTTCGATGGCCTTTGACTGGCAATGTGAGACGACTGCGACGACTGCGACGACTGCTGTTAAACAAAGTTCACATAAAATAGAATTTTATATGGCTGAAAAATGTAAATCATGTCAGACAGCGCTGCCAAAAAGACAGCGTGTCCTTTTTGCGGACCATCCTCGCTGATTATGAACAATGTCTGTGCCGGAATTGCCACAAGATGTCCGAGCGCAAATGCCACCCCGCCGCTTGTTGCAGTTGCGAATGTGAATGTGAATGTGGCATGTGTCTTGTTAGCACACCCAAAGAGTATGTGTGTGTGGCACTCGTCTACAAACTGGTTTAATGTTAAGCACTGTACATCCATGTTAAGCTAATGTCCTTTGTAAGAGGTTCAACATCTCGTTGAGCTGTCCTTCAGCAGCTGCTGTTGCAAGTGTTCAAATTTTGAATATACATTTCAAGTGTAGAAAATTGTGTTCAAAATCTGTTTTACTTTCGGCTCTTTTTTTTTTTAGTAAATAGTATGAATCTTATTCCAAATCTTATTCAGTATTGATCGATAATATTATCGATTGCTGTCGCTAAATCTAAAGAGTAGCATTTCTATCGATAGATTTGCAGTTTTATAAATCACAAATTGTATCCTTAACATTTCGCTTTGCAGTTGGATGCTCTCCAAGGCGCCAAGATGCCGGCCTGCCCCTGCCACTGCCCCCTGCTCCTTTAAAGCCATGTTGATTTTAACAACTTTGACAGCTACTTGACCTCTTCGATTTGGAGAACATCAAACAGAACGACAGCAACCACTTTGTTTTTTGGCTAAAAATAATGAAATTGCGACGCGAAAAGGAAATTGAATTGCAGCCGATACCCCTCAACCCTACCCCCTGCCTGATTCCCTCTGTTGTTAGCACTGATTATGTTGACATTGCGTGCAGCCTGAAGCTGCCCGAGACCATGTAGCATGTCCAGCTTCACATGTGTTTCGGCTTAGCCCTCCCCCTTCCCCACTACCTCTACCTCTACCACTCGCAGCCATAACGTAATTTCCAATGGCATTCCCGCAATAGTGTGGGGCAAGTAGGCAAGTGGCAAACACTGTTGAAGGGTTGAGTTTGTGGCTTGGATTTTTTTGTTCGACTTAAGGGCGAGAGTTTATGGCTAGTGTGTGTGTGGAGGGGCGTGGCAGTATCAACTACGCGTGCATTGACATAAGATACATTATTGCAAATTGTTTCGATTTCATAAGAAATTTTTGCAACGAGGGTGTTTGCTTGGGAGCGCAATGGAAAATCCTTGGACTTTCGATGATTGCCATATGCAATCAAAGTTTCCCCAGCTCCTTCACTGCTCCCTGCGTCCCCCTCTCCACACACACACAGAAAATACATTTTATTTCATTTGTCGTGCATTTGCTTTGCGCCGAGTCTGCCTCTTGGCTGCCACCCAAAATCACAACAACAACAACAACAAACGACAAAAAAAAAACGAAGCCTTTTTGGCATTTTTCATTTAACTAAATGAGCTGCAACTCAGTGGCAGTGGCAGTAGCAGCCAGCGCAAAGAAGCGTCGAAAATCAATGCGAATGTGGCACGGAAATAATTTGTTATCGCATACAAAACGGATGTGATTGAAAGGGGCACACAGGAAACCTCGTCTCAAACAACCAAATTGATAGAACTCTGTGGCACGAACTGAAAACTCAATTTTTAAGGCAACCCTCTCAAAGCCATTAAATAAATTGAATTAAAAAAAATGATGAAATTGTAGCGCATTTAAAACTTCCAACTCATTAACTCTAGTTTAGAAATTAAAAAAAAATCGTCTTTCCTTCGAGTAAAAATATAACCGATAAAAATCTTTAAAGGGAAAAGTAATAAGCTGAAATCATTAAAGGGAAAATATTTCCAAAGTTGATTCTAAAAAGTCGCTTTTCCTTTAAGTACAAATTTAAAATCATTAAAAAAAATATTTCCATAGTAAATTCAGGATAAACGCGTTCTTCCTTCAAGTAAAAATATAACTTAAACCGATTAAAATATTTAAAGAAAAAAAATAATCTGAAATCATTAAAAGAAAATATTTCCATAGCCAATTCCGAATAAAAGTCGTTTTACCTTCAAGTAAAAATATAAAAAAATAATAATTAAATTTTTAGTTGAAACTTAATTGAGGTCAAAGATTTGCCACGTAGAATTATGTTTTGATAGCTGCATGCAACGTGTTTGTTTTGATCTGTCAGTTTGTTTGTGGCAGCGCCTGTCAAGTGGCACATAACAGCATATTTTGGCGGCAACATCGAAATCCACTTTAGACGTCTTGACTGATTTGGCCTTGAACCATTTTGGCAATTAAGAAAGCCACGCAAAATGCACAAAATATTTCGCAGACAGTCAGCCATTAAGCATTTAGCATTTAGCATTATGGCCATTTAAACATTTGGCCAACATGCAAGAAATTCACAAAAATATTTCCACACACATTCAGTCCTCATTGTGGACATCTTGTGTCTGGCTGTGTGGGCGTGTCACCGTTGTAAATATCTGAATGCAGTAAACAACAAAAACCAGCCAAATTTCAGACATTTGTGTTAATTAATTAATAACCAAAAAAAAAACACATCACAAAATGTATAAATAAAATTAAATTTTTCAGAGAAATCATTTGAAAAGCATGCAAATTTATTTCACATAAATAAATTATTGTGCAGCATCAAGAGGCAGATGCCATCTGGCGTGACATATTCAATTATTGGCGACGCCGCCGCTGCTGTTGCTACTGTCTCTAGCCTCTCCCTTGCCTCCCTTCTTCTGTCCAACCAAACCTCGCACCTAAAACAATAAATTATGGCAATTAGCGTTAGGTTAAAGGCATTTGCCAATGTGTGCATGTGTCTGGCTGTGTGTGTGTGTGTGCCTTGGTTTAGGGGTGTGTCTTTATCCTGGTCGCATCTTCATCTTCTTGCTTTGGCACACATTTTAGGCGTAATTGTAGCAATTTAGACGCCTGCCAGCGCGTCTAACATCCTTAAGTTTGCTTCAGTTTCCTGCCTACAGAAGTCTGCATCCACCTCACCACATCCCCCACATATCACTCCCCCCCTTTGCCCATTGTTGTTGTTGCTGCTGGTAAGCGGCAGGCTGCTCGCCGCGCCTTCTATTATCACCTTGATGGCTCCCAGACACACGCATAAAATTTTAATGAGATTGTTAACGGCATAAAATATACACACTCATATACAGAACACCCCACCCCCTCACACCCTCCCCTCTCCAGCCCGCTTTAGGGGTTGAAGCATGACAGCAGCAACAACTAGCAGCAGGAAACGATGCTAAAGCTAAACTCTGCAGCCAAAGCCCCTTACCCCCTACCATCAAGCGAATGCTGCCGCCAATCCACAGCATCAGCATCAGATATACAATGATAATCCTCCACATACAATCGACACCCCACACAACCACCCCCCGACACCCTGCCCGTCGATTAAAATATTCAAATGCGAGCAGACTCGACTTGGCGCAAATTTAAATGCATTTTTAAATGTTCCATAAACAGCATTTTAGGCGCCTGGGCGGCAAATGCGGCATTTATAATTATGGGCGTGACACTTTGCAACAAAAAAAAAATAGAAAAGAATGAAAGAAAAAATCCAGAGAAAACAGAGTAAAGAGAAATATTAAATCCACATCTAGCCGCGATACAATATTGAAGTCGCCCTTTTGTTATCTCTGCGCCCAAAGGGCGTGGCACATTTAAGTGCCGCATTTAAGCTGTGGTAGCCATTTGGCTTGGTATAAACACACATATAGAAAGAATGTGTGTGGCTTAATAAGAAAGCGTTAATACTTAATTATACTCATTTTAATATTAAATGCAATTTTGCTTTATTGACACTTGTGCAAGCAATTTAATCTGTTTATTAAAGTATTTACCAGATCGGTTCTGATATGGAACCAATTTAATATGCATTTCAAAAGAAAATAGATTAACAAAAATGTATTTCTATATAGAAAAACTTTTGCTAAGATGCAAAGAAAAAAAAAAATTGTTCAGATTAAAATTAGGTTCAAAATAATAATAAAACAAAAAAGAATTTTTTAGTTAAACGAGCTGATCAGATAGATAACCTCTAATCTAACCTAAAACCAAAATATAGCAGATAAATGTAATATTTATTATCGTTTATCGATTTCTATCAATATTGAGCAAACGGCCCTCATTATAATCTTGACATATTAATCGAAACCTATTTTCTACGCATATCTTTTTATTTTTAAAATAACTATAAAATACAACAAAAGGGGAAATTAATTGTTGTTTATGCACCAATCACCAAACCTTTCCCCTTCCCCTTATATCTACTACCCCCCGGCAGACACATCAAAACCGAAGCCGCCTGTCTTTAAAAAGCACCGTTTCGGCAATTAGTTGTAAATAGATTTATGCGGCAAGGCGGCTCGGCTCATAAATCACTTTTTGTTTGTTTACTGTTGTATTTAATTGATTTTTCAGCCATGAACTGTTGAAGGGGGTTACCCCGAAATGTGTGGAAGGGGTTTTCAGTCATTTAGCCATATAATAAAAACAAATGCCACTTGATGCGTCCACGTGACAGTTGTCATAATACACTCAAATTATTGGGGCCCAGACGCTAAAAATATAAAATTTACATGCACGTGACTTGGCTTGTGGCCCATAAAAGCGGAAGGGGAAGGGCAGAGAAGCAGATGGAGTGTGGAGTGTGGAGAGAGGGTTCTGTGCTGGATACTTGTTTCATGATTTGTTGACACAGTTTTGTAGCCAGAATTATGATCAAATATTGCCAACTAGAGATGAGCGTTGAAATAATTTAAATAATCTTTTTAATTGCTCATTGCTCATATAAACAAAGTTCATTAGTGATTTAATGTTGTGTGCATAAAAAACTTAATTACAATTTAGCAACAAAAGATAGTTAGTGCCATTAAATTAGAAATGAAGTCAATAAAAAAAATTAATGTCTATTTGACAACTTGATAGATGTTCGCTCGTTTACAAAACGCTAATGTGTTAAAATAAATCATCGCGTTTTACATACAATTTTCAAGTAGTAACTGTTAATACAAATGTGCTACCATCACTAAAAAAAAAAATGTGTTGACTTGGCCAAATGTGAGTTGTGATTTGGCAAATTTGCGTTGCAGCTTTCAATTTTGTTAATTGTTTTGTCAGCTATGCGAGAAGTTGAAGTTAAATATTGGCTGCACTCGACTGCAGCATTATTTGCCTGGCTATAATAATGTCTATAATAGTGTAACCAGCTTTGCAGTGCCAAAAGACGTAGGCAATTTTATTTAAAAAAGGATGCTTGAAATTTGTCTAAATTTTACATTTTACAAGGCTTTAACTTTTTCAATGTTCAGGCGCTTTTAAATCATTTCTTTATTTGCTTAACGATACTGCAAACAATATAATAATACCCTAAAAAATACAATAAACTTCTCTTATCTACATAAAGCCATAACTGCCCAGATCTTCAAAAGCACTGTAATTGGCTTGGCTATATTTATATTAACTTGAATCTTGCCTTTTCGTTGCTGCATTTGTGTTGCCAATTTATTGCCAACTTCACTTTGAACATTCGCCGCATTCAGGTTTCAATTTATTTATTTTTTTTTTTTTGGGAGATTCATTTAGTGGCCAAAAATGTGTGGCTATCGGAAACGATGGGGGCGTTAATCTGTTTACCAGCCAAATGTGTGTTGTGTGTTGCCCACTCATCGTCAACGTCATCGTCATCATCGTCGTCGGCTTTGCCAGCAACAGCAATTAAAACGGCGACAATTGCGTTTGGGCGGCAGCAAAATGGCCAACAAGCTGAATGCAGCAGGCAGCAGGCAGCAAGCAGCAAAACCAGCCAAGAGACCGAAAAATTACATTTAACATACAATAACCGAGGGTGCTTACGACTAACGATTGAGGCTATGGCAAGGGATGGAGGGGAGTCGGCGTGGCGGGGTGGGCGGAAGGCTTTTGTAGAGGCGCCGGCGGCATGCAGCACAAAATATAATGTTCAGGTTGAGGTGGGTGTTGTGCGGATCAGTTGGCGGAGGATTGAGCAGGTAACGGAAAGTTACGACAATCGTCGCGTCACAACGTGGGAGCTTTTTATGAGTTTCACACACACACACACACAGAGATGCAACATAAGCATCCAGATGGCTGTGTTGTTGCCACAAAACGTGGGGGCTGCCTGTGGCAGCAGCTGTTGCCGCCAATTGATTGAAATGCCGCCGCCCAGTTTCTGTTCAGATGGTCATCCGTCTACTGTCTGCTTCCTGACCCCCAAAACTTGTATAAACCAACTCCTCCAAAAAGTAGCCAACCCACTTGCATTAAATTTTGGTATTGGTTTCTTGAAGGGTGCCTCAAATTTTGTTGCTTTTTGTGTGTGTGTTGAACGAACAATTTTTATGAGAATTTTCGACGGTTGAAAAAACTTTCAATTTCGTATTTATGAAAAACATAAGCGGTAAACCAAAGCAAACACACAATGAGTGTAGACTAAGGGGAGGGGAGGCAGAGGGCAGAAAACTACAACGGCTACAAAACTGTTACAAAATGGAAATTCCATTGAGGCAAAAGCAATCGCAATGAGTTATCGCATTTATTGTGGTTGCCTTTGTTGTTGTTGTTGTTGTTGTCGACTAGTGAGAAATGCAGCCAAACGAGGCAACAATTGAATGTGGGAAAACCGGAAGTTTTCACTCGCTGTAATAAAGAAAGTGGAGGCAAGTACAAAGGTGAAATTGAGATACGACTTCTACAAATTAAACAACGAGATGAAAAAATTGAACAACAAAAAATGTCTGCCTTTGATTATATAAAGAGGAGGCGAACAATAAGCTTAAAAGTGCTTTTCATTTATATTCGTAAATATTTGAGAATGTGTACTTTAAATTGAATGGTTTAAAATTAAACAATTCAATTTAAAAATGATATGTAAAACCAGTTACAACAGTAAGAAACAAGAAAGAAACAAATAGCAAAAGATATTTTTAGCAAATTCTGAAAATAAAAAAAATCTATATAATAATAATATATAAAAATATATAATAATAATAATTACGTATGCCATTCAAATCCAATATTTTGCTGTAATTTTTAAAATCTAATTCAATTCCTTCTTGGTATGCAAATTGAGACTTAACACAGCGGTTCGAAAGTGTTTGAATAATTAGCCAAGCCAAACAATCAGGTTTTTAGCCAAAAAAAAAAGTATACATAACAATTGCTCTAGTTTTAACTTATTTTTCTTTTCGCCAAAATTAATGAATGTGGCATTTTTTGCTGAACAGCAGCAGCTTTGCAACAAAGTTGCAATAATCACTCATTAAATACTCATTAGCATTGAACCGAAACGCTGCGCTTGGCCAATTCCATGGCTATAATTGAACGAATGCCTCTAATGGCAAATCAAATGCTAAAAAGCAACTGATTAACATATGGCAACACGAATATGCATTAGCCAGAGCCAGAGCCAGAGCCGGAGCAGCTGCCTTCCGTATCAATTGTGCAGCAGCTTCAAGTCACTGCACCCGTTGCGATTCCCCGTAGATATAAAGATATATATATATATTTATAGATGGATAGTATAAATATATATATGTTCCCAAGCTAGCTGCATTTCACAATATGCATATCTGGTTGGTTGGTAAAACTAATAATAAAAAAAAACAATGGCAATTACAATTGGGTTTAGAATTACGCGAATTGCATAAGCTGCAATCAAACTGTGGATCGGCGGGGGTAAATCTACAATTAAAATCCAATTGTGAGCGATTACACAAGGCGCAAATACGAAACAAAATTTCCAATCACTTTGTTTACTCGCATGTGAAAATGCAGCAGCGCCCGCCGCCCACCGCCCGCCGCATGCCACACACCCCACTCTCCAGTTTGACCCCGCTCTGTAAAAGGCCTTCTCAGCGTTCTCATCTCGCCACAGGCAACATATTGCGCAGCATCTTGAGTTTCCGCCCTTTGGCGTCGCCCACCATCCAAAGACGGGGCAAGCCAAGGTAACGATGCACTCAGCACGAGATACAGATACATTTACAGATACAGATACATCTATAATAGCAGCTGCAGATACAGCCAGAGATGCAGTCCCAGAAACAGATACAGAAACAAATACATATACAAATACGTATACTGCTACATAACTAGACTTATATTTTTCCCTTATTTTCTCATTTTTTTGTATACCCTGTAAAATTTACAAAATTGTGGAAATGTTTACATGAAAAATCAAATTATTATTATATTTTGTACATTTAATGCTAACTGTTTCACGCTCTTAACTGATGTGGTTATATTGTATCCGAAGTGGCATTTTTTAATAACTCATTTTTAACATTCTTATTTTTTAGGATTTTATTTTTATTGGGGAGCGTTCTGAACTCTTGCAACAAGCCACTTTGCAGCACGAATGTTAGAATCTTTGTCGGAATGCTTGATTCCAAGACCATCAAATTTCCCCTGTCTGTTCAAAAACATTTAATTTTTGAACAACTCTTATAAAACATTGGTCTGATTAACAGCTTTTTTATTTTGAACAGGGTATCTCTAGTCGAGCGTATTTCGTTGTGGTTCTTCACATTTTATCTTTCGCTGCAATTGCGCGACAAAAGTGCGAATTTGTTGTTGTTGTTGTTGTTGTTGTTGTTGTTGTTTTTTTGGTGTGTGTCGCAATCTTGTGAAATTCGACGTCGCGAATTTTCTGCTCGCCCATCTAAGCAAAAAAACCAGACAAGCAGAAAACCAGGCCGTAAGTGGCGCCCCCCTCTCAAAAGCCATCCCATCTCGCTCTCTCTCTCTCTCCCTCTCTCTCTCTCTGTGTGTCTCTCTTTGTCTCTTTCCGTTTCTGTATTTCCCCTTTGGCTTTTTGTTTTGCTATTTGCTTTCGCATTCATTGCAACTGCGTCGTTTGGGTTTTGTTTTGGTTGCGACTGCTGCTGCTGCTGCTGATGTTGTTGATGTTGTTGATGTTGTTGTTGTTGCATCATCAACTGGCAACATGCAACAGCATCGCCAAGGTATCATTTGCCACGCCCCCTCCCTGCCATCACACACACACACACACCCTCCATGATCGCAAGTCAACGTGTCTATTTTTAGCACGCTGCGCATCCATGAGATACACCAAGAGATACATCTACAGATACATCTACAGATACATCTACAGATACAGATGCAGATAGAGAAGTGAGCATTCAGTCTGGCTATCTATGTGCCCCCTCCACCTCCACCATGGCCCACACTCAAAACGCCCAGTCATGCCACGCTCGTGTGATTTATAAGGTCTTTAACCCCCCACCCCGCCAACGCGTCGCTCGTCGCTCGTCACTCGAGCCTTTAGTCTCTCTCTCTCTCTCTATCTCTCTCTTTCCCTCTCTTTCTCTCTGCCGCGTTGTTGGTTTCTCTGTTTGGGTTTTTGTTTTCGAGTTATTTGTTGTTTTTTTTTTGCGTCTCTTTGTTTTGCTTGCCTCCTTCTCCGCTGTTGTAATAACAATCTTGGAGATAAACGTCCGACTCGTCGCTGATAATTATCATCATTATCATCAACATCATCATCAAAAGTGTTTAGATAAAATAAAACGAATGCTGCGCCATTTCTCGTGCTAAAAAAGAAACCCCATTGCTCGAAATTGTGAAACTCAATTGGAATCGACCCAGTTAGCAGCAAGGCAGACAGACAGCCAACCAGCCAAGCACTGTTTTGTCTGGCTCGAACCGATCTCCTCCACTTTTACCCACCCATCAACATCCTCATCATCCACATCATCGTTATCATCATCGTCATCGGCAATTGCGCCGTGAGGCCGTCGAGACGCGTCGCATCGTCGTCGTCTTCGTCTTCGTCTTCGTCATCAGTTTTCGTCACCGTCTACTGCGCACTGCACTTTTTTAATTGCTGGCCAAATATTTTTGACAAACACTGTAATCACCTGCGATGGCGGCTGTGATCGGGTTAGCGGTTAGTGGAGAGAGAAGACGAGAGTCTCTTGATTTAAGACTGGCGCCGGCAGACTCATCTTGAATTTTGGGTACAGTCTACTCCACTCTCTCTCTCTCTCTCTCACTCTCTCTATCTCTCTCTCTTTCTCTCTTTCTCTCTCTATCTCTCTCTCTATCTCTCTCTATCTCTCTCTATCTCTCTCTATCTCTCTCTATCTATCTCTCTCTATTTCTCTCTATCTCTCTCTATCTCTCTCTATCTCTCTCTCTCTCTCTCTATCTCTCTCTATCTCTCTCTCTCTCTATCTCTCTCTCTCTCTATCTCTCTCCCTCTCTCTCTCTCTCTCTCTTTCTCTCTATCTCTATCTGCTTCTCTAGCTAAAAATGCAAGCTCAGCTGCACTAAATTTTAATTTTTTTTTGTTGTACTTAAATACCAAATTGCAGAAAAGTATCGAAAGCAATTACTTAAGTAATTAAATATTTTAATTACGGTTTACAGTATTTGTGTCAGTAATTAGTTAATTAGAGCCAGGCAAACCTGTCGAATTATAAAAATCAACTAAACAAACAAAAAGTGTTTGAATAGTCAATTGATTAACCAACTCAATTTCAATTTGTATGCTAGATTTGGCTCTAGCTAATTAACATAAGAGCCATGCTAATTAAATTGCAACAACACCAACAACAACAACAACAAGAAACATTTACTTTCACTTCGAAAAACGTCCCCAGAGATGTGAAGGCCACTCAGGAAATGTTACATTTTATATGCTTGTCGGCCAATCAGAATGTTGTTTACCAATCCATTTGAAGTGCTGACCATTGTAGGCCAACTAATTAGATTCAGCTTTAGAGGCACAATTGCACCAGCCACCCCCGCTGACCTTTCGGCTTGACGTTTAGTATTTGGCCCAAATAAAATAAGTTCAAAGGCCACAACTAAACACATTTTATTACCACTCAGTTTGCGTTATGCTGCTTATCTGCCTGCCCGACTGACTGTCTGTCTGTCTGTGTGTCTTTCTCTGTGGAGTTATTTTGATTTCTATTTGCTCGGACAGGCAATCACTTATCAGAGGACGTCCAGAGAGGCACAGCGCAGATTCGCAGACAACAAACACACACAGCATGACAGACGGGTAAATAAATAATAATAATACAATTTTTGTATTTTTTTTTTCTTTGTTACGAACATTATCAAAACTAACTGCAGGCAAATTGTGGACACATAAATCATACGACACGTTAGCCGCAGCAGCAAAACAGCAAAAACAATGAGAAACGCAAGGGAAACGCAAGGGAAACGCGACATGAGCAGCACAAAGGTCGAGCACGAAACATTCAACAACTCGCTGATAACACACAACATACACACAACACACACACACACACACACAGCACATATTAAGAGTGAAAAAGATCTGACCCCAGTACCCCCCGACAAATGCCCCGCCAGCCAATTTAATAAGTTGCCTCTGGATCGGGGCGGGGCGGGGCTGGCTGGCTGTGTGGCTGCTGTCAGCAAATAGAACATGCGATTTGTTTATGAGATTTCCATATGCCTTCTTTGGGTCTAAGCGGTATAATGAATATTTGATGAAGCCTGCACCAGTCCTCAAACCGTTAAGTGTACCACAATAAATATAAATGTGTCTGCGAATTTTGTCCTTTTGCCAAACCACTTAATAATTTGGCAACCAAAAACATAAAAAAAAAGGATTGCAATCAAATCTTATTCATTTAACAACCAAAGTTGAATTCTCTAAGCAAGATTTTTATCTATATATATATATAAATATTTTCTTAAATTCCGACATTAATGTTGCTATTTTTAAGCTTCCCAAATGTATTCGCATTTTTAAACAACAAAATTTATTGTAATTTATTTATCTTAATCTTAATATCAAGATTTTTTTTATGTTTGCACTTATTGCAGTGTATTTTAGATGCGTTTTTTTTTTGTTTGCTGAATTTGTTTTTTTTTTCATTCAATTATATAGTTTTTTGTTCCATTAAGCGTAATATTCACAATAATCAACAACTACAAACAGACGACGACTTAATGGCGCTTGTCGCTTTGTTTTGGGGCCTTTCATTCACCAGATTCATTCATAGATTCACATGAACACAAACACTATATATATATATATATAGAAATATATATAGAGCGATATAGTACACAACATGTTGTAGATTTTCCATTAGACTCTGTTGTAGTTGATTTATTCTTGATGTGCATATTTGTTTCACTTCTTTGTTCATTTTTATTGTTGTTGTTATTGTTGTTGTTATTATGATTGTGGTTGCTTTCATGTTTACATGAGTGGTGAGGGGGAAGCTCCCTCACTACCCCCACCCCTACCCTTCTTACTATGTGGGCACTTGGACTGACTGCACTCTGTATTATAATCACATCTAAATCTCTCATTCAATTAAATTAATTGCCGCCTTTGTGTTTGTGTAGCATGCGCAAAAACGGCGTATTATTTACATGGCTATTGCCCAGGGCTAAAGGCAGCAAGGAAGGGGTGGACGGGGGAGAGTGGGGTTTGGTGTATGTGGTAAGACGTAGCTTGAACAATATTTATTGACCGTTGGCAAGTTTTAGCTAATGCGACTGGAAGCCATTTTGAAATAGACTTAATTGATATTTGACAAAGGCTTCGCAAAACAGAGTCGAGAACATAAACAGAAATGCAGCTGCTTTTGTTGTTGTTGTTGCAAGGAGTTCAACGACCTGCATCACCAAAAATTTTAACATCTGTAGCATTGCAAATGGGTGAGGTGAGGGGAGGTTGAAAGGGATTTGGTTGCCATAGCCAGGTGATCTATGTGGCTCCAGACTTGATTTATGTGCATGTTTTGAAGCTGGTCCCACGAATTTCGTATGACTTTTGCCGCTTGTCACATATTGTGAATTATGAGAGAAGGTGTGCGTGTGTGTGTATGTGTGTGTGTGTGTGTGTGTGCGTGCCAGTAGAGAAATGAAAGCAGGTTCTCAAAGTTTAGTGAGAGTAAAAGTTGGTTAACTTCATTTTTATTTTTGGACATGGCCAGAGCATTGGCTTTGTGCAAACCAGATGCATATCTAAATAGCACCGAAAATATCATGAAATTAAAACAAGCCTTTTAAGCCATAATAAAACCAGTAGCCAAAATTATGACAATCATATTTTGAAAGTATAGAATTAACCTTAGTTTAGATCAATGAACCAAAGCTGAAACGAGTTTGGATTAAAGTAATAAATAATTTATGCAGGAAATATTACATAAAATCAAGCAAGCTTCAATTATATTAAATAAGACAGTTAAAAACTTATATTTTTATTATGGTTTGGTTTTTGGCTTAAAGCGATTAAAGCGATCTAAAAATAAGAGTTTAAAAAAAGGAAAATAAAAAAATGATTTATATAAAAATTAAATTTAAATGCTCTCCAATTAAAATGAGTTGTTTTGAAAGAGTTGTCTTTCTCTGACTTTTAGTTTATTAATGCTGTTCTGCTCTAAATATCGCATGCCAATTAAACCGCTTTCGAGTATTTCATTTATTTGCCATCTGCTGTTCTGCATTTTCACACATTGCTGTTTTGCAATCAGCTTTTTGGCAATGCAATTAAACCATTTCCATTGACTTGCAGCAATTAGCAGCTAGGACAATACATCGAACGGCAGTAACTAAATATTTGGTAGTCGACTATAATAGCCAGAATACCATTAATTAAAATAAATTTGTGCAGCGCAGACAAAGACCGCAAAGTCCCCAAAGGCTTGCGGCTTTATTGAGTTCAGTTGAATTTCATTTCATTAAAATTTTGTTTGCAATATTTGGCTCTAATTCTAATTAGCTGAACGCAAACCGAATAATCCAATTGACTCACTACAAGTTTTTCTCCATCTCCTTCTCCTTCTGCTCCTTTGGTTGGTTTTTACTAATTTTGCCACAAGTTGTGTCTGCCAACAACTGCATATCTAACTAGACCAACAGTTTGCCAACTGCGAATTAATATATTTTAGTGCCTCAAATAAGGAGTCCAACTAGTTGTAACTAGTATTTTAAGTTCTAAAAATAAATCTAAATAAATCTGCCTCAGTGACAAATATGGCAGCCAAAGCACAGATTTTTTATACTAAGTTTTTTTTCTCAAATGAGGGTACTTTGAAATTATTTAAAAAATATTAATATATTTATATAAAATATATTCTTGATCAGCATCAACAGTCGAGTCAATCTAACCATGTCTGTCAGTCCATTTGTCAGAGCAAGTTAATCTTAGACACTAAGACAGCCATGGACAATCGATAATTTTGCTACTTGACTATCGATAAAAATTGATTTTCAACAACAATTAGTGTCAGAAAAAAACTTAAGTGAAGTCTATAAATAACAGAGTTTTCTTTCAACATATTCATATTGTGGAAACTACTCTTAACTACTTTCAGTAGAACTACTCTGCTCAGGGTATCTGTTATTGCATCATTAGAACTTATGCTTGTTGTATTTGCTTCTTCTTCTTCATCATCTGGTGAGCAAAATAAAAATTTTCCAGTTGGCGCTGGTAATAAAGTTCACGCCTGGTAAATGGCAATCAGAGGAGCCCACGCATGCCTCAAATTTGAAACTGAAACTGGAGCTTTCAGTTGAGCCAGTTCCTGCTGTTGCTGAGGCAGTTGTTCGCGATGTTGGTGTTGCTATTGATGCTGCCGTTGCTGTTTCTGTTTGTGTTGGTTTTGTTGCTGGAGTTGCGGCTTCTCCCACGCAGGATAAGTGAATAAAACGGCCCACGGCGTTTCCTGTGGCTCCAGCTGCTCGTTATTGCTTACTCTCTTTCTCTCTCCCACATTCTCTCTATCTCTATTTTTCTCTCTCTCTCACACTTTTTATGACGTTGGCTGGCCTTGATATATTACACATCCTGTGTGTCGCGTGGGCAGAGGAAAACATGCTTTGTAATCAGCGCTCAGAAAAATTGCTGTGAACTCTAAGACTGTGTGTGTGTGTGTGTGGGGGGGGGGAGGGGCTAAGGCGTGGCACTGATAACAGTCAACCCCCCTTTTAATCCACCAGAAGCCACCGGCCTCTCTCATAATTCTGGTTGCTGTTGCCTTATTATTGCCCCTCGTAGTTCTGCGACATGCAAAATGATTGAGAATCCATCAAAATCCATTGCCGAGCAGCTGTGGCAGAAGCCGCACGCGCCACATCTATGCAAATAAGTTGCCATTTAAATGTTTTACGCTGTTCCTGCTGCTGCTGCAGCAACTTCGACCCCAAAGCTAACTTCTTCCCTCCCCGCCGCACTTGTCTCACATTATTGCCTCGCTTGACATTGATGTATCTGGTGACAAACTGTTGCGGTTTATTATCAGCAAAGGACAGGGTAGAAACGGATTGGGGGGTGGGATTGGGTGGGTGGAGGGGGTCATCACGTAGTTACTTTGAGCATGTCACAGCTGCAAGGATAACGCAGCTCCAGCTGAATTCGCAAGTAGCGACAAGACCAATCGATAAATCATCCTAATTGTTTGCCATCTACAAG
This sequence comes from Drosophila multiciliata, assembly GCA_037043605.1. Taxonomy (NCBI): domain Eukaryota; kingdom Metazoa; phylum Arthropoda; class Insecta; order Diptera; family Drosophilidae; genus Drosophila; species Drosophila multiciliata. The sequence continues at coordinate 21,012,734 of JBAMBF010000301.1, read as the reverse complement.
ATAATGCACTGAAATATCTCAAAGGACAGCTGGATAAGTCAACCCCATAAAGTCCCTCCACGTCCCCGTCCCCCATTACCAACTCCCGTCAAAGCCAGTTAAGCATTCAACTTGTTGTAATTAATTTCCTAAACACATTTAAGCAAATACTTAAGAGATGAAAAAACAACATTTCCTAATGGATTCTCCAAAAAACAAATAATCATTTGCTCAGTTTAAAGAACTTTTCGAAAAAGGGTTCAATTATTTAAAGTTTGATTTAAGCAGTGTTAATTTATGAGTTGGGATTTTCACCCGATAGAAAGTCTGTAAATAGTCTGTATGGTGAGTATTAATCACAGCTATAGAGGATTAAGTCTTTAAATTTTGAATACAAACAAATATCAAAAAATATCGATAACTTACCTAATCATATATAGAATTTCTATCTATGAGAAAACCTAGCTAATATTGAATTCTCTATCGGGTAGAGAATTTTTACTATACTTTGGGGAGAACCCCACCTAAACTGTAAATAGTTGAAGTTGCAAATTGCATTGCTTAACAGCTGCAATCCACAAGCGTTATCTAGCTGTGCTATATATAGCTATATATATAAATTGCAATGATAGGCTTCAATTTGTTTGCAAATGCCTTATCAGACAAACTCAACTTGCGTTGCAGGACGAAATGCATTAATTTTCATTACGTCATTGTGGGGGTTGCAAAATGGTGTGTGGAGTGTGTGGGTGGTGTGTGTGCGTGTGTAGGAAGTGGGTGTAAAAACACGCAATGCCATTTCGTATGTTACTCAAGGGGTTAAATACGACTCCATTGAAGAGGAAGCCACAACAGTTGCTGCAGCTCCACGCATATGCATTAATTTATATCTATATATGTAAATCGTTATATACAAATATATATACACATTGATATGTACAGTTTTGCCTATATATGCGAGTGGCCTATATAGTTATTCTACTACTACGACTATATACATTTTTATATATCCCTTGCACCTTCCAGTTGCATTCCAATTTTTAACGAGTAGAAACGATAGCAATTGCCCCCATTTCCAACTCTGCCAATGCCCCTGCCCTGCCCTTCTCGTGCCAAACGTGCCTCGCATTTAAGCTAGGAGAGCGGAGCCTAGCATCGCATAAACATCTCGTCGCTACATTGTTGCAATAAAATATTTACAAGATACGTTTGCTTTGTGTTTGCCCCCCGGGTTCCTGCCACGGCATCTGCGGCAACAAAAGTTACACATTTCAGCTTCCTTGGCTGCCACAGCTTCTACACTGCCACTGCCACTGCCACTGCCTCTATTATGGAAATGCCGCACATTTTACCCACGTTTCCACCCACCGAAGCACTCGTTGCTCTCCTTTTACAGCCAGCTTATCTTGTTGCTATTTTTGCTCAGCCATCTCTGGTGGCTATCTTAGCGGGGGGTTGTGTGTTTGCGGGGGGGATTGAGTTAATTCTACAATTTCTAAGAAAATTCATTAGTGGGCTTGAATTAAATCTCAATCAACTTAATTGAAAACAATTCTCTTATAATTTATTTATGTTTATGGTTGTTTGGCGAGGAGCAACTTTTATCTAAATAATTACAAATTGTGCTAAATGGAAATGAAAAAATGCATTAAAACAAGTTGCACGTCAACGCTAGGTAAACGCTTAGTAAAATAAATTGCACCAGCTGATGATATTATGCAATCAGATTTCATTTGCATGGCAATCAATTTTCAAAGTGCGTTAAATGAATGAATCCGCTTTGAGCATTTCTTATTTCTCATTTCTTTCTTCAGTGTTTCTCTTCTATTTTCTGCTTTGAGCAAGTTAACATTGTTAACTGTTATTTTTATTCTATCTTCAATGTCCTCTCTCTCTCTCTCTCTCTCTCAGTCGCTGCATCATTCAATGCAAAATTCATTTACGTTGTCCTGTTTCAGCTTTTACGTTACGCTACGTTCTACGTTTAATATACACATTCACTTTATATATTAATGTGTACATGCTGCAGCTGTATGTGTGTCTGTGTATGCATTTCTCAACGGCCATTTACCGTCATCGTCCATTTACGATGAGGCCAGTGACGTAACACGACGGCGACGTCGGCGTCCTAGTCGACTGAGTGACGAATGTTTATTCTCACCCACAACTCAGCCAACCCCTCAACCCTACTCACCATCTAGCGTAAATCTTCGTGCAAGCGTAGTAACCTATATACGAGCTGAGATACGAGCTCAGATACGAGCTCAAATACGAACTCAAATACGAGCATAAATACGAACAACACCGACGCCCACTCCCCTTGTCACTCTCTATATACTCTGTGATAATCCTAACGGAACCCAGCCCTATTCCTCTGCCATTTATTGCCCATGTGTCATGTGCTTGCCGAGCTTCGCCATCGTTTTTGCTGTTCGTTTGCAAAAAACAATGACGTCACAACTGACACGCGCCTGCAACTGTTACGTATACGTATACGTATACAGATTACGTATACGCGCTGAAACTCCAAAGCGAGACTTGCTCCACTCCAGCACTAATCAGCGTGAGCTGATTTCGTCTAATGGCGACACTTGGTCGTCATTTGAACGTCGTTTGACGCTTGTCGTCTGTCCTCGTCAAATTGGACTCGCCTATAAGCTGTTACCGATTTTAACCCACACGAGCCGTGCGTCACGGCCTCACAACCCCGCGCAACCCCTGCTCGCCCAACAGCAGTTTTAACTTTAAATTCATCGCATCGAATCGTAAAAACGTTTGTTTTTCGTCATTCAAACAAGAGCCAGAACAACTCATTTCACGTTGCCAAAGATCAAATCTATTATACTACATATAATATAGAGATATAGATATATATATACAGACATAGATATAAACATATATATGTATATACATAGCATATACTTCCCGGTTCCATTGATCAACTGCAGCATATGTATAAAATAAGGTTAATAGGACACTGCAATACATGTCCAGCTGGAAACAAACACACACACGCACACACACACATATGTATAAAGGCTGTATGTGTATGTGTGTGTGTGTGTGTGTAGGTCATGTCAATGGCTCAGTGGTGGTGGCAAGTACAGTTGCACGTGACAGCCTGTAGCTGAGTTCAAGGGAAAAGCTGCCACATACAAAACAAAAAAGTGGTAAATAAAGAAAAAACTCAGTGAAATAAATAAAAATATCTTAAAAATATTCTATACTTTTTCAGTAGATCTTCGTTTTAGTGGAACACTTTTATTTTAAAATGCTCACTTTTTTTTAGCTACGTCTGCTTTTTTCAAGCCACAATAAATCTGCAATTAATCAATCATTTTCGCTTGCAGTCGACAAACAGTTGTCAAACTATTTGTATTAATTAATTTCAAGTGTGATTCAATTAAGTGAAAGCTGCTTAAATATTTGCTAAAACTATGATTTACTATTAAATAACAAAAACAGCTTTGAAGAACTTACAAAACATTCATTTGCTTTCGCTTTTGAATGAGTCAATGAACGAATTTTATGTAGAATTCTAATTTTGTATTAACTTTATATTTTTAGTTATAACAAATGAACAAAAACTAAGCGAATATCTTCAAACACTTGTTGCACATTATAAATTCTGAGTAATTTTTAAAAAGCAACCTTTTTGCAGTCATCCTGTGTTGCATCAAAGCACTGCATTAAATGCTGGCTTCTGTGAATAGTTTGTGGCATTCATTTGAGTACTCAACAGACTCGATTGAGTCTTTTGCTGTTTGTCACGTTGAAGGTTAAAACCACCCACTCAAAAAGGCGCATCTTGTCAGCGACACGTGGGCCGTTGGATGGCTTGTTGGGTGGTTGGGTGGCTTGTTGGTGGGTCAGTTGTGCGCCCTCAAGTCCAAAGTCCATTAGTCAGCGGCCTACGCACGACTGCACTGACAAAAATAATCATGACTAAATATTCTAATCAGCATAGATAATTTTTTAAGAAAAAACATTTTTTATATAAATAATTAAAAATAAAAATAAATTTAACAAATAAATAAAAAAATTATTAATGCACTTTTTAAACACGAATTTACATGTTTTTTTTATTTACTTAATTTTTTTTGTGCATGCTGACAGCTTGCAACCTGCCCCTTCTGCCGCTAGATTTGTGACAACTGCTGCACTAGGGTTTATTAGCAGTCGTCCGGCGCTGACGCTGGCGCTCAGCTGCCGTTTGCGTCAACGTTGATGTCGACGTCGCTGCTTTTGCTTGTCTGTTTGTATTTTTTTTCTACTATTTTTTTTTAGCTTGTGAATAATTTTTCTTTTGGTTTTGTTGGATATTTAAGCGTCGCCTGCAGCGCAACAGCAGCTCAGTCGGTCAGAGGCCGTTTGCATTTCCATAACGCGCTTTTGAACTTGAACTAACAAAACACAAAACGTTGAGTCTCTTTCGTCGTCTGGTTTTTTGAATAGTGTACTTTAAAAAAATTGGCAACTGCTGCTGCCAGTGAGGGGCCGCTCAAGGACATCCCATTTTTGACCGGATATGAAAAAGGTGATGTGGTATTGTTTAAGTATTGGGTTCTAGCAGCAAACTTGCAGCTGCAAAATGTCATCGCGTAAAGGTCAAAGTTGCAACCGAGCACAAAACCGCAAACAAAAAAAATAAAAATAAAAAAGCCAACAACATCTCATGCACACACCTCGCACACCACCCCCTTGACATTCTCAACACCATCGCCACCCCACATGTAAAGGTCACATGGTGCAATGTCGTCGCAACACAAAGCAACAGCAGCAGCAGCTGCAGCAGCAGAGAAAGCACTAGAAAGAAATGAAAACCCAACAAAGTGTCGCCCACGACTGACATTCACCACCACCCTTTCACAACCCCCTTCCCCCACCCCCTCCTTCTATTGGACCAAGTTGGTCAAACTTTTCGTTGCGACGCAATTGGAAAACATATTCATGCAATCATCAATTGCGCTTCAAGAAAATGCTCGCGATAAAAGGGAAAACTACACAAAAGCTTTGCCCAAAGGTTGACTTCGAGATACCCTATAATATTTTTATTGACTTTTCTTATTGTGTTAGGCTATTGTCTGCAATTATTATGAACTTAACAAGCTTTATATATGTTGATAAACGAATACTATTAAAACTAAGCTTGATTTATTTTAATTAGTTTATGTTATAAATATTTTTGAGCAGTGTAGATTTTTTAATAAAAGCTTATTTTCATTCAGCTTAATTTCCTCTCAAGTTTACATGGTATTTTTAATAACATCCATATTCAAACAAATGAATATTTTATTTGAATTAGTTTCCTCGGCCTAATTAACAATGAGATACTTTTAACAAGTAATTATAATTTATTTAGAAATTCAAAACAAAAAAAAAGGAAGAAATAATTTATCTATTAATAATATATTATTATTGATATCTATTATTTATATTTATCTTTTGTATATTTAGTTTGTTTAGTTTAATTTTTAATTCAGAGGAATTTAAGTAGCAAATAACAAAACTTCAAAAAATTTAACTTACCTATAAAATTGTGCGCATTAAGGAATCAAATTTTTCCGTATAATGTTCCCATTTCCAATGGTATATTAAATTTTTCACATTTCACATCACATTTTCACTATCTTTTTGTTTTATAATATAGAAATTAGTAGCAGTTGATTCAAATTGGGAGATTTTCTAACTGTGTCTGTTGCTTAATCGATTGTCATTTATCGATGCTATCGATATCCCAGCCATAGATGAACATTACATCACGCTGCAAGCTTTTTATCGAATTTCTAACTAAATTGGTAAAACTCCCTTGAAATTAATATTGAAAACTTTACCGCCAATTGGCGCCTCTGTCGATTATTTATTGTAGCAGCCGCGTAATATCTCTCGATACGCCCACAGGTCGTCTATGTATATATATATATAGCTCGGTTGTGGCAAAAGTTACGTTGCGTTTAGAATTTATTAATGCACAGTTGCAATTGTGTATTTTTTAATTGACCGTTGCGAATTCGTTTGGCGCCAATTTGATTTTCACGCCGCCTGGCGCCAAACTCACAATTCGAAATTGAAAGCTGGCTTCAGTTTTGTTCAATGCAACTTTTTCTCTCTCTCTATCTCTCTTTATATATACAGTTATAGTTTATGTGTGTTTTAATTTGGTTATGTTGTTAGTTGCGCTTTCAGCCAGACTTCAATAAATGTTCTTCATTTATGTTTGGGTTTTTTTATTAAAAGTCATAGTTGAAACTAGTAAACGGTTTATAGAAATTGATTTGTGTTCGAATCTAAGCCAATTTATTTTTTCCATGCTATCAAATTACATTTTACACAAATTTTACACAAGTTGCATATGAAAAAAAACTTTCCAAACAGAATTCACAAGCTATATGGATAGCTGTCATATGGACGCCATTTTTATTTTCGTGAGAAATTACACAATGCAATAATATAATAATTAGATGCACACGACCTGTCAGAAAAGCAATCGCACACAGACTAACTGCACTCATTGAGCGCATCTCTTCGGTAAGCGCAAAAATAAAATAACGGGATCAAAAGCATTTAGACGATCAGATTGGAAGGATTGGTAAACATGTGAACTCTCACACCTTTTCAACTCTCCAAACAGAATCCACAAGCTATGTGGATAGCAGTCATATGGACGCTATTTTGAGTTTCGTAAGAATTTACACAATGCAAGAATATTTTTATTAGACGCACACGACCGATCAGAAAAGCAATCGCACACAGTTGACGAGTTGTCAAACAGATTCCACAAGCTATGTGGATAGCAGTCATATGGACGCCATTTTTATTTTCGGGAGAAATTACACAATGCAATAATATAATAATTAGATGCACACGACCGGTCAGAAAAGCAATCGCATACAGACTAAATGCACTCATTGAGCGCATCCCTTTCGCTAAGTCCACGAATAAAGTAACGGGATCAAAAGCACTTAGACGATCAGATTGGAAGGATGTTAACTCCCACACCTTCTCAACTCTCCAAACAGAATCCACAAGCTATGTGGATAGAAGTCATATGGACGCTATTTTGAGTTTCGTAAGAAATTACACGATGCAAGAATATAATTATTAGACGCACACGACCGGTCAGAAAAGCAATCGCACACAGACTAAATGCACTCATTGAGCGCATCCCTTTCGCTAAGTCCACGAATAAAGTAACGGGATCAAAAGCATTTAGACGATCAGATTGGAAGGATGTTAACTCTCACACCTTCTCAACTCTCCAAACACAATCTATGTGTATAGCAGTCATATGGACGCCATTTTGAGTTTTGTAAGAATTTACACAATGCAAGAATATTTTTATTAGACGCACACGACCGATCAGAAAAGCAATCGCACACAGTTGACGAGTTGTCAAACAGATTCCACAAGCTATGTGGATAGCAGTCATATGGACGCCATTTTTATTTTCGTGAGAAATTACACAATGCAATAATATAATAATTAGATGCACACGACCGGTCAGAAAAGCAATCGCACACAGACTAACTGCACTCATTGAGCGCATCTCTTCGGTAAGCGCAAAAATAAAATAACGGGATCAAAAGCATTTAGACGATCAGATTGGAAGGATTGGTAAACATGTGAACTCTCACACCTTTTCAACTCTCCAAACAGAATCCACAAGCTATGTGGATAGAAGTCATATGGACGCTATTTTGAGTTTCGTAAGAAATTACACGATGCAAGAATATAATTATTAGACGCACACGACCGGTCAGAAAAGCAATCGCACACAGACTAAATGTACTCATTGAGCGCATCCCTTTCGCTAAGTCCACGAATAAAGTAACGGGATCAAAAGCATTTAGACGATCAGATTGGAAGGATGTTAACTCTCACACCTTCTCAACTCTCCAAACACAATCTATGTGTATAGCAGTCATATGGACGCCATTTTGAGTTTTGTAAGAATTTACACAATGCAAGAATATTTTTATTAGACGCACACGACCGTTCAGAAAAGCAATCGCACACAGTTGACGAGTTGTCAAACAGATTCCACAAGCTATGTGGATAGCAGTCATATGGACGGTATTTTGAGTTTCGTAAGAAATTACACGATGCAAGAATATAATTATTAGACGCACACGACCGGTCAGAAAAGCAATCGCACACAGATTAAATGCACTCATTGAGCGCATCCCTTTCGCTAAGTCCACGAATAAAGTAACGGGATCAAAAGCACTTAGACGATCAGATTGGAAGGATGTTAACTCTCACACCATCTCAACTCTCCAAACAGAATCCACAATCTATGTGTATAGCAGTCATATCGATGCCATTTTGAGTTTCGTAAGAAATTACACAATGCAACAATATTTATATTAGACGCACACGACCGATTAGAAAAGCAATCGCACACAGTTGACGAGTTGTCAAACAGATTCCACAAGCTAAGTGGATAGCAGTCATATGGACGCCATTTTGAGTTTCGTAAGAATTTACACAATGGAAGAATATAATTATTAGACGCACACGACCGGTCAGAAAAGCAAACGCACACAGACTAAATGCACTCATTGAGCGCATCCCTTGCTAAGCCCACGAATAAAATAACGGGATCAAAAGCATTTAGACGATTAGATTGGAAGGAGTGGAAAACATGTAAACTCTCACACCTTCCATTGATCTCACTCTATCACTTGCTCTCACTCTGCATAAAAACAGTGAGTGGATTACATACAACGAATGCAAAATAATCAAAAGCAATTCCCGTTAGAGTGTCTCTGCAGTAAACATTTCTTAATACCCCTCCCCCATTGAGATTATAACAGTTTTGGCCATTTAGTTTTTTTTTCGACTTTTGTCTCCTTTTTAAAATTATTTGCTAAACCTCATAAAACACACAAAACGTTAATTTTCAAAAGCTTAAACTAATTATTTATTTCAAATTACCAGTTCTCGGAAAAAAAATATCATAGAAGCAGTCGATTTGTGCATACATTAAACATTTTAAACTAGACCTGGTGAATAAAAATTAAACTTATTTTAACATTCGACCTTAGTGAGGCAATAAATATTGCTACATCGTTTGTTATTAACTGAATGCTCTGAATACGACGAGAAATCCGACTAAAAACTTTCAAATACATTTTTTCTTACGCCAAAAATTGTAAAATAAATAATTAAAAACAAATTAGTACAAAAAATAGCCGAAAAATATTCAATAGTAATTAACTTGGCTATTGGGTGTCTAGGGCCAAAACGTGTTGTGCTCTTGGCGAACATTTATTAATGGGTTTAACTTAGTGACAACTAAATGATTGTTGTGCGTCCAATTGAGTCACAACAAAACCCAAATTCAAAAAAAAAACAGCTAAGAGCTGAAACTCTTAACTGGTTTTGGTTTTTTTTTCATTTTTTCTTTGAAGAGGCAGAGCGGTGAGGGAATTGCCAATTAAACGGAACAGGTGAACAAAGTGATCAGCAATACGAGATGTGATCTCTATGGATCTGATCTCAAGGCCTGAAAAAAGCTATAAAAAAAAACTGTTCAAATATGCGGCGTTCATTTATCAAGTTTAAAAAAATTTCGCGCTAATGATACGGGGAATGTGGAGAAGGCATCTTCTTCTCCGACTTTTGAGATATTGTTGGTTTATGGTAAACCACAGCGAAGAAGAAGATATATATATATATATATATATATATATGTGACTTTGGTTGCGCCCGATTTTTATGTAAATTTTTATGTCGATTAAAATTTTCGGCTCTTTTTTGTCGTCTGTCCCGGCGACATTGTGTCTCGTCTTGTTGCCCATTAAAAATGCTAATTTCCCACAAATATTTTGCCAATAAAATTCAAAAATAACAATCATTATTTGTTTGTTGTTTTTTTTTTTGGTTTTGTGTTTGAGCATTAACAAATGAATTAAATTAAATTTAAAAAAAAGACTTTAGCAACCAATATTAAGAAAAAATTAAAAAAAAAACTGCTTTAAATTTAGTTATACAATAAAAATTAAAAAGTATAAAATTCAAAAACTAATTGATTAAATATAGACGCAAATTAATTTTATTAAGTCGTGTTTTTATTCAAATTTCAAGCATTTATTGATTACAATATCGATTTAATTAGGCCTAGTTTTCTATGGTTTTTTTTTTTCGTTTTAGTGTGCTTAAAAACTAGTGAAAGTTGTCGAGAATTTGACTGTTCATCATTATTCATCAGCTTTGAAATTTTATCTTTGCGCAGCACTGTCGTATAACAGTTGTAGATAACAGCTATTGTTGTTGTGAGCTCATCTATGGCAAATTTTGACTATTTTTAGTAGAACTCTAACTTTTCGTAATTTTTGGACTCTATCTTATCTTTTGCACACTTTAAAGTATTATTTTTAGCTAGATTAACGGCTTGTCAAGTTGTGTTGTCCACTAAAAGAAAAGGTTCCGCTAGAAATTTCTGTTTTAATTATGCGAGGCACAAAAAAAATGCAACACAAACAAAACAACAAAGACAGAGAGCAAAATGCATAAAGCGGCCCAAAAATGCGCTAGTGACGAAACGATGCTGGCGTTGACGCCGACTGCGACGGCGAAGCCGACTATGACTGCAACGCAAGCCGCGGGCAACTCGAGCGCAGGCTGCAATGAATGCCCTGGCCTCAAACGTAGCTTCCCCTTAAATTTAATGTTTTGTTTTCGCTGCGTCCCGCTCGCACTCACTGGCAGCGCATTCATGCGCTCTCGCTTCACAGCGTGTTCGACTTCCGTTCGTTTTGTAGTAAAAACGTAAACGAGAGCAGCAGCAGCGGCAGCAGACACGGCAGATAGACAAGTGAATTTCTACACACACACACACAAGCGCATGCACAACGTATGAACGAAAAATGCGCGCGCTTTGTACACACATGAAATGGAAACCAAAACAAGGAACGTTTTGGCAACGAAGCGCTAACTCTCTCTTTCCTTTTTCGCTCTTACTCTATCAGTCTCTCTCGTTATGCGAGTGAATTGTGGAGCGTGTGTGTGGAACGTATTGCCGTTCCCCCAAAATGAACGCAAGCCACCAGAGGCGATCGCAAGCACAAATAGTTTGAATTCCACTTGGGCATTTAATTGAGGGAAGCGAACATCATCCAAAAATGCACAAAATTAAATAAAAATAAACAGACTCAAAGCTCGAAAGACAAAAAAAATAATAATCTGAGTCACGTTCACTAATGTAAAAATCCCTGCAGATAAAAATGCACAACAAATGCGTCACTGTGCCTTAAATAATCCAACTGTTATTTCATATGCAAAAAATAGCGGTAAATTCATTGATTTGTGTTTGTAGAAGGGGAAATTCCAAGAAGCTCTAACGCAGCGCTGCTTGACCTCTGTTAACGATTGGAATTTGGATATTATTTACCATATTCTTTTTTCGTTGCTTCTTTTTTGCATGCGATCAGCGTTCCTAACGGTGCCTGGAAATAGCATCCACTCCTTTGGCGCCGGCTCCAAAATCTGAGACAGTTGCACACACATAGGCATAAACATGCGCAAGGAGCTATGGGCTCTATCTTAAATGCATTGCAATTGAGTAGAAGTTGTGTAGTGGTGTTGGTGCTGGTGGTGGTGGTGGCACACAGGCCAAACTGCTTCTGCTTGTGGAATCGGAACACTCAGTTCATTGCTATTTGTTGCGACGCTGCTCTGCTCTGCTCTTGTGTTTCACATGCCAAGTGTTTAACTGCTGTCTGTTGTGGTTTACTTGGTAGCCTCTTGCCAGAGCTCTTTCAGTTCCATTTGAAACTTTTTACCGTTTGGTTGAAAGCGCGCATCGCTGCACGTTTAACACAAATTATATCGCCTAGGCCGATGTTTGACTTTTTGGTTGTTTTCTTTCGCCACCAATAAATTACATCGAGAGTTTTTTCTTCTTCCGTTTTTCGAGCGCGCGCCTAACTTGTAAAGGAATATAATAAATAAAAAACAAACCATTTTTTTCGTCGTGTTCACCTTCTGTTTCTAATTGTGAATTTTAACTGTAAAGTGTAAATTTTGTGTGTGTGTTTAAAGACAACATAACAAGAAATTGCAACCGTAACAAACAACTGTAACAATTGTTAATGCCAACTGAAATTACAATTAAAAAAAAAAAAAACAATTTACATTTGGAAAAATACTTCCAATTTGAGTGTGTGTGTTGAATGTGTCTGTGTTCAGATCGGGATCGGGATCGGAGCTAATGCCCCCCAGCACCCAACAGCCACCCACCCGACAACAACAACGGCCTACTCATGAAATGCAAAAGTTGGTCCAATAAAATCAACAATTTTGTTGTGCGAAGATTAAAATCCATAAAGGTAAATATAAATAAAATAATAATAATAGGAAATAAACAATAATTATAATTATAGAAAATATTTCAACTTATTTAATTTTTAAAAATTGAAAAAGTTTCTTTTAAAAAAATAAGTATCCATTTTAACATTTATTTTAAAAAAATAATTCAAGTATAATAAAAGTTTTTTTTAAATATCTAAAGTATAACTTTTTTAAAACTAATATGAAATTTAAAAAAATTACTTTAAAATTGTATCCAGTTTAAAATATTTTTTAATTGAATTGCTAAGGATAATACAATTAGCTATATAAAATATTAAAATAAAAAGTTTTAGAAGGACTTAACTTTAACTAAAATAAATTTTTTAAATTAAAACCTATCTTAAAAGATAAAATGATATTTTTTTTTATTCAAAATAAATCTTAAAATATTTAAGTCACTTCGATAATAATTATGCTAATTACAAAACAGGAACTTAAGGAAATTTTGGTTAGGCAATTAAGTCTATTATTCTTTTTATTTAGAAAAACTAACTCTAGTTAACTATTATTAATTTTAAAATACAATTAATTTAATACTGAAAATAATTTACACATAGTGCAAAACTGCAGGAGTAAACAAATGAAAGAAATTTCGAAACGATTAAAATATTTATAATATAATTATATATAATAATATATATATTATAATTAATGCAATCAAATGCGTATTACTTGAATTTTATAGAAAATAGTGCGCAAAAAAATATGGCCAATTTGTTGTTTTTGTTAGACTTAGCAATTGTTTTAAACAAAACACAAATTACAATTAAAATCTATTTTTTTCTTTTCTTTTTGTGGCAGCTGTTTTTGTTATTTCACTTTTCTTTATTGACAATTAAAATGAGCAGCAGGCAGTAAAAACAATAACAAACAACAGCAAATAACAAAAAACAAGCTCAGCAACAACTAAATAATAAATCTATTTATTTATTTATTTCATTTTCACTCTGTAATCAGCCTCTCTCTCTCCCTCTTCCTCTTTGTCTGTCCCTCTTCCACTTCTTCACCCTCTCCAGCTTCCCGCTGTCCCACTCCCACTTTGTTTCCTTTTGCGCCTTTCACTTGTGCATGTCTCACACAGACACGCACACACACACACAATTACATATTTTATAATATTTATTTACATTGACGTTGACTTCGCAGTCGCCGTTGGCGTTAGCGTCGCAGCCGCGCCCGCCATTTGTTTTGTTTACTATAGCCTTTTTTCTCTCCTCTCTCTACATTGATGTCGTTTTTAGCGTTATTATTGTCTCTTGGTTGTGTCTTGTCTTTTGCCTTCGTTTTCGTTTCACACACACACATATAACTTACGCTTATGCTTGAATTTTGTTTTGTTCGCCGCTTCCTTGTCCTTGTCACCCGTCTCTCTTCTTCTTCGTTCCTCTGCTTATTCTTCCCATACACATGTACATTTTGTGCCTTCGTATTTTTCCACCCGACTTTTGTGTTGTTTATTTTTACGCGCTCTCTTGTGGGCTACAAATTCTTGAAATTCTTTTTGTTGTTTTTTTTTTTGTTGTTGTTTTGTATGTTTCGAACGCCGCACATTTTTCCAGCGGGAAAAACGAGTTTTTCCAGGCAGCAGCGCATGCATTCTTCTTCTTGCTTGTTTACAGTTAGGAATGCGGGTGCCTCTTTATAAATACGAAAAAGAGCAACGCAATGAAAACAAAGCGCGCTCTCTCTTCCTCTCTCACTTTACTTATGTGTGGATTCATTGTTTTGTTGCGGACAGTATTAGTTGTTTGGAAAGGGGGGGAGTAATGTTGTGTGGATTCCATTTGTGGTGTCTGTTTGGAAAACCTAGACCAATATAAATAATATGTACAACAATTACAATTACTCTCTTTTGCGCGCGCTCTCTCACAAAAATCTGTGTTCGTTTCGTTGTCGTCGGCGCTCGCTCACGACGACCGACCTGGCGCACAACTTGTTCGCCTTGTAAAAATTGAAGGCGCCAGCCGAACAACAACAACAGCAGCTACTTCAATATCTCATTGAGCGGCGACTGCGCTGCTTTGGCCCCATTATGAACATAACATTGCCTCGGTTCGCTATTGCTCTCTTTCTCTCTCTCCTTCTTTTTCTCAGTCGTCGTCGTCGTTGTCTTTCGTTGCTCTCTCGTGTGCTGCTGCTGTTAGCTTGGGGCTCATTTCATTTTATGCTTTTTCACTTGTGATTAGTTTTTGAGGCGCTTTGAAGCCGGACGTTTCGTTTCATTTTTGTGCACGCGTTTCGCTCAATAAAACCCAAACCAAGCAACACACACTCACACATGCGAAACGCCCCACAGTTGTGTATGTGTTTATGTACATGTATTTGTGCTCTCCTGCTCTCAGTGCGATTAAATAATACTCCACAAAAGGCCAAACAAATTACATAAAAATTAAAAGAGAAAGAAGAAGCAGCAGCAGCAATAGTAAAGTGTTCTCATTGCATAAATTCTGTTGTTTGTGTTTTCGTTTTGCGTTTTTCGTCTAGTTCTAATTCGTCTAAAACGAATAATAGAAAAAAGAAGTTCCTAAACACAACAACAATAAGAAACGTCATCGCTTTTTTGTTTGTCGATTGTGTTCGTTGTCGTATTTCCCTGTTCCTGCTACGTTCGCTTTGTTTTTTCGTGGAAATTTTTTGACAACCAAAAATACATACATACAAAATTATTGTGCGTGTTCATCCTCCTTATAAAATGCAAACACATAATAAGTGCAAAACCAAAACAAAATACATAGGAAAATAAATAAATAAATTGCTTCGAAATTTTTAGTGTAAGCAATTTCACAACGAGCGCCAAATAAATAAATTAAAATTCACAAACACACACGCATAATCCCAAATAGAAGAAAAAAAATTACGAAAAAAGAAGAACTAAAAACACGCGCGCGCATCTTCCTCTTCTTATTTATATTGCGTGCCTGCCTTTCTGCCTGCCGCCTGCCTGAGACACTCTCAGTGCGTGGCCCATTGGAATTTGTACCGTGAAACGCAATTACAACATATAAAATACACAAACAGAGAACGAGCGAGCGCGTTGCGCGCTCCCAACATACAAGCGATGTAAGTGCAAGCAAGATGAAGCGATTGAAAGAGAGCAAGTGAATATGGAGCAGGAGTTTTTGTTTGACGGAGTTGTAGTTGTTGTAGTAGCAGTAGTAAAAAAGAGAGCAGCGAGCGAGCATGTTCCAATTGGAATTCACAGTTTGCATTTGCATGCTGCTGCTGCTGTTTGCTGCTTGGTGTTGTTGTTGTTGTTGTTCTTGTTAGTGTTTGTGTTTGTGTTTGCGTTGTGCATTTTCATTCATAAAGCGCATTTTTTACTACTGCCTGCACGCCTTTATATACAGTTAGCTTTGCGTGCTTTATTTTTCGTGTCGTTTTTTTTCTGCCAGCAAAGCGGGCATTGCGCTTGCTGTCATCTGTCGCCGTTATTTTGAAAATCCAAATCTAATAGTTTATTTAAAAAAATACATTTATTTTATTGTGTTTGATTTCTTAACTTTGGGACACGCGTTTTTGATTTGGATTTTGCAATGCAGGTATCGTAACTACAGAATCGTAAAACCTTTTTCAAAACTAATTTGGTTTTACCCAAAAAAAATTCAATTTCCCCTCTTGATCATCTGCTCAGTAAAATTATGCAAAACATGTCGCAAGAACAACAACAATACTGAAATACTTTTATTATTATTGCCTGCTCGATTCGCCA
Source organism: Drosophila multiciliata (assembly GCA_037043605.1). Lineage (NCBI taxonomy): Eukaryota > Metazoa > Arthropoda > Insecta > Diptera > Drosophilidae > Drosophila > Drosophila multiciliata. The sequence goes on along the minus strand of JBAMBF010000301.1, from coordinate 20,996,692 downwards.
ACAAAGAACAACAACAAAATATTGTATATTTTATAGCTAAGAATAGCAAAGCAATAAGCGAATCAACAAAAATTTCTTGCGAATTTTTCCATGTGTGCTTTTTATTAATTTTTCACGCCCACAATAGAAGAAACATGATTGTAGTGATGGAATGGGGGGGGTGCTTGATGCTTAGAGTGGGGTGGGGATGTTTTGCAATAGTCAAACTTAAATGATGCCATATGTTTTTTTTTCATTTTTATTTTTCTAACTAATCCAAGTAGAAACGTAGAACAAATCGTGTATTATTTTCATCTTTGGCTTACGTGTTTAGTGGCACGTTCCACGTTCCATGCAAAAAATAAACCATGCATATTTATTTTGAATTTATGTTTGTATAAATATGCTTGGTTTTTTTTTTGCCTTTTTAATGTTTAAATAAGCACTTTTATATGTATACGTATTGTGTATGTGCATATTTATACTGAGTCACAGCAGTGTTTTGACAAAGGTAAAGATCAAAATACATAATTAATGAATTAATAATATTTTCTTTAGACACATTAAAAAATGAATATTTCGGAAAATATAAAAATTACCTAAATTTAATGCGCTGTCAAAATACTATCCTGATTTAGTGTATATTTAGATTTATTCTTTTGCTGTACCAAAAGAAAGAATAGACAAACACCTTGTAATACTCACACCCCTCCTCACTCTCCGCTTAAAAGATCCCCTCTCACTAACATTTCAAATGCATTTTCCCTCTTTCTTTTCAATTGGTTGCAATTCGCGCGCTAGACGAGAATTTGTATTTATAAAACCAAATTGAAGACTGAGTGGGTTGCTTATTGGCAAGGGGGGGTGTGGTAAGAGTGTCTGTTGAAATGGCGACGAAGCGACAATAAAATAGATTCATTTAAATGTCATTTTTGTCTAGACGACAACGACGACGTCGGATCTGATCGCGATAGAATAGAATAGATATAAATATATATAAGTATAGAAACAAAGATTTATATATATATATATATAGTATACAGTATGTAGGCAAAGTCTGTGGTCACGCCCACACTCACAATTAATCGGAGGGGGCACGTTCCCAATTTGTTTCTCTGGCTTTTTTCGAAAATTTTCCACAATTTTCTTGCACTTGGAAAATGTTGTGGCAGTTTGGAAATTGTTATAGATATAGGTAGATATAATTTCATTTATTTTTCAACTACAAGTTGTTAAAAAAGTGAAATTTTCTAACATTTCTTGTTAACTAGTTGCTGTGTTGCCTGTTTGCCCGTTAGCCCGTAAGCAACTATCAATTTGATTATCATTATTTTTATGGCCTTTTGACCAGTTTTGTGTGTTCGCCCCAAAAAACCAAAAAGAAAAAAATCAAACTGCTTTCGATCTGTGTCTGACGTAGGTTGAGGCCCGATTTAAATTCTTCTTTTGTGGGATATTTGTTGTTGATTTTTAAATATTTTTTGATAGTTTTGCTAATTTTTGACGTCAAAAGTTGTAAAATGAAAATAAAACTATAAAATAACAAAATATATCTAAATATAAATTAATAAAACTATTAAACTTTTCGGTCTTTGGCTTACTGATCAAACACCTTAAATACCCTTCTCCAAATTTTAATGGGCATACAAAACAATACCTAATAAGTAAGGTCTTTAGAAATTCAAACAACAACATTCCAAAGTGTGACGCACTTTATCAAAGTCGAAGAAGAAGAAAAAGCCACAAAAAAGCAAAAAACAACTATTTTCATTGATAAAACAATAGAATGAAACTTATCGAGGTAGAAAAAGAGTAATGTTTTTAGTTTTTTGTTGTCTTTATTATAGCTTTTTTTTTTGTTGCCTAACAAGAAAACTACGTGTTACACCTGCTTCCCACATTTTTTTTTATTGTTTTTTTAAATATTATTTTGGGGAATTTCCAATTCAAAATAACTTATCTTTTTACATAACCATGATCAAAAATTTCAATGTTTTAATCTTAATCAAAACCAATATAGAATTAATATAAAATATGAAAATCACTCTGAATTCCAGTAAAATTAATCAAACGACAATTGAAGAGAAACTTCTGCAAGCGTCTCCAAGTTAATATACATTAAATTTGATTTTGCTTTGGAATTGTTTGTGGGTCTGCTTGTTGCTTGTTTGTTGTGGAAGCCTGGTTCCATTTTTCCATTTCTGAGTTTGCGACTTAAATTAACAGACGTTTGTCTTTGACTTTCATTGACGCATTTGCTCACCTTGTTTTTATTTAAATTTGTTTGCTGGTTTTGTTTGAGTTTTTGCTTTTGTTGTGTTTTATTTGGATTTTTTTTCTTTATTTCTTATTTTTGTGCATTCGTTTTACATAATTTGATAATTTGGCGCTTTTACGACACGAACACACACACGCACACTTATACAGAAACACAATAAATAACAACAAAAAAAAACCCAAAGCATAATGAAAAAAATCATTTTTCAAATGCTCATTTTTAATAGATAAAATGTGTAAGCAAGGTGGCAATGAACTCTATTACATTTGTATGCTGAAATCCTCGAACCCGGAAAAAACTAACTGCCAAAAACAATAGCAACTGGCCAAAACAAGGCGGAGCAATTAAAAGCGCACAGGAGCAAGCGAGACAGCGCTAACTGAACTTGACGTCAATGGCGGCCATAAGCAGCACATAAAGCATAGGCCTTAAAAAAAAAACAACAACAACAAGCTACTTGTCTCTGTCTGTCTGTTTGGCTGTGGCTGTTTATGTTCTGTCGGCTGCTGCCTTTTGTGGACCTGTTTCTTGGTTCTTTTTCAAGTTCCGCTTTTGCGCGGCCGTCGCTGACTTAGTCTGTGTTATTGTTTTGACTTTGTTTTTGTGTACGAGTCTTTTGCTGCGACTGCGCGCACTTTAATTTATTGCGTTTTAAAATTTACGTTCGCTCCTCACACACACGCACACGCACAAGTGATCTCTCATAAGCATTAATTGAAATTGTTCTCATACTTTTTCTCTCTTTCTCGCTCTCTTTACAGATTAACGGTACACAGCAGTTGCAATCGCCAAGCAGCGCCGCTAGCATCGCAGCCGCCGCCGCCGTTGTCGTCTCTGCATCGAGCAGCAGCGCAGCAGCCACCAGCAACATTGAACATCAGCAACAACAAGTGAATATTGCTGCACCCGCAACAGCAACAACAACAACAGCGGCAACAATGCCGGCAATGCCAAAAGAAAAAGCAACAACTGCCGTCTCCATAAGCGAATCTAATTACACAACACTGAAACTCAAAGACTTTTCCGTTGTTGCCGGCGTAGTAATGGCAACGACTGCAACGCGTATGCCACAACAGCAACAGCAGCAACACACATGTGGCTGTGGCGCCGCATCGGTAACATCAGCAACAAACACAGAGAACAACAATAATATTAATAACAACAACAGCCCCTACAACAGAGCGAGCAACATGTATCTGACAAACGGTAAGCAACAAAACACGGAAAATACAAACATTTATCAACAAGTTGCTAAGCGCTATCTCCCTCTCTCTCCTTAATTTGTGCACGCAGGCTTCACATCACCACTGGCAGCAGCTGTAGCCAGCAACAACAGTTCATCAGTCGTCTCAACGCCGCAGCGTATCACAATGTGCTGTCGCGAATCATCCTCGTATCAACGCCAGCTACAACAACACCAGCAACATCATCAGCCACAACAAAACCAGCAACATCATCAGCAACAAGAACAACAACAGCAGCAAACGTCGTCAACACCGCCAGCTCAGCAACAACAACCACAACAACAATTACAGCAACACACGCCGCCGCCTCGAAGGTCGCCAAAAGATTTCATCTTTGGCCGTTATATTGGCGAGGGAAGCTTTAGCATGGTTTACCTGGCTGTCGATATCCACTCGCAACGCGAGTATGCAAGTGAGTACCGTACACCAATAACCTATATAACTGTACTTTCCAGTCTGTGGCTGAATTGTAAATGTAGAAAATATAGCAGAAATCATGTGGCGTTATTTAAATACTTAATGCAAAAAAAAAAACAGACATTAAAATTACTATTTGCATATTTAAATCACCTTTGCTCTAATTTTTTAAACAAATACCCCCGCCTCCTTGGCATTTGTGTGGCTGCTGCTGCTGCTGGTTGGTACTGTTTGTGTGGCGCCGGGCGACAAATAGCAAAGAAATGCGAACAACGTCGGCGGCTACAACGGCGCCAACGCCAACGCGAAAGCAAACCCGCCGCTGCCAGCAGTCACCTGCTGTTGTGGCTGCTGCCAACAAATCAAAACACGCACAAACACACACGAATAGTAACTGAAACTGAAACCAGCTGTTGCTTGTTGCTAATGAAAACGTTTGCCTTTGTCGGGTGGGCGGGCGTACAGACGAACGCATTCAAAAAGATAGAAAAACGAAACAGTTAGTTGTATGGGTGTATGTTAAATAAATAAAAGTGAAATGAATCGTCAGTTGACAACAGCCAGACAGACAGTGGATGAGAGAGAGAGAGTGGGTGAGCGAGTGGAAGGGAGGTGAGATTCATTTTAAGATGCTGCTGCAAAAATTGATTTAATTGTCGTTGGCACCTCTCCTATACCTTCTCTTTCTGTCACGTTCATCACGCGCCAATCACGTGAGCAGATTTCAAGTTTATATTTATTTTTTCTTTCTTTTTTTTTAATTTTTGGGTAGCTGTACGCACAGAATTATACATTTGTATTAGCCAGGCCAAAAAAACAAACGAAAAAAACCGAATGGCATTTTTATCTCGCAACAATAGAGCGAGTGCGGTGCGCGGGTAGTAATACACACATAAAAATATTTATATATTTATATGCATATAAAAATACATTTGACTTTGACTTCTTTTGATAATCAAGACATCAACAACTCAAGCGCTCTCTCTCTCTCGCCCTTACTCTCTTTTTTCGCTCTCTCTCTATCTCTCTCGCTGATGTGATAACGCCTGACGCCCGCACGCAATTAACGACAGTTTTTTTTTCATTCTTATGTAGTTTGTTTTTGTTTGTTTATCGATTAAAATTAAAACAAAAAACAAAAAGCTGACGTCGCTCAAGATCAGCTGCTGCTGAACAGCAAACAGCCGCACTACAAATAACGCCTCCTCCTCCTTCTCATTCCACTTTTCATGCGCTTCCATTGAAAACACAAATAACTGTTCTTCTCTCTTATGTTTATTATTTGTGCTAAGCCAATTTGCTTTTGCAGCAAGCAGCTACATTTACAACAGAAAATTCAAATTAGCAGCAGAATAAAAGCAACGGTAAATCAATAAACTTGTGGCACGTGTCGCTGCTGCAAATGTGTGATGTGTGCATTTCCGTTTTAATACTTAGAGCTAAATGCAAAGACAATAAGCAAAAAAACAGAAAACATGGCGCGTGTCAGCAATAAGCATCTGCTTTCCTCTTTATTTCTAACTGACTGATAAAGCACAACGACAGCAACAAAAATAACAGCGACAACAGTAGCAGCATCAGGTGTATGTAAACAACAACAATGTGCAGTGCTGTTAACAGTTAGCTTAGCGCTGCACACGCAATTCGACTGTTTACCTTGACTGGAATTGGCAGAAGAGAGAGACAGAGAGAGAGAACGAGCAGCGAGCAGTGAGTGCAAAACAACACTGTGTTGTTGTTGGTGCATATTATTGACATTTGCAGGCGTGCATATTTCGTGTTGTCTGTTTTAAAAATAGAACACAACAATAATAATAGCAACCGACTGCGGATGAGCAACAGCTGCGTGTGCTGCTGCTAATCGCATATCTCTTTTACTCACTCGCGCGCACTGCTGGAAATTAACATATTCATTTCAAATGACTTGGCATTTTTGTTAACTGTTTACTAGAAACACACACACACAGACAAATGCGCAAATAACAATAAATTATTGTAAAAACATTGTGTTACTTTTTTTGAAGGTCAACATGTGTTTTTGTTTTAATTTTAATTTTAATTTTTCATTTGGAAGACCACCTAGCCTGGATTTGATTGCTATATTTTTTGTTTTATTGCAACACATTCTGACGTTTACGCATAGTGTTTTTCTTACTATTGCAGTAATAAACGAGAGCAATGCGAATTGAGCTCTTATTTTTATTTTTAATTAGCTTGTAAACATTTTATGACACTAGTGTCTGGCAACATGTTGCCAACGGTTGTTATACGCCCACTTCACTCGCTTATTCTTTCTCTCTCTCATCAACTCCCTCACCAACTCACGATGAACGCAGCGAAATTTCGTTTTCATTTCGTTTTGTTATTTTCTTTTTGTCATATGCATGGTGAGGTGAGCGCTTCTCACACAAAAGTTAGGTTGTGTTTGTGAATTTGTGTTGCTTCGCATTGCCCAAATTACAGTTGTTATTGTTGTTGTGCGGCGTCTGTTTGACGCGCTACGCAAATTCCTTTTACGCATTTTCACATTGTCTGCTTTTGCCTATTTCATCATTCCTCGAAAATCGCCTGCGTGTGGGTTTTGTGTGCGTGCTGAGTTTTTGTGTATAATTTGTGTTGTTGCTGAGCAGCAGCAGCTGTGTAGCAATTTTTCCGCGCATATTTTTTCTTTCTGATACCTGAGAGATTGGTGTCCAACTGCTGAGCAGCTGCTCCTGCTGTTGTTGTTGCGGCTGCACCCGCGCAACTTTTTCAACTTTGAACTGCAACTTGTTGCGGGAACGCACTGGCATTGGTACACACAACTCATCTCATGATCGGCCGTTGAACTGCTTATGCTCTCTGCTTCTGCTGCTGCTGCCCTTTCTAGACGTTCCCATATTCCACTGGAAGTACACACATACACATACATGCATACATATATTTTTCCCACACGTCGATTTTTGGCCACTGAACTTTTAAAAATCGTTAAACACACTCTTTAATGCTTGTCTGCTGCCCGTCTTTTTGTCTGTCTGTCTTCGTTTTTGCTCCTTTTTCTTTCATTCTTTTTCTACCTATGTTTTGTGTGTTATTTTTAATTACAGCAGCTGCTGCGCAGTCGCAGCTGTCTGCAAGGGTATTTAACCTCTGCTCCGTCTCTCTCACTCTCTTTCTCTCTGTTCTGTAACATAATATTAATGAATTTGGGTCATTCAACTCAATAAGTTAAACGGATCCTTTTCGTATATTCCTTAGTTTTTGGCTGATTCATTGCCTTATTTATAAATATTTTTTTTTGCACCTGCACCTTTAATTTTTTTTGTAGTTCTTGCAGCTGTTGTTTTTATTTTTTGAGCTGATAGAGGCACGTGGCAACGCCAGCTACACCCCCTCCCCAGCATTTTTATTAGCAATTTAAGCCGCGTCAGGAAGTCGGGGAGATGCCGTTATTCCTTAAGTCTTGGCCTTGTTTTTATTATTATTCCCAACACACACACGAACATTGTCTATTCTTTTGCTCACTTGTTGTACATATTGTCGTTTATTTAACAACCCATTTTGCACAGTAGAAGAAAAAAACAAAATAAAACTAACTACCAAAAATCCTTTGCGTGCCGTCAATATGTCGCTTCCCTCTCCTCTTTCTCGCATCCCACACACACACATCCCAAAAGGGCAATAAACTTTTGGTCTAACAGGCAGCAAGCAACAACAACAATAATAATATAAAAAAAAGGAGGCGCACTCAAAATTGTGTTATGACTCAGTTTGTCCCACTCTCTTTTTCTCTCTCTTGGATTGTTCCCATGTTTCACATAAGCATTCCCATTCCATCTTACTAAACACACTGTGTTTACCTGTGTGTTTGTGTATGTTTCTTGTTGTTGCTGTCATAATCTGTTTCGTTTTTCGGTGACATATTTAAATGAGTTTCAAACAACGTTAAGTTACGTCATTATGAGGAGAGAGAGAGAGAAAGAGCGAAATAAGAAAGGAGGAGGAGAAGGAAGAACAGACGCCGTTGCCGCCAATGTTCTTTGCCAATTTTGGCCGGACGGCAGTAGTCTCTAATTAATGAAATTGAAATGCTTTGCGAAACAATGCGAAATGGCACAAAACACACAGCACACACACAAACGGAACTCACACACACAACTTGTGTTCTTGCAATGGTCTTTCTTCTTCTTCATTTTATAGCAATTTTTGTCAGTTTAATGTCAACTTTGTCGTGTGCCAAAAAGGCAACCTGTAACAATAAATAAAGCGAATAAAAAAAAAGCAAAAAAACTGGCTATTAAAGTCGCGTGGGTCGCATTGGAATTGTTTGTTGCTCGCTCCGGCATGCGTTGTTTTATCTGACGCTGTTCTGCCAATCAGTTTTATAGCAGGTCAACATTCAGTTACGGGAAAAACAAGAAATTTTCCATTGCGACAAAAGAAAAAAATGTATATAAATAAAATCCCCAAAATGCATTGCTGCTCCCCTTTGGAAGTTGCTTTAAAATGTGGGAAGAGTTTCTCCCTTGCGATCTCTATTTTCTCTATCGCTCTCTCATTCTTAGTTCAAACACCTCAATTGACTTCCTGTTTATCGCGTGTTCCAATTCCAAAACATACCCAAACGGCCTTGCGCCCAATTAACTAACTATGACTTTGGGCTCTCTCTCTCCATCTCTCTCTGTGGATGCTGCTGGAATGCAATCCAGCCACATTTGTTGCTGATGATGCAGTACAGTTTTCTATTTTGCTTGGTTTTTTTTGTTTGGTCATTGTCCTCTCCATCTTCCAGCACAATGAGTTGTTGTTGTTGTTTGCTGCAGTTGCGTCTTCTGTCTTATTTTTAGAATCGTTTGCAGTAGCAACAATAACAACTGGTTACAATTGCAATTTATATAATGTGGTTGTTGTTGTTGTTGTCCCTCTTCCTCTTCCTCTCTTTCTCTTTTTGCCTCTATATCTTTGTCTCTCTGTCAAACTCGTTGCACTGCATTCCAATCGAGACGCAACAAGTTGCAATGCGCTCTTAATGCTGCTTTAATGCATGTGTGTGTGTTTTTTTTTTAATTTGTCTCGCTTCCTCTCACTCTTTCGTCTGTACTGCACTGCTCTGTTGATCAGTGAGTGGGGCAAACACTGGAAACTCATATTGGGCAAATATTTATGCTGTGTTTTACTTTTGCCAGCTGCGCGCTATATTTGTTTTTATTTACCTTTGTGAGTTTCGCCTACTCGACGTTGTTGTTGTTGTGGTTGATGTTGTTTTTGCACATGCGCCGCCGTCATCAAGTTCAAGGCTGTGCTTTCGTTGTGTTATCAGCGTCGCCGCGTCGGCCGTTAAACCCAAAAAAGCACAATTTTTTTTTAATTACCTATGTTGTTTTTTGTAAACCGCAGCTTAGCAAATGGCACACAAAATTGAAATAAATAACGCGATGACAGCAACAGCAACAGCTTGCCAATCAAATATAAAGAAACACTCACTTCCAATACGTTCCAATTATAATATAATAGATGGAAGGAGGCAGACAGACGAAAAAACTATTGCAAAAATACTATATACATACAAAAAAAAACAGCAAAAATTTCAAGGTCAATTTTATTTTTACGCACTTTTTTTTCTTCTTGTTTTCCTATTTTTTGGCATGGGAAATTTAAAACGCATAAAAACGCGCTCGTTTTGTTTGTTGTTGCTATTTTATTTGTGTTAATCTTTTAATTGCGGTTGTTTTCTTTTTTCTCTTTTTGGCTTTAACTGTGTGTGTGTGACTATTTAGCTGCTACTCGTCAGCTTATCGCCCCTGATTTGTTTTCTAGACTATGAAAAAAAATGTTGCGATCTTGATAAAATTGCAAAATAAAACCAAAACAAAAAAAACAAAAGAAAACAATTTCATATTTGTATTTTCTATTGGCCTTTCTGTCCGCTGCCGCCTATCCACACAATATAATTTATTATATTTAATTTGGTTGTGTTTATTCGCCATATCAACAAATTTGCGTTTTAAGTTTGGGCTGTTGTTTGTTGTGTGTCGAGAAACTTTTTGGTAAATCTCAATTTTTGTTTGCTCAGCAATTTTGTTTTTGTTTGTGTTCTTGTTTCGTGAATTTCCCATGTTCCATCATCCTATTGGAAAGTAGCGCCGAATTTCTGCATAATTGACACAAAACGGTGGAAAACTGACGTTAACCGGTCATAATTCATAATGCCAAGAAAAGAGCAGTTAACCTCTGCCTCCCTTCTCCCCTCCCCCGCACCTTCTTTATATCATTTCACATTTTTCTCAATAAATAATGTTTCAATGCCAAACAGCTAAGCTTACACACATGTCTATATATGTATGTGTGTGTGTGTAGTTCAACAACCAGTTTAGAATTTCTAAGGGAGCAACAGCAGCAAAGTAGACGGATACAGAGTATGTCGCGCGGGGGGCTGGAAACAAGTTCGCAAAGCGCGCTCGCTTTCGTTGCTTTGCCTGCATGTTAATTTAGCAATTTGAGCAAAATTCCTTGTTTTTTTTATTGTTTGCTTGCTGCTGTCTTGCCTCGCTTCCCATTTTTGCACGCTGTTTGCTACTCTCTCTCTTTTTGCATTCATTTCAATAAATCACACAAAGAATATGTATGCCGAATTGAAACAAGAACAAGATAAAAGAAACACACAAACACACACTAAATACATACATACAAACAGCAGACATAAAATGAAATGAAATCAAAGCAGAGAGCCGTCGTCGGCGCAGGAGACACCAACAAACACAGGCAACTTGTGCGCTTGAGTATAGCTTTAACGTCTGCGACAACCTTGTTGCCAGTTCAACTGAGCTGAGAAAGAGCGGGAGAGTGAGAGTAATTTTCTGATGTACCCACAAAAGCGTAGCTTGCAAATTGTGCGCCCAAGTGCGGCTTACAGTTGTTGACATATTTGTCGACCGCACCATTTTTATTTGGATCAGTGTGTATGTGTGGGTATTTTAATCATTAAATGCTAAGCATATATTGGAATTTTACAGTTGATTCAAATTTCATTCAAGCTGCTTGTTGCCGACTGACTAATCAAATTTCTTTCTCTTTATTTCTTTCTCTCTTCTGCTTACAGTCAAAGTGTGCGAGAAGCGCTTAATATTGCGAGAGCACAAACAGGATTACATAAAACGAGAGCGCGAAGTGATGCACATGATGACCAATGTGCCCGGCTTCGTGAATCTCTCGTGCACGTTTCAAGACCAGCGTTCCCTCTACTTTGTGATGACATACGCCCGCAAGGGCGACCTCCTGCCCTACATCAATCGCGTCGGATCCTTCGATGCCGCCTGCACCCGCCATTATGCCGCCGAGCTGTTGCTTGCCTGCGAGCACATGCATCGTCGCAACGTTGTCCATCGCGACCTGAAGCCGGAGAACATCCTCTTCGACGAGAACATGCACACGATGATCGCTGACTTTGGCTCCGCCAAGGTGATGACAGCCCGTGAACGCATCCAAGCGGCAGCAATGCTCGCCAGCAGCAGCTGTGATCATCCAGCTGGTGGACAGCAGCAGCAGCGACGACGTCAGCAGCAGCGGCAATCGGCTCGCAGCTCGGACGATGATGATGAGGAGGAAGACAGCGAAGAGCTGGACGATGATCTGGACGATGATGAGGATGATGTAGATCGTCGATTTGACTATGGCGATTACGATGATGATGATGAGAACAATGTGGATCGGCCCGCAACGAGGACGACGTCTTCGGCGGGAGGAGATGCGGATGCAGCCGGTTCCCCACGCAATCGTCGCTTCCGCTATCCCAATATGCGATCGAGACGTGGCAGCTTTGTGGGCACCGCCCAATATGTGTCACCGGAGGTGCTCCAAAATGCGCCCATCACGCCCGCTGCCGATCTGTGGGCGCTGGGCGTGATTGTCTACCAGATGATCTCGGGACTGCCACCGTTTAGGGGCAGCAACGATTATGTCATCTTCAAGGAGATTCTCGCCTGTGCCGTTGACTTTCCACAGGGCTTCGATAAGGATGCCGAGGATCTGGTGCGTCAGCTACTGAAGATCGATCCGCGCGAGCGTCTGGGCGCCCAGGATGAGTTCGGCTACTACGAGAGCATTCGGTCGCATCCCTTCTTCGCCGGCATCGATTGGAAGACACTGCGCCAGCAGACACCGCCGCCCATCTATCCGTACTTGCCCGGTGTTAGCCAGGACGAGGAAATACGCATCGGCAACGGCGTCACTACCAACTTTTCCTCTACCTGTCTGCCCATCAGCGGTGATCTCGAGCCGGGTCTGGATGAGCGTCAGGTGACGCGACTCCTCAGCGCCATGCTGGGAGTGGGCAGCAGCACCGCGGAACCCGCCCACAAGCCCTCGACGGCAAAGAGTAAGTGTGAAACATCTTTTTTGATATCACTTGGAGTTGTTAACTAATCTCTTTGTTGCTCCTCCTCCATTTAGATTCCTTTGATTTGAGCGATGCACAGAAACTGCAACGCTTGGAGGCACAAAAGACTGACAAGTGGCACGTGTTCGCCGATGGCGAGGTAATCCTCAAGCGTGGGTTCGTCAACAAGCGCAAGGGTCTCTTTGCCCGCAAGCGAATGCTGCTACTCACCACAGGACCGCGCCTCATCTACATCGATCCCGTGCAGATGATCAAAAAGGGCGAAATTCCCTGGAGCCCCGAACTGCGCGCCGAGGTCAAAAACTTTAAGATCTTCTTCGTGCATACGGTGAGTGTCTCTTAAAAATCGATAGTAATCTTAATTAGTTTATCCAAAATTGGTAGTTTTTACTAATTATTTAAGGGATTTTGTGGTTGGGCTCTACGAAATAAATTGTCTTTTGTACTTTTATCTTTTGTTTATATTAGGAATTAAGGGAATTTAAAATTAATGAGCGTATTTACTTTGTGGGATATTAAATCATTTGTTTGTTTTGGTATATTTGTATGATTTATTCAATGTTGTTGTTGTTGTTTTTATTGTTGTCACTTGACAGTTTGTTGAACTTGAATTGAAGCAAAGCACCATCCACAAACGATGACGTAATCAGCATCTGTCAAAATAAACTTGTAGTCACAGTTAATTGAGGGTCCAGTTTATGGCGCCGGCGCGTGTTTATGACCACAAAAGCAACAAAAAAAGCAACAATAACAATAACAACATAAAGGAACAGGAACAACTAAAATAATACATTAAATGTGACATTGAAAACTGCACACGCAACGCAGATAAAATGCAAACAAATAGTTTTTAGTGACTATTGGTCACACTTATTCGCCACACACACACACACTCACACAGACACACTCACAAAGACATATGGAAAACGTTTGTCTTACTTGTCGCTCTCTTTCTTATTTATTGCAGCCGAATCGCACCTATTATTTGGACGATCCCGAAGGCTATGCTATACAGTGGGTTGAGGCTATTGAGAATATGTCGAAATTAAGCTACGGCAGCAGCGATGCAGATTCGACTGGAACTGGAACGGGAACGACTGGAACGAGCATCTCGTCGTTTGCCAGCAGCAATAGTCTGGCGCCCATTTCTTGCAGTGCTGCAAACAACTCGAATTCACCCGCCTCCAACAACAGTTCGCCAACAGCGCGGCGCAGTTCGCCTGCGCAGCGACAAAAGCAACAACAACAGCAAGCAACAGCGATAGCAACAACAGCAACAGTAACAACAACATCACCGACAACAACGCGGGGAAAAAAGACAGCGTCCAACTGAAAAACACGTGTCTCGCCGCTTGTCGCCTTAGATTTAAATGCAAATTAAATTCTAATTTAGTTGAAATTTAGTGCAAAAACAAACAAAAACAAAAAACACACACACACATCTAGAAAACATATAAAGATACATACACACACACAGAAATCTATATGTATATATTTTTATTTATATATATATGTAAAGTGCAAGAATTGTGTCTAGTGCTAATTCTAAATTTGTTTATAAAAACACTCACACACACATGGCATATATCAAATATCAATTTTTGTTTCTTTGTTGTTTGTGCATTTTGTGCATAAATATAAAAAAAAACATATTTATATATATAAATATATTAATATAGAGCAAGTAATAAACGTAAAGCGTAAGTTTGGCAAAGAATAGTTAATATTTAATCAACTACAATAATTACATTACACATTAATAAGCATTAATACATACGTATATTAATATAAATATATATATATATATAAATATATATAAATATATTTAAAAGCTAAATTAAATAGTAACTAAATTATTACAACAAAAAAACAAACAAAAATATTTATACCGCAACAAAAATGAATGTGTATGGTCACACTGTGCACATGCAGGCAGGCAGGCAGATAGTTAGGGCTTAGTCCAATAGATGGCGCCAGCACACACACATATATATATATATATATCTAATTATTTGTTAGCGCGTAGTTAGTCACATTTTAAATGAATAGTAGCCGAAAAAGAAAGAGAAAGAGAGAAGCTAAAGCCGCTGGGCACCATCTGGCGGCCAAAACAATTGTACATTACTTGTATGTATGTATGTAAATGCCTGCCAAAGAAACAACAGTTAGAACGCATTCTCTAGGCTTAAGTACTAAACAAACAAAAAAGAAAACACAAAAACAAAGCAAAACTAAATTCAATTGTATTCAGAAATTATTCAAGTTGAAAAAACGTAACTAGCAAATTATGTATGTTAAATTGTAAAACTGTAAAAACTATCTCTATATATATATATATCTATATCTGTATCTATATTGGGAGTGTGTTTGTCATGTCACCTAACTGTAAATTTGTAAATCGATACATATATATAACCTTATATATATATACATATAGATATTGTACATTAGCTATATGCGCACGTCTAAAGAAAAATGCCTAAAAAAAATAGAGAAAAAAACAAACGAATAGTTTGGCAGAAGAAGAGGAAGATGATGACTGTGGTCGCCAGAGGGCGCCAACCGTTGTCATTTTCCGAATTTCGCTCAACTTTCTAGTAAGAATTTTTGTATGCTAGTTTTTTGATTTTTACAATTAATTTATAATGCTTTTTTGCCCTATAAAGAAACGTATAAGACTTTGAGAAACTATTTAAAGCAGAAGAAAAACGAAAACAAGAAAAACATAAAATGGAAACAAAAAACCAATTTAAAACAAAATATATATATCTAAAATATATAATATATACAACAGAGTAACACACCAAATGCATATACAAAAAATATAAAAAAAAATGGCAAAGTTAAAATATCTGAAAAAAATGAGCTAGAAAAATAGATGGATCTGAAAAGAGTTGAAATTTAGTTAAAATTACATTTGGCTTTAGTTAATTTTGTGCTCGTGCAAAAGATAAATCATTTTTTTTGTATTTGTATTTGAGCTATTGTGTTTGTAACAGTGTAATCATTTTGTAATTGCTTATATTTGTATTCTGTATATTAATATTTTCTTTGTTTTTGTTCTTTTTTTGCATTTCGCATAAGATTGTAGAGAAAAAGATATAGAAAGAATGAGAGAGGAGGAGAAGGAGGAGGAAAGTAAGTTACAGTTAGCTTCAAAAGTTATATATATATATATACAGGTATAAAATTGAATTTTAACTAAAAGAAAAACTAAAAAAAAAATAATAATTATGATGATATGTAACATCAACTATATATATATATATATATATATATATAAACATACATACATATATATATATATATATATATACATAAATACATAGATTATGTTCGGCAAATTTTGTGTTCGTTCATAATTATGGAACAGTTTCTAAAACTCGCGCGTATTAGTTCAATTGTAAAGCCTAAGTTACGCCTAGACCACGCCCCTAATACACAAACACACTCACATACACATACATACATACACAACACAACACAACACAACACACTCACCCGCCCCCCTTATCTAGTGTTAAGCTACTATGTGAGAAAGAAGAGGAGAATGAAAGAAAGCAAAAAATACATTTGTACATACATATCGCGTCCCGCATTTTTGGTGGGCGTGGCCGTAGCAGCAATTTAACTATATAGATCATTAAGTTACGCAAGTATACAATTAATTAAATTAAATTAAATCAACTAAATTAAATTGTATAATTTATTAAAAAAAACAAAACAAAACAAAAAACAAAAAGCAAACAACAAATGCAAAGAGAGTTATGTAAGCAGCAGCAACTAAATAGTGAGAGAGATACAAACATGTAAATTATTATTACATATATATATATATATATATATATATACCTACATATATATATATATATATATATATAAATATACATACACACATATATACACAAATATATGCATAGAAAACTAAATTGGTCAACAAACAAATACAAAAAAAAACAAAAACAAAAACAAAAAAAGAGAACGTATCATTAAAAATTAAACAAATTAAAAAAGAAAACATTTTCAAAAACAAACAAAATTTTACAAATTGTTTTTATTTCGCTTTTGGTTGAAACGAATTGGCAATATATAAAATACCTGGAATTGGTTACTCAATTTTAACCTACGCTATTCCCCCATTCCCCCATTTCCCCGACCCCCCCCCCCCCCCAGAGAAAACTTACAGAACTTACTAAATAGGTTTCGACAACAACTACACTGTAAAAAATATTGAACACAAGCAAAGAAGATGAAAATACAAAATACTGTTTAGATTTTCTTGATTTCGACCTTATGTGCTGCAGTACCTTAAAAAAAAGTCCCAACAAAGGAGACTTTGCGACCGGAAGACGACGCCAATTTGTAAACCCTACAAAAAAAATATATATACACTCAGATAGATATGTATATCTATATATCTGTACACTTCCGAACAACTACAAAACAAAAAAAACAAACATTTTTATCCCAAAATCATTTGTAGCTTTCTTAAGTTTTCTACTAAGAAGCAAAACACAAAAAAAAATAAAAACAAAATCAAATGAAAAAAAACCGAGCAAAAATTTGAGAAGACTCAAAATAGATGAAAAGTGCCTAGTGAAGAACCAGTAGAAGCAGCAACCACAAAAAAAGTCGATCTCTCCCCGGTTATACTTCCTATATGTACATACACATATATACATACATATATATATATATAAATATATATTTTGAAAATCGCCTGGCAATATTAAGTATACGATTTGTGTTTAGGAAACTACAATTTTTGAGGGTAAAAAAAATCAAGGAATTTGTTTCGTGTTCAATTTGTGTGAATGGGTGAGTGTGTGTGTGAGTGGGTGTGTGTGTGTGTGTGTGAGTGGGTGTGTGAGTGTGCGTAATTTTAGTTATGGCAATTTTTTAGTGCAAACCTTATCCGTTTAATTAATATACAAGCATTAATATATATACGTGGTATATATAAATATATATAGCCAATATTATACGAGTTTATATATACATAAAATACTTATACATATATCTATACATACATATATATATATATATATATATATATTTGAACATTCCAATTGTATATTGATAAATTCGAGAGCGAATCGATCGTTTTATCCAAAGTTCAATCTCTAGGGGTGCTAGACTGAGTTATTTAAGCCGCAATCGTAACAACTCTTAAACGTAAACGTAATTCAATTACTACCTTGCAAAAGTATAAAATACACCAAAAAAATAAAAAAAATATATATAAAATTAAAATTAAATTAATACAAGCAAACAAAAAAAAAAACACTAACTCGCAACGTATGTACATATATATATATTGTATGCATATAAGATCGAAATACTTATATATATATATATGTATATATACATATTGAATACTATGAGAACATAAAATACATATACATAGGTATCTATATCTATATCTATATCCCTATCGCCCTTCGATCCTTTATCCCCTTAAACTACTAAACCTAACCTTAAAAATGGTATACATAACAATACATAACTATATTATACACACACACACACACCCACACTCTCTCACACATCGATTCTATATACGACTATATATTTACATATATAGATTTTAAGCAGAAAACGGAAAAATTAATACCGCATATTTAAGTAAATACGATACATAAATATATAAACAACACATACACACACACACATACACACACACACATAAACACACAGTACATAGAGTAAGTTCGAAGTCGCCGTTTAAAATTCGACTGCAATGTTGTATTTTTCAGCACGTAAAAAAAAAACAGAAAAGAAAACAAAACTAAAACTAATTTAAAATTGCAACACAGAAAACAAAACAAAACAAAATACAAAATACAAAAAACGCAAAGCAATACAAAAGTTCGTTAAATTTCAAAAATTTCCCTTACAAACACAAACAAAAATAACTATGAAATATCCTCAAAATCAAAACTAAAAACAAAAAACAAAAAAAATACAAAAAAACGGAACAGTTTGTTAATGAAAAATTAAGGTTTGAGATTTGTAAAACAGTTAAGAACTAAAAAAGAGTTGAGTTGAGTGAGTTTGATTGAAAATAAAAAAGAAAATACGTGACGCTAAAGAGAAGAAAAGAAAAGAGAGAATGTACCATGTGTTTGAATTTTTAACGGTTGGGCTTACTTGATTTTCACAGCAGTTAGCCTTCTACACGCTGAGAGGGAAATTTAATGTATGGAGACTACATTTGCTTGGAGCGAGACAAGTGTATGTTGTGCTGGGGTGTTGTAGCATTGAGCTTTTGTGAGTTAGCAATATGCGCGCCATGGTTTGAAATTTAAAATTCGAGAAAATCGAACGCAAGAAATGAATTTCATTTTAAAAGAGATGTGTAGAGTTTATTTATATTAATTCAAGTATTAACTGGCATCTCCAGCTAAAACTCAAAATATGCTTTGCTTTAAAAGTCAGTCGTGCGAATTTATTTAAAATAAAATGCATAATTTCAAGATTCCTAATGATTCCCCCGAAAATTGGCCAATGAAATGGATAATATCCCTTATAATTTGTGGCTACTTGACGGGCCTGGGTATCATTTTACTCTGGTACGAATGGCATCCAACTGAAAGGAAACAGGATCTAACCCAACTTTGGCTGATCTTCGTCCTGCTGGCGCTGCTCTGCACAACGATGCTTTTTAGTCGACCAGTTCGGTGAGCTAATCCAACTGTTACCCCTGCCAATCCTTCCCTAATATCTGTGTTTGTGTGTGTGTTTTTCAGTTGTATCCTTGCATTGACGTTACCTTCTTTAAGCAGTTCTCGGGGACGTGAACTGCTCATCACTTTGGCCTTCCTCTTGGCCGGCATTGGCCCTACTGCGAATATCTTGGTAAATTTGATGGCGATGCTGCGCAGTCTCGCTTGTGGCCAGGAGCTGCTGCGTCAGGCAGTTGGCCAAATGCTGGACGTGGCGCTGGAACCAGTGCGCGCCGTCCAATCAGCCATTGAGCTGCTTATGAATGAGCTGCGTCGTGTCCTGCGGCAGATGATGGAGTTGCTGCTGAGGCTTCAAGGATATCTGCTTATAATTAGTGAGCAAATTGGGTAACCATTAGTCGATCCTTTTTACATGCCAATCTACCTTCTGCAGTTGATACTTTAAAGATCTGCACCGCTTGGCTCAAGTCTGTTGTGGAACTGTGCAACTCGGAGGGGGGAACACCGTGGAAACGTTGCCAGCGGGCAACGGTGGAAACAATGGCAAAATGTCGCGAAAAGATGGGCATCTTTAGATCCATTTGTCATGCCACAAAGCTCTTCCTCGCGCTCTGCTATCCTGCCAAGCTGGTGGATGCCTTCTGCTCCGGTTTCTGGGATGCCAGCTGGAATATTTTGGATACAATTCTGGAACGTAAGTTTTCCAATTTGATGGAACTTTGTTACTTTTTGTTATCCTGCAGGATATTACGAGTTTGTCGCACAACTCGAGCAAATGTTCGATGTGAGTATCAGTTTTGAGCACGAATTCTACTTCCAAACGAACGCCTCGAAGAATCTCTCCAATGTGGGTGAAGAGATTATGCAGGATATAACAGATCGTCTGGGTCCATTCACAATGCTCCAAGGCTGGCTGGATCTGGTCTGCTGGCTGATGCTCTTCGCCGTGTTCATCAAGTGGGCAAGCCATAGCTAATCCTTAGTTAAATATGTGCATTGATGTATTCCCAAAAATAGGGCCATTTATTTCTATCTACGCTATTTGCTCAGTCGTCGCTATCAGAATATTTTCCTGATGAGCTCCTTTTATGATGTGGACAGACAGTGGCAGGAACAGGGACAGCCATCAGTGTTGCCACTCAAGCGTCTGGAAAGGCACAAATACCTAAAGGTAATTTATCCATTTTTTTTATAGTTATTTATTTCCGATCCTTTCAAGATCAACTTTGCACCTGATCAATTTCCATATATGATTAAAGTATAGTTTAATCCTTAATCCCTAATCCTTCAGATTTCTAGTCTACGTCTAACTGGCTATGAATGCCTGAGGCTGTTGGAGAATGCCTTCTTTATGGTCGTCACCTGTGTGCAGCTGGGCAGCATTTGCCTGGTGGACTACAGCCTCTTCTGGCTGCTGGACACCATTGCGTATTATGGCGAGCAGCAGGATGAACTGGAGATTCCAGCCTTTGTTGATGTGCAGGTCGATGGAGGTGGCTTTGTGGGCGACATTATGAGAGGCATTGTTGGGGCCTTTCGACCAATTACACAGAAAAACACATTGGACACCAAAGCTTGTCTACCCGTTCCGAGGGAACCCAACTATGGATATTATCTAAAGATATTGATTATTTGCTTGGTTGTCTGGGTAATCCTGCTGACTGAGCCATATATGTTGCGACTGCGTCATCTGATCATGCAGAGATTCTATCCAGCAAGGGCCTTCGAGCGTGCTCTCTACTTGCATCAGCGAATCTTAAAGGAGAGGGGTAAATCCTAACTGTAAAATGCTATCGTTTCCTTTCATGTTCCAATCCCTTTTTAGACAGCTTTTGGAAGTTGGCTCGTCGCACGGCAAGAGCCGTTTTTAAATACCAACAGAAGAATAGCCAAAATAGTTGCCTGAGTTGGCTAATAGCCAAGCTATGCTGGTTAGTAAAATGGTACAGTGATCACTCGAAAATTTATATTTTACATATTTA
Organism: Drosophila multiciliata; assembly: GCA_037043605.1. Lineage (NCBI taxonomy): Eukaryota > Metazoa > Arthropoda > Insecta > Diptera > Drosophilidae > Drosophila > Drosophila multiciliata. The sequence goes on along the minus strand of JBAMBF010000301.1, from coordinate 20,975,732 downwards.
AATTATCTTCAGTTTTACGAGCATTTTTTTAATACAGATAACATTTTTATTAGCTAAAATCAGCTTTGTTCAACTTCTCGAGTTATCACTGTAGTTGCCTAGCATAGACTTAATCAGTTGCTTCCGCAGGTGCTGTTGCTGTCTCTGTCTAATGGATGCACCTCGTCAAAGTGTTTGCATTTTGTGCGCCAAGCATCTCAACTCGTAAGTGTTCCCCATTACAAATATCAATCGTTTCTCTGCAGGATTGCTATTTCAGCTCAAGCGGCATCAGCTGCGACACCAAGGGTTGCCCGGGACTCTACTGCGAGATGTGCTACAGCAAATCCGAGAATAAATGTTGCCTCTGCAAGCGGTCCATTGAATATGGCGATCTGAGCGACATCTCCGAAGTGGAGTAAGCATTAGTCGGACATTTATATATAAATTGGCGACCTATTAGATCTATTGTGACCCCTTCTGACTGAGGGCTTCTGTGTCATTGACACTTATACCCTGCATCCCTAGGTTGCAGTTTCTTTTCCTGGATGGGGCGATAGATTCTGTTAGGATATGAGTTGAGGACTTCTCCTCACATTCACAAAACCTCCACTGATTGTTAATATAAATATCCCATTTGGACAGGTAGCTTTTTAGTCTAGACCGACAAGTATCCTAAGCCTATTCCTACTCCTATCCATGGATATTACTTGCTTAAATTGTTTTTGATTATAGCCGCCCAAAAGATATTTGGCCCAGCTCCGTAGTCTCTTTTCTGTCTTCCTATGCCACAAATCTGTTCAGGTCCTGCTCATACGCCGCTTCGTTCCATACAGTCTTAAATTTTACACTGGGTAAAAGTAATCTAACCAGCTGCTCTGCAGGGACTCCTCGGATGACCCGGAGGCGATATCGTTTACACAACTTCAGGATGGTCTCTGCGACAGCAAGAATCGTAAGCAGTAACACAAAAAGGAAACTTAAACAGAAATACATCAATCATGATTGACTGCTTGATGAATTCAGTCAGCTTTAAACTTATGTCAAATATGAAAAATAAAGCTATTTATGGAAACTGTTTAAAGTCTGTTTTGATTTTTACTTCACAAAGAAGTTTGTAAATTTATTACAGAATTTTATATTGAAATCAATTCACATTACGAGAGATTAAATAATGCCAAAATATTATAGAAGTAAATCCTTGACATCCTCGTCTGGAGATGAGTCGAGGCGAGAAAATGCTGGTAAGGAAAACCCGCCAAAGAAAAGGAATGACTCCGATGATGAGATTGGTATGGATGAGGAAATGGAGAATGAGATTTCTCAACCGAAGCCACAAAAGCAAATTGATCCCAAAATGGATGACAAGACGAGTAGTTACTACTATGGAAAGCAGCGTGGTGAAAGGATGCGAAGGGTGAACATTAAAAGTATAGTCGATGAGGAGCCGGCTCCGATATATCCCGAAGAACCTGAAGAATCTGAATATGCCAAGCCAACAGTTGCTGAGAAACTCAATCTCTGCGACTATCTAATGATCTACCTAATTCTGGGCTACATCCTGGGCATATTTATGGTGCTCCTCTGTTATCTTTTCAATAAACTACTTTTCCATAAGTCCTCCAGCGATCTCAACTTTTGCTGGTTTCTCATTGTGCTCATCGTGCTGCTGATATTAATTATTTTGTACAATCGGACGACCAGGTGGGTGACTCCAATTAGAAATTACCTTCCAGGATTTCCTATATACACTTTATCCACAGATCCACTGGTGCATTATTGGTGCCCCTCGTTGTTGGCTGCAGGGGACAGTTGCTGATCATCGCCATTGCTTTGATGTTGGCTGTTGCCGGACCCATGATGAACATCATCCGCAATCTTGAGATCATGATGAACACGCTCGCCTGTGGCCAGTTGCTGCTGCGGAATGCGCTGATGCCAATGCACCAGATAATGGGTGAACCCGTCTATGCCGTCGAAGATGCCGTCTACTATTGCCTGAGCCAGGTGCGCCGGATCATGGAGCGCTTGGAATATGTACTGAGGCGCCTCGAGACGCCAATCGTTAAAATGCGTAAATTGGAATCTCTGCTTCATAACAACAAAAACTGAATACCCAAACCATCTCTGCAGATTCCGCCTACAAAAGCTGCGATGTTTGGTTGCAGCATCAGCAAAATTCGTTTGAACACCAAATGGGTTCACCTTATGATCGGTGTTTGGGAGCCGGGAGCGTTAGTATTGAGGAGTGTGAGTCCAAGTTCAAGAATAAAAAGAAGGCAATTTGTAATATTAGAAATAGCTTCGACTGGTTCTGTGCAAATCTGAAGGAGTTGCCAAGCTTCTTTGAGAAGCAGCAGGCAGCTGCCGATGACATCTTCAAAAGTAACATTTTTATTAACAATAATTGCAATTTTTAATTAATTTTTAACTAACCGCAGAACCCTTGCAGAGCACTGCCACAATCCGTGGCATGTTTGAGGTTAGCATCACATTTGATCATCAAACCAATTCCAGCATTGATCGAAGTCATTTGAGCAACGAACTCGAACTGGAAATGGCCAAAGAGTTCCGACTGCATATGAAACATTTGCAATTCACATTCATCTGGCTGGAGTTGGTCATCTTCTGTTTGTTTCTACTAATAATCCTGCGTTCCATTTACTATCGCTGGACATATTTGGGCAGCAACAGTTTTAATAATGTTTATCTAACGAGCCAATTTACCAAATTCAATAACCGAATGCAGCTCAAATATGGCTATAATAATCTTCCCAGGTTTGCCATCAGGAAGAAGATATATGGATATGTATTGAGCAAGAATTTATTTCTTTAACATTTCTTATAAGTTTTTTTTATCTTTCAGTTTGGTTCCTGGCGCATTTTACCCTCTGAGCTGAGATTTATGTTTCGATCTGTGTTGTTTCTGATCATCTCCTGCCTGCAGCTCTTCACCATATGTTTTGTGGATTATTCCCTCTATGCAATGCTGGCCATGATGACCCATCATGCCCAGCAGACAGCAGAGCTGCAACGTAACTATAACATTCCAATCTCAGCATAATTGATAATACTTCTTCATCATTTCAGCTCCTCTATATAAAAAGCTGATCATTAAAAATGGTGGTTTTATCGGGAGTATTTTGCGTGGTTTGACCAAAGCCTTTGAGCCACTCGCAAAGAATCTGATTGTGGACATTCAACGCTGCTTTCCCCTGCCCAGTTTACCCAACTATTTTCGCTATTGGATTATAATTTTATTATGCATTTTGGCCTGGCTCCTGGTGCTCTTGGAGCCATATAGCATCCGTCTGCGCCATCGGATGCTGGATGCAATGTATCCAAGCAACGCGGAGCAGCGGGCAGCGTTCATGTTTCGATATCTTCAGATTGACAAAGGTGGATTTACCAAATTTATATCACTATATATATCTACTATATATATCTATATATATAAACGCAACTCTCTTTTTATATCATATTATTTCAGAGACCTTTATAAAACCCGCCAGACGTCGAGCGCGCTCCATGAATATTTATGCATATGAAAATCGAATCTCCAAATCATTGACATACTTTTTATCGTGTATAAACAGGTGGGTTAATTGACATGGTTACACCATAATTACATAATGACATAATTACACCAACAGTTAATAAATCTTTAGAATCCTTCTAAGCTAGATTGTCCTGTGGCCATTTGGGCGCCTATCAAGGCAAATATTGCACTATTTGCAATCTGTCGCTGAGCAAGTAAGAAATTAACTGTTTTTTTTTATAGTTTATCATTTGAAGAAGTCTTTCGGTTCTCCAGATCTGATTATGTCGTTTGCGATGCCAAAGATTGTCGAGGTTTCTACTGTCAGTCGTGCTTCTTGGAGTCGAACTGTCAATGTGTTTTGTGTGTTCCACGGATTAGATATGGTGATCATAGCGATATCAGCGATATTGGGTAAGTGTTTTAATGTATATATATATATATATATATATATATATATTCCTAATCTAGTGTTGTGGCATTTGGAGCACTCTTACATTAATATTTACTTCTTGCAGTGATTCATCCGATGAGCCGCAAAGTGAACCCTTCCGCAAAGATGACCAAAATGGTTCCGCTAAAAAGCAAGAAAGAAAAGAATATTAAAAAATCTTTTAAATTTTGTTGCACAGCTAAAATTCTCAGGCCCTGGTTTCAAATCTTTTTAATGTTGTTGCACAGTGTAAACAGCCAACCTTCTCAGGCCCTGGTTCCATTTCTTTTTGCACCTTTCACCCAGTTCAAGTCGCCGAGCTGAGAATCTCAGCGATTCTGATGAATCGCAGCTTTTATTGGTAAAAATGACATTGCGTCTGCCTCATCATCTTCTGGCTGAGATTGTCGTGGCCATATCAGCTACTGTTGCCTCGTTTGTCTCCTTGTCATCTCTTTCACTCTGTCTCTCCGTCTCTCTTCAGATGACGACAAAGACCAGGAGTAGGCTGATAATGACCCTCTTTTGTCGTCGTCGTTGTCCATTGGGCAATAACACTTTGTTTTCAATTTGTGCAACAGCCTCCAGTCTGCCTCCAGACTACTCTGTGGCACTTGGATACACTTGGAGAATTTTAGAACTTACTGTGATTATCGGAACTAAGTCAACAAAGTAGAAACATAATGTTAAAAATGCAGGCTTTTATTGAAATGCATATATAAAATGATCCCTCTAAGAAAAGACATTTTTTTTATCAAGAAAAATATTTACAAATATTTCAGAAATATATCTCCTAAATATATAAAGAATTTTTACAAATGTAATTTAATTATTTAAATATTATTTAGAAAAACCAACATCGATAATGATTATTATTCGAGTGTTTATAGTTTTAGTCAACTATTTTAGATAAGTATTTCTCTGAGTGTAATGACATTGTGGCGCATTGCTTGGCGCACATGTGGGCTGCAATTAAATGTTCATTAAATGCGACATCCACGACAAGCCTGAGATTGTTTCTCAACAATTAATGCAGCTGTGTTTAGCTGGACAAGGATTGTTCTTCTTCCACTGCTGATGATGACATCCAGCTTGGGTTGGGGTTGGTCGCTCCTCCTCCTATTCCTCTTGAGCCTGAAGAATGTGCTGTGTAATTTACAGCCATCGTTTACTTATGTGTGGTCCCTCCAACCCGTACCCCGATGTGCTTGTAACTTGTTTATTTATGAGCCAGAAATTTTGACAGTTATTTCTATTTCTTGAATGTGCCCAAAAAAAAAACTGTAACACGCATTTTACCTTTATTTTTACCTGGGGTCGCAACCTTTTGATCAGGCTTCATTTACCATTTTTATTTTTTTCTTTTCTTTTCTTGTCTTGTCTTTTATGGCTGTTTAATAAATTCTCTGTTTCTTGTTGCCTCCTCCATCTCCTCCATCTCTTTCATCTTGTATGCTAATGTGTGCACAAGTGTTTATTTGTTATTTAACACCCGCTGCTCCCAGAGTGTCTCGAGAAACCACACAATGACCACCACCAGTGCCGGGCAGTCGGATGACATTTAAACCACACTCAAACTGAAGATACTCCAAGAGATCTGAGCTAGAGAGACTTGTATATAGAGAGGGGGTGAGTAAGGGGTCATCATATTTACCAAATCGCCTTAAATACCCCTTAATAGTGATTAAAGTGGGTAACATGAGATGTGCAAATGGCTGAACAATTTTAAAGATCGCTGAAAGCAGTTCGGCTGCTAATTTCTGCAATTAATTGATAAAAAGCGAAGCTTTATAATAATTCCTAAATTCTCAGAATATTTATAAAACTATATTTAATGCAAAGAATTAAAAAAAAAGCTTGAATAAATATAAATAAAATAAATTACTATTAGCAGGGAAAAAGCAGAGTTTTTTTGAGTGCAATATTTGAATTTTTCTCTTGATTTCAAAAATCTCACATTTAAAAGCGATGCAAACCAAATAATAAAATAAATATTGAGTTTAGTGATGATATTCTGGTTTTTTATTAGATATTCTTTCGAAATTAGAACGTTTGGTCAGTCAAGCTCTGATGCTGAAGCAGTACGAGTCGAAAAGTATTTAAATCTCGAATTCGAGAAATTTTCGTTAAACTCTTAAAAAGCGAATTTTTTACGTTGTTTACGGAGCACCAAATGACGAATGAAGCTGTAGAGTCCATCCACATTGTCCACGTTTGTACCTACTCCAACAATTTATGCAGATGTTCCTTCGTCCAATGCTTCGAAAATATAATCGATAGAAGATTCTCTAGAAGAATTATGCCAAGCTGGAAAGACACGACACAGCACTGGGTTAATATCGTCTACTTTGAACGTGGTTACATAAATGTAATAATTTTAGTTGGAACTGTCTAAGTGGTATCCACCAGTCGTTCACTCCCGATTACAGTAACTCTCATTTGAATTTGGTTGTGGATCACAGCTTAGTTTGATCAGTTCAGTTCTTAAGTTACCTGTTTGGAAACGGTAATTTGAGCTGTTGCTGTGGAACTGATCGACCATCAACTGATCCAATTCCAGGCCGGCATAAATATGTATATATTTATATATGTATGTATGTATATATATGTTGAGGGGTGTAAACAAATAGCGGCAAATTTGCAAAGGTTTCAACTGAGTTTGTTGTCCTTTTCAGTTTTGGTTTCATGTTTGCCTAACTTGTTGAGTTAGCCTGGTTTTTAACAGGTTGCCCAAAATGAATCAATAGTTCAGAATTAGGAGATATATCAATTTTAAGTTAAACAAATATTTCTATATTTTATTTATATATATAATATCTAAGTGCAACAAATATTTTAATTTTTATAAATCTCTTTTTTATAATTTTTTAACCAATTCGTAACTCATTTAAAAATCTTTCTTTTTTTATTAAGTTGAGCTGACTTCAACTTTATTTATTTAACAATTTATTTATATTTATTGTTCATGCTTCTTCTTATTCGGATAACCAAAGAATCCAATGCTCTTTAGCTCAATAAACAATTCCTGATCATTGCCAATGGCTCTGTAAATGGCCTTCTCCATTTCATCATACTGGAAATGTGGTGCAAAAGGCATCTCATTGATGGCCTGGAACAGAGTATTGCCACGTTCGTTGCCCACGACCAGAACGGTGCCGCTGTTCGAGAATCTACAAAGGATGACATATTAAACAGGAGCAGTTAGGGTAGTTCCAAATGATCTTCATACTGTGCAATTGTGTTGAAGGATGAGTCTGTTGTTTGTTTGCCCATCGGTTTTAAAATATTTCGCCGCAGATCCCAAATGCTGCAGGCATCTCGTTTTACAGACACAATAATTGTGGAGTGTGTGTGGCTCCATTTGGCCCAGTGTATGGGCTGAAAGTCATCCAGCAGCTCGATCAGTGGACGAGTAATGCCATCCACCCAGATGCGGACATACCTGGAAGATTTATCTACAGTTCAGTGAAAGGATTAGGAATGAGGGGGGGGGGGGATTACCAATCGTTGCCGCAGGTGAGGAAGAGCTTGGGTGACCAGGGTGAGAACTCCATGACATTGACACCGCCATCATGACACTTGAGCACCTCCAGATACTGATGCTGATAGTTAATGGAGCACTTGTGAATGCAGCCCTCGTCGGTGAGTATATAATAGATATCCTTCTGCACCGGATGGATGGTAATATTCAAGCCCTGCGGATGCGCATTGGCGGCCACAGTTGTCGTCGTCGTCGATATCGGCACCCGTATGCCCTCGGGATGACCCTCGATGCGGTCGAGCGTCATCTGTGTGAAGCGCAACAGGTAAGGAGTCTTCGCAATGCGAAAGCGTGTCACAGAACCATCCTGCGAGAGGCAGAGGAACGGATCAATCTCGTTGATATCCTTCTGCTCCTGTTTGAGCCAGCGTATGGCAATGGCTGGCGAACAATTCGGCAAGGTGTTCCGCTCCGACACAGCAATGGGCATATTGGATATATCGGCCACATTGCACACCTCAACGCTCCCATCGTAGAGCCCAATGGCAATCAGAGATGGCAGATACGGAGAGAAGCACACAGCAGTCACGGGCTGATTGTAATGATAGGTGCGTTCCGGTTCGCCCGGATTCTTAATGCTCCACACGTAAACGTCGCCAGTGACGGGCACCTGCTGTGAGGAGAAGGAGAACAAACCGTAGCCAATGGCCAAAATATCACTGTTGCTCGTACAGAAACTGATATCGCTGACCGCTTTCCGCTCCTCCCCCCACGGTGCTGGCATCAGTCGGAACAGTAGCTTCATGGAGTACTTGAACTGCACCGTCAGGGAGCACCGATCCACCGGACGAAAGTTGCGAAAGCGTTGCATGCCTTGGCCAAATTGATTGCTGGACAGAGTGCGTCCAATGATTCGGGTGGCTTGCACAAACTCTGGTTTTCTGAACAAACGGAGTATCATCAGACGCAACTTGCCACGTTCCATGGCCTCATCATCGTCCATGGGTGTCATTGCGTCACTCGTTCGAGTTTGTGTCTCAGCATCCGGCATGGGCAAGCTGGCCATGGTGTGATGGACCTTTGGCTTCTGACCCACGCCCTGCATCGTGTCGTACATCTCAAAGTTGGAGACATATGAACCCACCGTGGCATAGTCCACAAATATTGTGTTCACCGCTCGGCTGTTCGTGAGCTCCACTTGGGTCTGTGCCTCGTTGTCCGCCCGACGACGCACCTTTCCCTTGCCCACGGTCAGATACTCATAGAGCTTATTGTCCGCCTCGACGGCGTCGCTTTGGCTGGTGCCCTTTGCCACCGTGTTGCTGTTTTGGGAGTGCAACACGAAAAATGCCGATTTGCGCAGAGTCACCTTCACAAAGGACCTTTTGTAGGGCACCGGAATATGCTCTTCCTCCAACTTCTCTACGGTGGCCGGTTCGAATGTGATTGTTTCATATATTATCTATTTGGGATTGGAGGCAATTAGTGGTAGTCAAGATCCAAACTGCATGTCTCACATACCCCGCTGATTATGTCATCGATGGACTGCTTGTTCCCTCCGATGCCTCCTCGCATACTGGAGCGTGTTTTGGAGCGGACTGAGCTGCTCCTGGAGTGAAAATTGGGCAAATCGCTTATCTCATTCGTCAGCTGCAAGTTGAGTCTGAGGAACTTCTCCGATTGCTGCAATTCTGGCAGATAATTGGGCGTCAGATCGACCTCCTTGTCATCAATGGTCTCCAGCACCTAAGCGGTGGGATTAAGCTATCAATTTGGATCTCGATCTTGGATATGTTTAACGTACCCGGAACTGCATGCGATTCTCGATTTCCGTATCTATTTCCTGGCCATAGTAGTGTCTGGTTTTGCCTGGTTTCTCCTTCTCCGATGTTGGCTCTTCTGGTATATCCGGAACAACGAACACAGATTTCTTAGCTGTAGATTTACGACCTGCATCCGTCTCTTTTTTCATGCTCGATGTGGGCTCCATCTTTAGATTTTCTCAAGTGTTTACGGCTAATGTAAAATCTTTCCAAATATAGTCGCTCGACTTGGCAAATAAATATCACTTCAAGTTTTGTTTGTGCCACATAGGGAAAGTCAAAGAAAACCTGATATTATTGGGGAGTCAAAATTGGAGTTTCCTTTATTTTTATGGGTAATCTTTTCAAACAGCTGTTCCTATCCAGTTCACATTTAATTATTTCCATGAGTACCTCCCACATTTCTAATTAAATCCCCAACTCAGTCGCCAGTTCGTCAGTGGCTTTTTGGTGTTTGACTGCAGCACGAATGAATCCCTGAATCCTTGGTGAATTTCCCCTCGCTTTCGTTTTGTTAGATAAAAAGCCAGATAAAGTTAACACGTCTAACGAAACCACCACCCAGATGCGAAGGACATTATTCGCAATGCGTTTCAGTAACAGTTGAACTCGCAGCCAGTGCGAACGTTACTAGCTAAAAAATAAATATACATAAATACATACACATATATGTATGTATGTATATTTATATCCGGCGTAATTTCGACAAATCGTTCGAGAGTAAAAAGTGAATTTGCATGCGTGTATCTTTGAGATACACGTTGGCCAGTGTAAACTGTTTTTTCTCGGCTAATTGATTTGGTGTTAGACATAAGATAAATTGGCCAACGCAATCCCAAAAATATCAAATAGCCAAACAGCTAATTACGAGCATGTCAGTTACACAACAACAACAAAAACAACAACAAACAGTCGAAACGACTTCAATGGACAACTGCCAAAGTGAAAACCGAGTACCAGAAAACTCAATTAGGAATGTTGCAAAAACACAGACATCGCCATCGTCGCCGTCTCTCAATAAACCACAAACAGCTTTGGCAACAGCTTCAACTGCTGCTACAGCTTCAGTTTCAGGTCTGTCCAAGCAGACGCAGTACGTCATAAATTCAGTGGCAATGCATGCGAAGGCGACCACCGCGGGAATCATCACCGGCAACACGCTGCATCTGCATCGGGAGAAATGTGCGCAGGTACGTGAAATGTGACGTTAATTGAAAGTTAACCAGCTCACCGCGAAATCTCCACTGGATATACACACACACACACACACACACATAGTAGTGTACAGCTAATATATACACACACACATGCACGAGGTGTACTCGAAAACAAACAGCTAAAAGTATCTCTAATTTATCTATCTCGGATATAGTATAGTTGTGGGTACAAATAGCTGAAAATAGATGCTTTAAATTTTAACCATTTTATTGTACCTTAAAAAACTATACATAAATTAATTGACATATACTATTTTGATGGAGAAAAACAGATAATAGTTATATATCGTTATTGTATCTATTTATCTATCGCGAAATCTACAGATATATTTTTCTATCTCGGATATGGAATTGTTGTGGGTACAAATAGGTCAAATGAATGTATAAGTTCTCTAAATCTAAGTTCTTATATCTTTATTGTACACTATATATAATTTTATATAAAAAAAACTATACATAAATTAAATTACATATAGTATTTTGATAGATGTGCTATCTATTTAATTTAGAATTTAATATTAAACGGTGACTAAGTTTAGAAGGTCAGTTATTAAAAAAAGTTTTTTTTTTCTTTTATAAAAAGTTTTTTTTACTTTTATAAAAAGTTTTTTTTAATTTTATAAAAAACCTTTTCAGAGCTTAAAGCAAAGTTTTTTCCATAAAATGTACATTGTTTTTTAAAAATATATTTATAATTTAATATGTAGCTATTTTTTTCAATGCTTTCTCATAATCAGAAACCGATTTGATCAAATTTAGTAAACAAATATGACTTAATTTATGGAACAGCTCAAAATAATTGATAAAATACTTATTATATAGCAATGCACGATTTGGGCATATCTGAAAACTGTGCAGATTTGCATATAGAACACACCAATCCCCCCTCTCATCTGTGAAGCCCAATGCAGCAAGGACTTTGTGGGAGTGAAAACAAAAGCCGAGTGAATACATTGTGTAGATAGACATGTGTGTGTGTATGTGTGTATCTATGTATGTGTTACGTGTAGATAGAGCTGGAGATATATATATATATATATACTGTGCAGGGTGCGTAACGTAAATTTTGTGAATGTTGCGTTTGTTTTTTGCTTTGCAATTGTTTTTTTTTTTGCCGGCAAAAACGAGCAGAGCTCCGGCTAGGTCTGGCCTGGGCCGGCTCAATGGAGCTAGCCGCATGCGTGTTGGCCTGCGCTGCAGATGAAGAGGCAGGCGAAGCGTCGTCATAGCCATGTTATGTAAACATTGCCCGGAGTGCGGGGCAAGGTGGCTGCGACGAGTGCCGATGACGAAAGGCAGCGAACGACGACGCAGTTGCCAGTTGCCAGTTGCCAGTTGCTGACTGCCGGTGAAGGAGTGGGAGGAGGAGTAGGCGGTGAAGGCCATGATTGCTGCTGCTGCTGCTGCTCCTGCTCCTTCTTCAGCTTTTGTTACATCTGCCTTGGTTGCTGTCAAAGTCACGTCATTCATCAGATGCGCTGTGAAGCGAAATAAATTTGTTGACGCCATTCAAAGCGAATTTCTTTTGCTACACTCACAAACAAAATTATTGCTACAATTTTAATTCCCAGCATTACCAGGAATAGCTATAAAAGAACAGTTAAAAATTTGATTTCTAGAAAAGTTTAAAATTTTTATTTCTAAAGCGTATAATTTTCTCACTCTTAAACCAATTTCTAAATTATAAATTAGGAATTTATGATTTCCATTTATGATATTTTTTATACTGCTGCAATTACAAAATATTTTTGGTATTATTAAAAAATTAAATAATTTGTAACTAGAAGTTGCTATTTTATTAATTAATTTATTTATTAACAAAATAAAAATGAGTATTTGTAATTTTTAAAATATTTTAGAGCTGTTTTATAGATTTTTCTCGGAGGCAATTTTAGTGCTGTTTGTGTGTTTTTTTTGTGGGTGTCTGCCACATTGTGTGGTCTCTGTTAGCCAGCAAATCAAAGCATTGTTAACTTGCAGCTGCAACATTTGCATTTAGCCACTTTGCGTCGAGTTGCACTTGAGTGTGCCGCATAGCTAATGTATTCTCTGGAAGTTATGCCACTAAATACACATTCCGTTAAGATCTCTCTGGACTAGACTTTAGTGCCTTGAGCAAAGAAATACATTTTCATTTGAGGTATTTTCTATTATTCTTTAAAGTTTTTCCTGACGCTTTTCCTCTGACAGCAGCCGCTGGGCTTTGGTGGTGGTTTCTCGGAATCCGTGTTTATGTTTGCTTTAAATTTTATCCCTGGCATCGTTTGCATCCTTTTCTTTTTGGCTTTCGATTGTGATTCTTTTTTATACACGTGGACGTTTAGTTTGGTGTCCTGTGTGGGTGGGTTCGATGGGTGGTTGGGTGGTTGGGTTGCTGCCGTTGGGCTGTGTGCTTGCCAGCGTCCTTGCCCGCCGACAGCCTTGCACTTGCCCGCAATTGAACTTCAACTTGGGGGTTGTTCCCATGTTAACGGAAACTCCAACCCAAAACCATCGCTCCCATTCAGCGTTTGGCATCCCTTTTGCTGAATTTATCTGAGAGCGGACTCTCTCACTTGTTACTCTCTCTCTCGCTTACTCTCTCTCTCCCTCTCTCTCTCTTATCTCTTGTGTCGCTTGGCTGACTTTGCCCTTTGCCTTTTTGCCTTGGCCAGAGTTGGTTATCCTTCCAAGCTGACTCGTCTTTCATCTGGCACTTCGGGTTTGTTTTTCTTCAGCCTCATCTCGAGGGGTTAATCAACTTTCTTCAAACTGCTGCTTGAAGTTGCAACTGTAGCGTGCTAAATATGTTGAGTTGCTCACAGTTTCAGTTATGTTGCAAGTATAATGAACAACACAATTGAATTTACGAGCTGTACTTGTCTGCTCAGAATCAAGCAAGTTGGTTTGGAGCAGGATTTATGGCACTACTTGTTACACAGCACGTGAAGCTTGGCAAATCCTGTCTGCAATTTACATAAAAGTTTGCATTTTTTTTTTTGGCAGAATTTTACATTTTTTACAAGTCAGATTTGGGGTTTCTACTTTGTCTTAAGTTTTATTGTTGATGTCAAATTATTATCAAAATGATTTGGTTTTTAAAAATCTGAGAATCGGTTCAGTTTATGGCTTAAGCATTTTTCTCTAATTGTTTCTTAGTAATATGATTAAAATATTTTTCAAAAAACATTCACTGAGTGCAACTTTAAACTTTCTCTGATGATAAGTCATTTAATTAATCCAACTATAAATCAGCTAGCCATGAACTCATATAAATATTCAAGTGTATTTATATAGACAGATTTGTGATGACAAAAATTAAAAAAAAATCAGTTGAAATGCAGTTTTTTTTGTTGCTATTTTTAGTTGTTTGTATTGGTGGAAGGTCATTGAGCTTCGAGTGGAAATCCATTGCAAATAATCCAAAATCCACTTCAGACGGAAAAATTGCGCGTTGGCAAACATATTTCGGGGTCGTAAATTGCAATGAATGTAAGCTGATTTTCGCATTGGCAGTTGACCAGGCAGACCGATCAGCTGCCACCACACACCCCACTCAACCACTGCACCACTGCACCACAGAGTCAGTGCAGCACTCAGTGGCGCTAATGGAAGTCAGCGACGCGTCGCTCTCAGCTGCTTGGCGCCAACACATTTTGCTGTCGCATTGAAATTATGAGCGTTGCCTGCGAAAATTTGCATAAACTGAACAAAACAAAAAAAAAAGAACAAAAAACGGAAAAGAAAAAATAAAAAATTAAAAATATATCTTTGAGAATGCAACGACGACGACGAAGTGGAAAGAAAGTGGAAAGCGCATGTTGAAGAATTTATGTGTACGTGTCTGGAAATTCCTTAATTCATAGAGAGAAAATTAGATGCACATATAGATGTACACACAGTTGTACACACACACACACACACACACATATATGTATGTGTGTAGTTACCTGCCGGCTTTTCCACAATAATTTTCCACACGTCATGTGAAACTTCTTGCCCGAAAATATTTTGATGTTGATTACGTGTGGCACATTCAAGAATTTTTTCGTGCTTCGTGTTGCACTGCGACAACATTTGATTATATAATATTTTTTTTTGGAGAAAAACTGTGTTTTTCACTCAAGGAGCTGCGCCTGGAGCCGTCGTCAGCGTCCATTGAAGACAGATGCCATAAATTTAGCTGCCGCTGGCCGGGATGCGGCGCTAATCAGCGCTGTCAAGCGTTGCAGATGCACAAACAGACACAGTTGCACATAAATATATATATATAAATGTGGCAAATTGTTGGGGTCACAGCATCGCCGGCTGCTCCACAAAAATATCTCACGCATTCTTTCGACGCTTTTTTTTTTTACTTAATTAATTTATGCAGTTGCTCGAAGATTTTTCAGTGCAGATTAAAGTAATTTTAATAAATTGCCGTTAAATTATAAACGAGTAAAAAAAGCATGCCCCAGATTTATGGGTGAGAGTTTTGGCGGCAACAACCGATGACAACTCCGATCAGTGGTGCCACCAAAATGCGTATTTAATATATAGATCGATAAGCATTATTGGGCAGCCCAAAAAAAGAAAAATAATATCATTCTTTATATAACTACAAACTGACCCATTAATAGGAAAGATGTCAGCTGGCAGGGCTAATGATATCGAGGGGCGCCCACGTTTTGGCCCCGGAGATTTACAATTTAGGTGTTGCGTTTATTTTCGATGCTCGCGTTGACCTTATAAATCACACAAATACACACTGAAAAAGCCCAAGAGAAAAAGAGAGAGTGGAGAGAGGGGAGAGGGGGGAGCCATCGAATTTGTACACAATCAAAAGATTTGAAATGACGACCAACGAAATCCATAAAGTTTGTAGTTTTTTTTCAAAAATCTAAACATAAAGTTTTGATTTACGCAATGGGCGGGGGCGGGGACTGGCGGCGTTTGTGTTGATTTATCTTGGCCATTTCAGCAGCCATCAAATAATTTGGCTTTTTCTTTGATAAATTGGAAATGACAGGCAACAAACAAATTGATATGGTCTTTGCTAGGATTTACTTTTTATAATCGTGTAAAGTGCATAAGAGCATTTTATTGCTCAATTATCTAAAATTTGTTTATTGTTGTTGTTATTATTTACATGTTTTCTTTGGTTGCATCTGCCATTTATGTTGCAGCTCTTTGTAAGTGTGTCAAATTAGTATTTTTGGGCTCATACCATAATCCCATATTTATGACTTTTATACCCTCGACTAATTTTTATGTATTATACTTTTTAAACTAGACAAGCCTTTCATATCAGAGATCTTTGCAAATAATGAGATCATTTGTAGCCATTATTTAATCTCAGTTTTTATCTGGCATTCCATTTCGACGAACAATCCGCAAATCCCACGTAATATTAGATAACAAATACGCTTATCTTGAGAAATTCCAGAGAAATACTTTTATAGCATTTCATGTGAGAATTGGAATTAAAACTGCAACTTTCCAACTCAGATATTTGCTCAAGTCAGGTCAAAACTTTCGAGTGCTGGGTAAATGTGCAATGCTTTTATATTTGTATAACTTGTATCATAAACAATATCTTTTTTTTATGGAAATAAAATTTACGACCTTTAGGGATGGTTGTTCAATGTACTCTAATTTTGGTTCAACTATCTAATCTTATCTTTTTGGCGAAAGAATCAGCATTTACATATTTTATTTGTTTATTTCGCGTGATTATGTTGTATAACGAAATCACACTGGAAAATAAATTATGCTAATATATTTATATGTTTTGTTAATTAAATTAATTAATATATTTTTTTAAGTATAGAAAATAAGTCGTAAATTAAGAAATAATTATTTCGGTGAACTGAATAATTAATTGTAGTTTTCACAGCTATTTTCGGAGTGTACCTTTTGACACTATATATTGGGTCGTATTTGCCATAAGCGTAATTTGAAGCCCACGTGATAAGATATGGAATTGTTTACAACATTTTCAAAGAT
Source organism: Drosophila multiciliata (assembly GCA_037043605.1). Classification (NCBI taxonomy): domain Eukaryota; kingdom Metazoa; phylum Arthropoda; class Insecta; order Diptera; family Drosophilidae; genus Drosophila; species Drosophila multiciliata. Next base: position 20,959,294 of record JBAMBF010000301.1, on the reverse strand, counting down.
AACAAAAAAATGCCACACAAATAAAAGCAGTTCTGTTCGTGGAATTTTTGCACTCCCCTTTGGCAATCGGCTAAAAATAGCCAAAAGAACAGCAGATTATGGCTAAATAAATATATGTTTATCTGGCTGACCAGCTCTAAAAATATAAACAAATCAATCACGAACGTGACGCGCCTTTGGAACCCATTAGTACATCAGCAATTAGATACAAAAATGTTGTATGCCGATGAGCAGATGATTGATTTATTTACTTGGTCGTTGTTGCGCTTCCATTATTGTGGAAGCTCCAAATCTCTGTTGAAATGCTATCATCAACATCATCATCATCTGGCAACCTTCTGTTCAGTTTCCACATATGTGCTGACGAAATGGCACCAATGGGTCTGTCATAAAAGATATTAACATGGCCGATTTAACCTTTTGATAAGGTGTAAATGGAATCATTCATGTACCTGTACCGTTAGTCATTTCCGGCCTAAATGGGTTTTGACGTCAATGGGACACATTGTTTACACAATAACTGAATTGTCAATCGATTTATTTTATATATCAGACAATTTATCGCACTTTGCCCAAAGAATTACCAATTCTAATCGTTGTCATAGGTCATTGATCCAAAAAAGAAAACAAGTGAAAAACTTGAAGGTTTGGTCTGTGAATTAGTTAAAGAAAAAGTATGCCTATAACTAGATATATTTAAGCTTAATTATCACCTTTAGAAGGCCTACAAATTGCAATTAAATCTGTCTTCTTAGCCGAGTCATTTTTGCCTGTGAGTTGACAAGAAATTTTTTTTCATTCTTTTGCGATTGCAATCAACAGCAGAAAAATAAAGAGAAGCTGCAAAGTAGCAGTGGCTGGCCACAAAGTGTGTCTGCAACAAACTGCTATTTATGTTTGAAAGAAAAGCAAATCATGAAAAATAAACAAAAGACGCTAGAAAAACACAAAAACTATAAAATTCCAAGAAACACTCGACTCGAAGTGCATCCCTAAAATGACTGCCAGGAGGAGGAATGTGCCATAAACACTTAACTCAAACCAAGCCAAGTTGTAAAAGTTGTTTTTGTGTTTAGAGTTGAGTTTTGGAATTGGGTTAAATTTACAGCACTTTCAGCGGAAAGTACAAAGTGAAGAACTCAGCATACGTTCGCAATGTGTTTGACTGGACACATTCATTCAGTCAGTCATGCAGTCAGTCAGTCAGTCAGTCACTCATTCATATTCATTCATGTGGTCAGTCTGAGTGCGGATGGTCTCCGACAGTCTTTCTGTCTGTCTGTCTGTCTGTCTCTCTCAGTCTCAGTCTGCCTGCCTTTTTTATCAATGGAACTTTATGACTAACGTCGCAGAATCAAGTCACTGTCCCACACTGAAAAAAAAGAGTTGCAGATTATCCGATTATATCTGTGCTCGCTTACAAGTCATGTGTACCATATTACTACCACTTTTCTTCGTGTGTAATCACAGCCCAGACACAGATTCGATTACAAAACGACGGCGACCGACTTTTTGACTCTTGCGGTAATTGAAGAGCAGCGAAGCGTTCGTCGCTGCAGGAGGCCAACAAACGGATACTTGGCGGGGAATAAACATTCTTGAGCTACTGTTACGCGGCTGCCAAAAGAACGACAACGACGACAACTTCATCAGACAACTCAAAAATATATACAAAAAAAAATAACTTTTTATACACACACAACTCGAGTATCGTGTGTCGAACTAAATAAAGAAAAATGAAAAATGGAAAAAAAAAAATATAACTGAAGCTATCGAAAGTTGTTTTTCGTGTCTCGGCTGCATCTGTGAGATACAAAGATACAAATGTAGCTACAAGTTGGCTGGCTTGCTGCTTGCGTCACAATTGAAATTCTTGAGAAAGTGTTGCAACTTGCGACAACCTCAACAAGCACTTCAAGTGACAACCACAAACAATGCGTGCGTATCCACAAGATACAAACGGCAGATATAGCCACAGATACCGCATGCCACATACAATTACCGTGCCACAAAAACCCAAACAACAACTCACTTCCCTTATTTCTTATTTTCTTTTTCTTTTGATTTTCATTTTTTACTTTTTATTTTTATTTTTATCAATTGTGCGTCGCCAACACTTTTGGCGCGTAATTGCAATCAATGCGCTTTGTTTTTGCCCCGCTGCGTATCTCATGGATACACCAGTTGACAGCCGACAGCGGCAACAACAACTGCAACACATAAACCGTTGCAATTACCGGACTCGCTTGCATGCAACATTCTGGTTGCTGCACGCATGCGCATGACTCACACACAGACACCGACTACGACTCCAACTCCGAGTCCCCCAGTCGAGCCGAGCTGAGACCCCAGCGTTGGGATCTGCTGCAGGATGTTCTAAATGCCTGGGAACAAAGCAAATTGAAAACGGGTCTGTTAACAGATTGCCTGACGTGGTAGATGCGCCATTCAGATTACCCTAGAACATCCACAAAATGGAGCATAATCGTACAGTTAATAAAGGTGCAATAAACATTAAACACCCTTCCAAAAAATTGAAAAAAAAAAAAATCCGAGCTTATAAATTTTCCATTTACGTAGTTTTTTTTTAAAGCTGAACCTGTTCACAGCTCTTACAGATCCTTGATTATTTTTTTATACTTAAAATATTTTTGATGTGTGTAAATTATATAATTAAAAAATCGCTTTTAGGCTGAGTCTTAATTACATTCACTAAAATAATTTTGTCAAAACTAAATCGATTTTTAAAGTTTTTTTAAGATGGAAATTCGCAATGCGATAACTTTGTCAAAACTGCTTGGATTTTTTTTTTTAAAACTGGCGTTTTCTTAATGGCTTGACGAAGAGAAAAATACTACATTTAAAATTTGTAACACGATTTTAACTAAAAATGTATGTTTAAATTCATGACTCTAAAAAATGCCATACTGTCTTCCGGTCAATCTTTTGACTGCTGTAAGTTTTCCAACAATCAAACGTTTTTGAAAAGCAAAAAATCGTAAAGATTATGGCTTTTGCTCTAGATTAATTTTATTGACATAATAATCCCAAATCAAGTTAAAAGAGTATAAAAATAAACTGAATTAATTTAGAAAAACTTAAACAGGTCAACAAACTTTAATTTTAGCATTTTTTAAAGATCGATAAAAGACTATCTATCAATATTTTAACTATATTTATATTTTTTACAATTTATGTTTTGTTGTTTAATAGTAAATCTCAGCACAACTTGCTCAGTTCTTTGGCCATCTAAGGAAGTTCAGGAAACTCAAGCAGCAGCAGCCAAGTCATGCCACAAACTGTTCTCAGCCACATTTGCACGACAGATTCAAGTTGAGGCACTTGAGAGAAGTTGCAACTATGAACTTGTGTACAAAATGCCAAGTCAGCAAATTGAAATTCAATTCTTTATTCTGTTTGGAATAGGGATTGGGATGCTTCGCTGGCAGAGTTATCGATGCAAACACCCCCGCACACAACACGAACTCAGAGTAGAAACATTATTTATGCTGCCACATATCGATATGGGAAGAGTCGACTCGAGTCGAGTGGAGTCGAGTCGAGTCTGGTTGCCTTTTGTTTTCTATATATATATATATATTGTGGCATTTGTTTTGCCGGCTGGCAGTTTTGTATCTCAATTTGCAATTGTGCTTGTAATGAATGGTTGGCTCTGCCATGCGATCTGTGTAGAAGTTGCTGCCATGTGGGTGCAACTTGCGACTGGCAACTGCAGCAAACGAATCTCATGAATTATGCAAACACGAGCAAAATGCAACCATGCCCTTCCCCCCTCCCGCTTCCATTTTCTTGCTGTGTGTGTGTGTGTGTATTTCTGTGTGTGGACAAACAAACAAATTGTTTGTTATTATCGCTGGGTGGCACACTGTCATGTGCAACAGCGATCGCGTCAGGAAACTGCCACACAGCTCCGGATTAGGAGTCGGCAGCACCAAGTCAGATTAGAACGAGGCGAAGCGGCAAATTGTCAAAGGCGCCGCAGCTGCCAAACGATTTGCTTAGGGCCCCCAAATGTGCTCCTCGCAATATTTATTCATCCAAATGCCACAATTCTTTATTTTTCCCTTACATTTTCCTATTTTTAGGCCTTCTCGCACAATGTGTGAAATTTGCCGACAGACGAGAGGAAAAAATGAGGAGGAGTCTCTGAAATTTGCGATTTGCTTATTGCCATTTTGGCGTCTGTGAAAATTGGATGAAGTCGTTAACTCTTTGAACGCACAAAACCATTAATATTATTTCTAAATTGCCTGGGCAGGGCAATTAACCCATTTAGTTGGGGCAAAATGGGTGCAACAGGGCGGTAAAGATGTTAATAGCTGTTTAGCATTTGAAAATATGAGAACTGGGTTAGATGTAATCGGTTGAGGGATGAAATTGTATTAAGTTGAAGGTATATAAGACACACTATTTTGGAATAACTTTTAGGAAAATAAATTCTTAATGGAATACTGCATTTTAGTCTGATAATACTTTTGGTATTATTTTTTTACTTTACTAATCTGTTGGGTTTTAATCTGAGATGCTTAGGTATATCTTTGCCACATGTTGTGCAACACTTTAAGTTCGCTGTGGATTTGACTAACAAACGAGTGGTCAACATTTTCTTTTTTGGCTCTGTGGATTGCGTGCTCCATTAATGCAGAGAACGTGCCACATTCGAAAACAATGCAAAATCACAGCCATAAAAAGATTAACAGCAGCAACAACAACATAATCAACAATGGTATTTTTTCATTCGCTTGCTTCCACTTTGGCCACTGGAAAGCCTACCCAATCTCAAAAGCTGAAGAACATCAAGAGTCGAATGTCGGAAACAAAGCGCATGGAACACAGATTGGAAATGGGGCAAAGCAGAGCCGAAAATGCATTTTGTAGTTCCAAGAATCTATTAAGCCAACCGACGGCAAGTGGCGTGCTTTGTGAGAGTGAGAGAGAGAGAGGAATAGAGAAAGAGAGCGAGAGTGAGAGAAGCAGCGTCCAATTAGAGAAACAGGCGGCTGCACTTCATCAGCTCCAGCGAGGCGTGATAAGACGCAGCAGCAGCAATCGCAATCAGTAAAAGTGTTGTGGCAAACCATTCAAAATATGTGGAAGTACTTCATGTTGTGCCATAAATTCATCAATTATCTTGGGACTTTTCGTCTCCCCTTCCTCCCCCCTCCATAACGCTAAGTGTAAAACAATAGATGCCGCAAGACGTGCCCAATTTTTGGATTGGTTGGGAAAGTTTAAAAGGATCGTCTTCAGCGCTGCAGAGCTGTGGGCGCAATTAAGATGTGCATCTTAATGCAAGTCAACCTCGACTGATGGCCTGCTGATTGGTAACTGGTGCCGGAGACAAGCCTTAACTATGGTCAGAAGGGCGACACTCCTTTCCCCTTTACCCAGCAAGCAGTTAATACCTGAGGGATTCATCTGGTTTGACTTGTGTAACCAGAGATTATTGAGTGCATCGTAAAAGGCGACCCACAATCCCAGATATGTCAAGATACGCAGGAAATGTGCTGCTTTTCAAGTTAAATGTAGATTAATATCTGTATAAAGATAATATAGATACAAACTGCGTACACATCCTGCAAAAATTGCTGAGGAATGTATTTGTGTTAGTAGGAAACTATTACATTAAATTTTTTGGGTCACACCCACCCCCTGAAAAGACCGTAATTTAGGGGTAAACTTGGCAGTATTTCTTGGCTACATCCACCCAGTTATTCTCTACCTGTAATCAGCTGTTTTTACCTATGGTACTAAAGTATTTCTCTCTTGTTTTTATTGATAGACAAATTACAAACTTCCATCCAATTTTCTACCAATTTTGCTAATTGCAAAAACCTCAGAAATTTGATCCTGCTGAAGTTGGAAGAACTGTCCTATCAGCTGCCACAATTATCGATTGCAATACAATCCGATAAACAATTGATAGCTGAATGGCGACATCGTTAGACATAGCCCAGGGGAGAGTTCAACTTTCCGACGGCGTTCCTCTGCTGCTGAGGGAGGATTTCAGAATCCAGTTGGTGACAGAAATGTGCAATAAAAAGTTATTCCTCATTTGTTGTTCGCCAGCCATACAAATTGCTCAATTATGTGGAGACAAACATTTGCTATAAACACTGCTGACACTGATTGCTATATTGAGAAATGGACGTGTTGGGGTCTTACAATTCTCAAGCTGTTTGGCAATCAAATTTTATACCTGCTACAAGCAGGTGCCATAATTCTCTAGAGAGAGAGGGGGTAAACATGGGGCAAAAATAAAATAAACAAAACAATATTTTATTTAAAAGATATGACGCCTACAAAATTTGTATTGTGCAAACGTAGGGCAGATGCCAAGAAGTTGTTTTGGATGTGTCCATATTTCCGATGCGTGGTCGCATTTGCATAGATTATTTATTCAGCTTCCAAATTGCAAAGAGCAACATTCCAACATGCTACGAGGTGTGATGCGGGTGTAAAGAGTGAGGATTCCATTTACATATTTGAATTGTGGCAAATAATACAGACATATGTTGTAGGTGGAATTAAAAGCTGAGCGGAGGCTTCAAAACTGAACTGGTAACAAGGCAATTACAGATGCGGTTCAGTGGTCAGCTGCTGCCAATTTTCCATTCTCAACTAATAACCTTTGACTGACCCTTGCCTGGTTTGCTCTAACAAAATTGCCGACTAATTCCATGGAATGCGGGCCTCGATAGGAAAACTGAGGCTCTCGTTTAATTGTTCGCTTGAAAATGGAAACGCAGCTCTGCATGCGGAATGGAAAAACAAATGGCATGGAAAGTGGCATTGGAAATTGACCCACCCCAAGAGACACACACACACATTCATATATATATATATAGGAATACCCAAGCGTGACAGTGTCAAAGGGACGGACGATTTGGACGTGCTGTTATTGTTGCCAAACAGACAATGGCATAATGATAATGGCTTTAAGGCAGGATAATGCACATACCACAGCAGTTAAAGATGGACATATAGAGTTGGATTTTTTTTGTTTGTTAAATAAGAGTGCAAAACATGCAGTAACTATTTGAAAATATTCAAAGTTAAAAAGCAACAAAAATGTGGTTATAAAACGCTTACACAAATCACAACCCACGCAACGCATGCCCAGTTAAAAATATCAATATATGGTTAAGTTTAACGACTGTGATAAGAACTTCAAAAGAGTTGGCCAATAAAACTAATTGATAGAAAGCGAAGACGGAGAAACACTCTGGAAATGTATCTTCTTCTTCTTCTTCTTTAGCTCGCATCAAATCAAATTAAATCAAATCCAAGCTGAAAGCGGCAATAAAAACTCAGCGAGTGTCTGTCAACGGTGACGGCGACTACGGGTTCGGGATCGAGTTCGGGTTCGGGTTCGGGTTCATCAACGTATTACCCACCCGGAACGTATACTAACTCTTTACTGTTCTCTCTGTCTGCCCTGTCAGTTTGAGTGACGTGGGCGTGGCACTTGGCATGCAAATCATGTCAAATGTCACTACCAACTTCACAGATTGCAGCTGCAAGCGCTCAGCTCACCACTCTCCACTCTTCTCGCTTCTCGCTTCTCCTCGTCTTCTGCTGTTCTGGTTCTACTTTGATTGCGACTTCCTTTTGTTGCTGGCATTGCTCGCGTTGAACGGGTTGCCTGACCTTCCTCGGCGTTGACTAGTTGCGGATACCCTTTCGTAATCGCATACATGCTCGGGCCAAGCAAAGTCACAACACGAATCTGCGTCCGTTTAGTCCCTTTCGCGGGGGGAGGGCATCAATTGTCATTGTCTGCATGCATTGCAGCTGTTGAAGGCGACAAAAACTCACGCCCCCATCTTCGGCACGAGCTTAGAGAGAGAGGCGCGTAAAGAGGGAGAGGAACACACGAATTGAATTGTTCCTCTCGATTTGTTTGGACAGCTGCAGTTGCTACTGTTACTCAACCTCCTCCTCCTCCTCATCTTCCCCCTCGCCCACTTATGGGTAATGTGAGCTTTCTTGTCTCATCTTTGGCTAAACTCATGTTTGGCTCGTAAAAACAGTCTGCACTCGATATGTTATGACAAATATATGAAGGGTATTTACTTACAATACATAAAGCTAAGTGATATTTAATGGACACTCGTTCCTCATATAACCCAATAATATTTGAGATGTCCGGCATAAATAGAATATTGGATATGGATGGGGGCAGTGAACTGCAAGTGAGGCATTGATGATAAATGGTTTGAAGTTACTCTCAAATACATCGCTCACTCAATAGAATTGCAATACGCTGATAAAGTTACAGAAGTTACTATGAAATCGTACCAGTTTTATAAAGCATAACTATATCAAAAAGTAGTAAAGGTATCTACTACCTTTTTTAAACCCAGTGCGCTTCAAAATAGTATTAAAAGTACGAACACAGCCGAGTTATGTTCGAACACAATCGGCTTACCACAGACGCGAGCCGAACGCTTGCCGAACTCATGTCGTTGAGAGAGCACAAGAGAGTCAATTTGTGCAGGCAAAACAGAAAAATAAATGCGATACTTGTATACTCTTACTGAGCATATGTGTATGCAATGTTTGTGTATGACAATGCCTCTCACATGAAATGAGTTCGTCAGCTGAGCCAACAAATCGTGGTACTGCTCATTAGGGTATAAGCACAACAAATGTTGGTGGTGAACAGCAACACCGGCTGAGGGCATTACAATCAGCTATCCGCAAGCTATTCAGTTGCTTGTGTAGTTTCCAACAGTGCGGAGCGTTTCGAGTGCTGAACGGACAGCGCCCAACAAATAAAAATATTGTCGTCTTGAAAATCTTGTTGAGAGGCTGATTGTTTTTCGGGGCGATTAGAAACGCTATTGAGGCAAAGGCGATAAGAAGACAGCGGCTAAAATCGCTATATAAACACATGTTGGCCAACGCAAAACGAATCGGATGATGTTGTTATTGTAGCTGTGTCATCTTTTGTTTAAACTTCACGTATGGTTTTTTAGTGTGTGTTTTTTTGCGGTTTTGCGAATTTGTTGTGGCCCCGCTGGTAAAACTTGAATTTTTAAGCTGATTCCGCAAAAAACAGTAAAACATAAATAAAACCCAAAAAAATCAAAATACAGGGTCCAAAAACATGTGCTGATGCGAGCATTGTGCTGAAGTGAAAGAGATACCCAAAAATATAAGTGAAGTGGAGTGAAGTACTCAGTGAACAAGAGTCAAAGAGTCGAGATACTTTATCTATATTGTCCTGGATTAAATATATTTGGGTATCTCGATTGGACGACCAACAAGAATAAAATGTGCCAGCAACAGCAATAAGCCAAGCAACTATATATAAATATCACTTAATACTTGAAACGGACAAAAAAACTCATCAAAAATTATGGATAATCAAAGCTTAATCTCAGTGCCCGACTCCTGCTGCAGTTCGAATGCCACCAATGCGGACCTCGACTACGATGTGCCCGTCTCTCGTCGCGTTCGCATTAGATCGGTTAGTATCGGTTAGCCAATCATATCAATAAGCCAACTAACTTTATATCTGTGAGATGCAGCCACTCCGATTAAGCCATTGACAACTCATTAACAGCGAAATCTGACAGGGAACGTTGTAGAGGCATCCTTTCGAGTTGCTGTTTTGACAGCCGTGTTCGTGTCCGGAAATTGTAACGGATCTCTCAGCAATCTTGACAAAAAAGAAAAAGAAAATAAACACTCGAATTGAGCCAGGCAGCTGCCACTTTTCTAGTTTTCCAGTTAGCAGCAGCAGCAGCAGCAAAATTTTCCGTAATTTTGCATTCGTTATCACCTAAGCAGACCGCTCGATGTGCCAGTTATACTTAATATATATATATATACTCGCCAATATGTATGTACATATGTATATATTTATTGCTTAGGTGCGATATGTTTCAGAGCTGTGTGATAACTCTCAACAGCTGCCCCTTGCCCCGTTTCCAAAGTCGACGAGTGCGAAAACAGTTAACACTCGTAAAAACAATGAGTTCATCACTGCATCTGTGTGTAATTCCCCCCTCAATAACATGTTGACTTGTTTGGCAACAGTATCGATTAGATAGCCAAAGGATTGATAACATTAGCAACTTAGCTCTAACTAACAGAAAAGTAGGCTTTCAATATACAAAATCTTAAATTAAATATTAATTTATAATATATATTATAAATAAAAAAAGATGAAGGCTAGTCACTAAATGACTATTGTAAAATTCCAAAGAAATTTATATTTATTTGTCTACGATAAATGTTATGAAATTGAAATTTGTTAATCATCTGTTTTACTTTGAGCTAAGTTCTTTGTGGAGAATTGACCTTTTCTTATCGTTCATATAAAAAAAGATTTGTTCCCCACATTTTTTTGCTCTGTGGTCTTATGGTTTTGAGATTATTAAAAGTCAATCTATAAATATATTGAACAAAAGGTTTAGCATATATTTATATATATATATATATAAATAATTCTCTAGAATTGACCTTGAATGTTAATTAATATCTACAGACTTTTATCGGTCTAAACAAACAACTGTAAACGCTAAACAAATTTTGAGCTGTTCCCCCAAGTTGATCAATAAAGTAATAATAAATTAGTTTACCTATAAACAGGAGCTCGAGCACTTAGAGCACTCTTTCCACTCTCTTTGTGGCTATTGGACTCGTTAATGCAATGAAAGCAAAAACTAATTACAAGACATGATCTTGAAGGGAGGCAAAAGTGCTCGATGGCAATACTTGTTTTGGTCTAACATTCGCTGACACTAAGTACTGCCATAATTAAAGATATCCAATACACAATTGTATGGGGAGAGGGGAGGGGGGCAAACTGCACTTGCAGCTGCATCCATCACATGAGCAAACAACGCTCAAGCCCAGGTGAGATTAAAATAAATGTGCTCCAAATGCGCAAAAAAGCGAAAAGTAATTGACGCTCCTAGCCAAAGCCGGTTAGCCGGAGAAGACCATTGCAGATTGCCGACTGTATATCTTCAAATAAGGATAGGCGGGCGGGAGCATGGGAAGGGGGGATAGCAGCATATACAAGAGCTTAGATTTCAAAATGCAAAGAGCGGAAAACATTGCAGATGGCTTTCCGTTCGAGTCTAGCCAGCGAGTGGTAGAAAGATGAAGATGGAGTTGGAGATGGAGATGGAGTAGGCATAAGGGTCTATTAGCATGCTGCTGACTGCTGGCAATTAATAGTTGCACTATCCTCCAATCCAGAGTCCATCGTGCTGGACGTGTGCCTGAGTGCCAGCTGTCCATCTAGGGATAGGGCTGCGAAATTAATGGCACTGCTTGCACAAGCGAATAAAATCAGTTATTAATAGTCTTTTGCGTTCTTTTGCTTTTGTCCCGGTTGTTGATGCTGATGTTCTTCCAACTAATTTCAATTGATTGAAAGGCAATTGCAAGGCGGCAAGTGCAAAGCTATAAATAAGCAGCAATACCAACAACAGACCCTCAAGGCCATAAATCCTGCCCAGCAAAGACCACTCACGTAGCCATCACGAATCTCTCGTTGTATTTCCTTGACTTGGGTCTTATCGGCAAATGCTTAGACTTGACCTGTTCCACAGATAAGGAGGCAAGTCCATGGCTACCTTATCTCGGTTACAGCAAACGTCTCCTCTTCGATTTTCAGCAAATCTAATCGCATTTAATTGAGCTCTGTGCCGCCACCATAAATAGTAATCGAAAACCGAGTGAGAAGTGGTAGCTGAAATATAGCAAAGAGATGTCTTCGGGCATTAATTAACAGCATGTCTGAGGAGGTCCTGTTCGGAGTTTATCTCAACCTTAACCGACCCTTGGGAATATCTCGCTCCCCATTTTGATTAAGTGGCGTCCCATGGCGGCAGGGGCACACAATTTCGACTCACACTGACTGACTAAGGGATCATTTGTGGTTATTGGGCACTTATTTTTTAGTGCCACAAGTGCCTGAAGAAATTGATTAGAATTAATGTGCGCGTGCAGCGTCAGCGTTTTCAATTTGGAAAATTAAGTAAACGTAACGAAACGAAAATAAAAAAAATATAAAAAAAATAAACTAACAACTGTCTCCAGAAATTGAAATTGATGGAGCGAAAGCAAGCAAGTCTCAAGTATCTACATATGTATGTAAATATATATACATATATAAAAATATACTTAGATATTGATGAAAATATATGAGTTGTTGTCAATATTGTTAGCAGTTGTTGGTTTTTATAGTCAACTATTCAATCCAATTTAATTTGTACCTTTCATTATCTCTGACAGTCGGCAATTGTCGAGCTGAAAACCTGAATTGCTATAAATTGCATGCTCTAATAATTGGAATAGTTAAAGTTTGTGTAAATTAAGTTATAGTGAACTCTACTAAAGTACAAAAAGTGGCCCAGATTTTGTAATCGTTTGGATTGCAGTTGATTATTATTTCAATGTGTGTTATTCAAAACAAGTTAATTGCCCAAAACTTGAACTATGAGTTAATTTGAATAGAAGACTCGTTTAAATCTGCTAGTAGATCATGAACTAACTGAACTCTAGCCACCCATTAAACTCTCTCAAGTGTTAAGTGTTCGCTTCTGCCACCTCCCTCCCCTCTCCACCCGTTATGTCATTCATCTTTTCCGGCATATCAAATAAATTGAGCTCCTTGTGAAAGTCCATTTTGTGTGTAAGTAAAACTTTCGCTTACCTTTGGCTTGAGTTTTTTTATCTTTGACTTATTCGCAAAATGGCTGACTGCGTACGCATTGTTGTTATCTAACACTGGACAGCAGCAGCGGTGGCAGAGGCAGCAGCAGCGGCAGAGGCAGAGGCAGTAGCATAGCCAGTCATGTGCTCAGTAACTGCATGACTGCCCCTCCCCTTGGCCCCATCATTAGCACAGTTCACGTTTAAGTCTTTTGCTAATCCATTAATTAAGTTATCAATTTGGTTTGCATTTATTTTTTGTTTTGTTTTTGCGCACTGCAAAAATGTCAATAAAATTACGAGTGGCAGGCGCTGAGTTGCTATAAATGCATGGAATGCATACACTTACAAAAAATGTGCTTAAATATAGCTTAATATATTAGATATAATATTTATAAATTTTTGAGAAATCTGCAAAATCGGTAAATTTTATTTTCAGAGGTAACAATTTATTTAAAATATATATACAAAAATATTTGTTAAATTGTAAGCCTGATTTTGAAAAGGATAATTCATTCCGAGACATACACTGAATATATATTAAATATAACATTAATTTATATATTTAATACAATAATAATAAATTTAGTTTTGAATATTATGGTGAAAAAAATATTTGTAAAAATTGTAATCCTGATTTTGAGAAGCAGAAATCACTCTGAGACATAGACTGAACTGCCTTATTTTTGCAAGTGTATGCACAGACACCTGTTGCTGTTGGCCTTTCGAGTCTTCGTTCTGCCATTTCTCAGGCAGGCAGGCAGACAGTCAGACAGTTAGGCGGTCAGGCAGTCAGGCACTTGTCTGACAGTTGGGCCGTCAGGCCAAACGTGCCAGGCCAAGACAAATGTGAATGCTGATAAGGGGCTGGTGATAAACGGCTGGATTCCACGCAGTGGCTCTCAGAGAGGTGCAGGCGGGGTGCTCTATGGGTCTGGCCCCTTTTGGCATTTTACACATTTTCTGCATGTTTACATGGCAACAACAACAACACACACACACACACACAACGCACAACAAACAAATTACATGCACGCGAACTTTGCTACTTGAAGGGGTTTTTTTCATTGTTGTTGCTTTTCTAGCGCTTTGTCTTATCAGCCAGCTAAGTGCGCTGCGGTTTTCCTTTTTGTATCTGACAGATACAAAAAAAAAAAAAATGTTTATGTGTATGTTAAAATATCTGTCAATGTTGTGTCTGTTGTTGCAGTTGTTGCATGTGAAGTACGTGTCAGTTAGGTGTGTGTTTATGAGAGATTATACAACATACATCATGTCATACAAGAGGGTTTAGTCATCAAAAGAATTTTTACTGTTGCCGTAAATTGATGCAATGCTAATTAGGCAACACCTGCAACGGGTTGGAGATGCAAATAAGCATAGCCATAAGTTATTTATTTATATATATATAGAGACAAAATTGAGTTGTTATTGCAAAACAAAAGTTATAATGAAGGGCAAAATAATACTTACAATAAATAAACAATTGCACAACGAGTGCACCGTATACATAAATATATATATATTTTTACAGTGACAGCAATTTTTATTGTCCACACCGGAAGTGACAACAACGACATGTACAACATTTATGGCCAATACCTAGTTTATTTTTGGGGGGGGAGGGGCGCACCCTCTTCACACTCTCTTTAGATAAGACAAATGTATCGCTGCTGAGTAATAAAAGTTTGTACAAAAGTGGGGTAGGCCATTTTGTACGCCTTCACTTAATTAGCCACGTTTTGTGGCCACTGCGTTTTAACCACTGCAATGAGTCAGCGGAATTCCTAAAAAAAATTGTTAATCTATAACAATCTGTTACCAAGCCAATAAAATGCTAATTAGCTGTTTGTTAAAATGCAAAGTGGAAATTCCTAGCAGCTGACTCAATAAATGTGTGTTTTATTGGTAGCAGACGAATTTTTACCTTTTCTAGTTTATTTTGTTTATTTCTGCTCTTTTGTCTACAAAAATCTTTTGTCTATGGAAATCTTTAATCAGGTTAAGGAAATCTCTATCATGTTCTCAAATATGGCTACTTTTCTCCTGTTTGTCATATTTTTTTCCTTAGAAAAAGTTTCTCACACTCTAAAAATACACTTTCTTTCCCTTGTAATCTTCAAGTATTTTCCCATGTGAGTAGTTTAAGCCCTGCTCTTCACACAGACATTTGCGTGGGTCGCAAACATGGGCTTTGGCTGTAATCCATCACGAGACTCCTAATGAACATGGAGAAGTGTCGCTTAGATGCTTTCCGAGGGCATTTCTGGGGTTCAAGGTCCGTTTTACGTATGTGCTCTGGAGTGACAAACGATCTTCAAAACCGCAGAAACTGGTTAGGAACCAAGCAACAACAATAATTTGATGCATCATGCAATCAGCTTACAGATGAGTCATCTTCACATCCGGGGTATTCCGCGTTTCTCAAATTAAACTCAATGATTGATCCATAACAAATAAATGACGTAGCAACGGAATCAGTTGACTTTGTTGTTGATAAAAGTCTTCTAAAGCTGTTCAAAGTGTTTAAGCCACATTAACATATAAGCTGGAAAAACTGTAGAAACTTTCGTTGTTTGGCCGAAAGTCTGGCTTTTAATTTATGCAGACAAATGTTTAAAAAATCAAAGAAAATGGCTTTTTAATTTGTTTGTTTTTTTGAAAGATGCATATTTTATGGGTCTGTTTTTTTTAACACTTGTGATTTTTATGTTTTTTCAATTCCCTCGCTTGAAATGCGCTTCAGGGCACTTTGCAACATTGTTTTTTTTTTTTTTAGTTTTGGCTACGACAAATCTTTTATTATTTAATGCTTGTCCAACGTTTTTTTTTATCAAATGATTGATCTTTTGTTTATTGCCTTTCAAAAAGTTTTATTGCTGTTCTGTTTTGTGCCAAATCTGCTGGGAATGCAGTAGGCGATAAAAATAAAATAAAAATGCATAAAATCTTTTCAAATTAAACAGCAAAACTTTTGTTGAGAAACCTTTGAGTGTGGCTGATTTTTTTTATCTTAGTCTTTTTTTTCAGTGCCGGCTTTTGGGGAAGTCAATTAACAACGCTTTTTGCGCTGCGTATTTCACTTGAAGTCTGTTTTTTTTTTCGTTTTCTTTTTCATTTAATTTTTTTATTGTATTTTTTTGCTTGTGAAGGTCGACAATACTCTTGTAAAATGGTTTACTTGTTCTTTAATTATATTGACAGTCAACAGTAATATTGCGAAATATTCGCTACGGGGGATTAGTCAAAGTTACTAAAGTAAAAAGGCATTGTTTTTTTTTTGTGAATCACTTTGCATTGACGCAAAGGGAAAACAGACCCTTGACGACAGTATCAAAGTAAATTTATTTCAAGCACACTTGGAATATAAAAAGAACATAACTAATAAAAATATTATTCCACGAATATTAACTGACGGCACTAAACAATTTAGTTGCGATAGTTTTTAGTTAATTTAAGTAAGTAAACTAAAATTTATTGTGAAAAATCGCATTATTTAAGATTAGCTCGAGGGTCAGCTTGACTGTGGCATGCCACAGAACTCAGATCTAGTAGATTAAACTTCAGTCAAATCCATTCAATTTGATAAGTGAATTAACCAAGGCATTTGTAGCTATTCAAGGCACACACTCATTGGGCAGTCCTCAATATTCATTGTTGTTGACATGTCTCCCAATTGTGTGTGTGTGTGTGTGTATGGGATGTTGCATCGCAGACTGAGTATCAGTTGCACTTTCATTGACTCGCTTGCAGCTCAGTGAATCTGTGTGGGGGGGTAAATGGCATCTGAATTGGATTTTGTGCACTTGTCAACGCATTTTAACGTCAAGTTTAACAGTTGGCCAGCTGCTCAAAACTGATCTGAACGTGTTTCTCTCTTCTGGCCCGCTTTAAAGTCTTTTATTGTCACATTTTTTTGCACACGTCTTGACGAAATGTGCCGAAATGGCCGAAATGGCTGTCAGCAAGTAAACATTTTGTTTATTTTTGTGCCAACAATAAAACCAGTTCAACACAACATATGGCGTTTTATATGGCACAAGTGGGCTAAATACAGAAATGTATTTCATTTGTGTACATTTGACTTTATGCAGTTCAAATATTTGGCAAAAGGCAATTCGCATATCTTTTCTTAAAAAAGGTATTGCCACAGAGAACCTACAACGGTGGAAAAATCCCCAAGGTTTATTTAATCAGTCGCATTTCACTTACCCAATGCCAATGGTCCAAAGGTTAACCAAAAGTCCAAAGTATTAATATATGACGGTTTTATTAATCAAAAATAAATAGCGCCTACTCACCAAAAACATTTTCTGCTAATAAAGCACAAAATTTAAAGTAAGCCGCAACAACCACAAAATTGAAGAAAACAAAAATAATATTCAAGTGCCGTTCCTCCATTGATATTGTACCCCAAATTGCATTAATTAATTAATTAAATCTGACAAAAACAAAAACATAAAACTTTATCAGTCACGCGAATGCCAAAAAAACCTAGAAAATAAATTCACAATATATATATATATATATATGTGTATAAATTTATATATTTTTTATTCTTATCAGTTTAAGTGTTAATGATTAAAGCACATTCCTTGCAGCAATCAGTAAACATTTATTGTTAATTTTGTGGTTTTAAATTCTTTTGAATAATTTTTTTTTTGCTTTTTTTAGTTTTGCACTTGTCTATTTTGGTAAATTCTGTTTTTTACGAGCTTTGTGAATGTGCTTAAAAAATTGCGAAACGAAGCTGAACGAATTGGGTTTGTTAGGGTCATGCACTCGCCGTGGAGATCGTAAATTGAACATTTGTGCCGGTCTCTTAAGTCCAACTTTGCTTTCTACACGGCACTCCCCCCTCCTCACCCCTCTCTTTTTTATGGCCAAATGGTGAACCACCTCCCAAAAATAATAAACGTAACCAACCAAGCTGAATTAAAGAAAAAATCATAAAACAAAATACTCGAGTAAAAATATGTTAAGATTTTGTTGTTTTCATGTGTGGCTTTTTTGGGTTGTCTTTTTTATGCCAAATATCTGCGTATTATGTGGAACAAGTATTATTGCCTATAGATACATGCTCATTGTAGTTGTTGCAATCAGCTCGCATTTAATAAACAATAAATCTGCGGAGCTCTTTCACTTTGAGCCCAAAAAACGCGCCCATTGAACCAAAATGAAACTTAAAATGGCCCAAAGGCCGAAATTGCTTTTATTAAACTGATTTATTGGCCGGATTTTGCATAATTTATAAAATGCATAAATCTACCTATGCAGAGTGAATTGAATATAAGTCTGTGATATGAAATTGGTTGAATTTATAGTTTGAAAATACGAGAAGCATTTGTAGAACTCTTCAACTATTTTTCTCACATTTTTCACTTCCATTTTCAAAGTGCGACAAGAAATGCGCTAAGCAAACCAATTAAAAAACCCTCAAAACAAATAAAAAATCCATCGAAATTTGATTTGTATTTGCTTGTGACAACAACAACAACTAAATCCACAGACCCACAAGCGGAACTGGAATTTAAGATCCCATTTAACTGGCTTTAAATACATATTTGTCTATTCAATTAGCGTCATGTTAAAAATTCAGCTTGAAGAAGAAAGCTATGTAAACTCAAAGCACATGACAACTCTGGACAGTTGGAGAGCAATCGCTACAATGCTCCATCTCAGTCTATCTCACTCTAACTAAATCTATCTTAATCTCTTCTCACTCACAGCGATTACGTTTGTCGCAGGTAAATTGACAAACATTTCTTGAGGTCAGCTCACATTTTGTGGTTGTCGATTGCCGGTTGTCAATTGTTTGGTTGTTTGGTTGTCGGTTGTTGTTTGAACAACGCAACGTTCAAGTCTCATTGGCAGTTCTGTGGATGCCACATGAATTGCTCAGTGCACATGAACTTCGAGTGCACTCGTTTTTTTTTTTCTTTTTTCTTTTGACAATTTGGACGGTTTCAGCTTTCGAAATTGAAAAGTAGAATACAAAATCCAAGACCCCCGACTATAACTGTTGTTATTGTAGTTGTTGTTGGAATATACTTTTTGTTGTTCCCGAAACGGGTTTCAACTCAAAACCAGCGAGTTGAAAGTTCAACGGCGATTTATCGTGCGATATTGTAATCGCTGAGTTTTCACTGCTTATATGTGTGAGTGTGTGTGTGTGTGTGTGTTTCTCTATGCGATATGCTCAGCTCATATTAAATGAGCCAGTTGAAGCAGGATTGGGGGGGGGGGGGGGTACATGATGTACTAGTGTAGTACTCAGCAGACTTCCAAGCATAGCAGTCACGGCAACAGCAACAGCCGCCATGGACGTGGCCCAAAGGGGGCCAGGTTGAACTGATGTTGCCCATTTGAACTTTTTTGAATTTATCCTTTTAAGTAACTAAGAAGTTCTTAATAACAACTAATACTCAGCAGCTAAATACATTATATTCATATATTGATTATGATTATTATTATTACAAGTTTTTATATTGAGTAGAAAGATTTTATTAATGATTATTGAAGCCTTAGGAGTCATTTATTATTATTTATAAGATGCAGAACTGAAGAAGTATGAACAAATAAATAAAAAAAATAAAAATAAATAATTTTGTTGTGCATATTTAATTAAAGGACTTCTTAAGTACAAATCTCTTTCGATCCCCTCTAAGTCAAATTCTGACTACGCTCTTTAATAAAAAAAACTACAAAAACTGTCGGCTTTTGGTTTGAGTTGAAAACGTTCGTTTTGGATTTTCTGTTCGATGCGGTGGCGAAATTAAAAGCAACACGCTTAACCCGAGACTCAAACTGAGACCGAGACAGACACACACACACACAGAGGAACAGATAAGCACATGGATATATCAGCCCCATTCATTGAAGAAACCTTTACACACACTCCACAGACAAACACATACACAGACAAACACACACACATATATATAAGGAGTAAGTACAAAGGGACAGTCGTGCGCAGTGATTTAGAGACGGAGCGATAAAAGGGAAATGGCAACGCTTAAATGCGTATGAATGGACTGTTGTTGATGATTATGGTATTTTGTTAAAGGGGGGGGCGACAGTGGAGGGGAGGTGCCACAATGCCATACCGCTAAACTGTTGTAGTCTAGTGCAGTAAATGAAGTTTAAGTGCAGTAAATGATCTTTTAAGTGCTAGGAATGCAACAACAACAGTAATAACAACAACAAAAACATCAAAATTGATATGTATTTCAATTAAATATGGCGTCTTTTAATTAAAGTGTATGTGTTTCTCTTTTGTCTACCCAAAGTGTCTGCTGCTGGCTCTAGCAACCGCAGTTGACCTGAAATTCCAGCTAAACTAATGAAGCGCAAAACAAAACAAAACACAATAAAAGAACTCGCTTTGTTTTTCACAAAAATTGTGGTTTTTTTTTTGCATTTTGTGCAGTTTTTTTCTTCTTCTTTTTTGTTGCGATTTATGTTTGCCAAATTTGACCAAATATGCTACCTGAAAATAAGCGCAGACGAGTTTTTTTATAAATGATGTTTTTGCCCACGTCCAAGATTGAATTGAAGTTGGATTTGGAGTCGGAGTTGAAGTGAATGTTAACGTCAAAGTCGGGGTCGGACTTTGAAATTCCTTTGAAATTGGACTCGTTTTAGTTGTTCTTTCGATTTTACTGTTGCGGCCTTTTGGACGTATTCTCGCATGCAGTTGTTCATTATGGTTATTATAAATCTGAATGTGTTTGGGCAGTTGGCCAAGAACTGTTTCATTCGTTTAGGACACCACATTTTAATTGTTTTTATTTCTTTTGTTGTATTTGCAGAAACTTTATGCTCGAGCCATTTATGATAATTATCCGGATACGCCCGACGAGATGCCCTTCAAGAAGGGCGACGTCCTCACCGTCATCGAACAGAACGCCGAAGGCCTCGAGGGCTGGTGGATCTGCTCGCTACGCAATCGGCAGGTGAGTCAAGTCACTTCGAATCTGTATTATAGACACAAAATGCTGCCCATCACAAGAATTCCAGTCCATTAAATGCCTAAAGGGCAACGCCTCCTCCCTTTGAGCTGTTTATTTGCTTTTTGTGTTCGCTTGTTTCTTCTCCTAATTGCTAAATGGGCTTCGAACCACGCCCATTTCAGCGCTGCATCTGCAACTAACCAATTGAGGCATTTGCATAAGTTCCTTGGCAAATCATTTCGCACAAGAAATAACAAACTAAAAAACTCAATTTGAATTTATAATTTAATTATGCAGTTAACAACTGCACATACTAATGGAGTGTGTGGTCTGAACGGAGCCCCTTGCTCGTTATGATGACGCCATGATTCAACCAGCAACATCAGCGTCTCCCGGCACGTGGCTGCCACCCGTAATATGCTCGAACGACGTCATTCAGTCGCCGCTCGATGCGGGCCCCACCCCCCTTTTGGTTGCACATAAATATCACATTTGGCACTTTAATTGTGTCTGCAGCTGTAATAATAATCTTCATAATGCCCTTACAACCGATTACCGCAGTGCATATAACATAATTTTTTTGGACATGTCCATAATGCCACTGGGGTGTGAAAAGTGTTGGGGAAAAAGCAGGTCGATATTGTTAGTCGGATTGCATACAAAGTGGAAATGTTTCACAGCTTGTTAACTTTATACAACAGCAGTGCAAAAATGGGTTAAGTGAGTTGTAAAATGTATCCAAAAATCATGCGTTGAATATATAATGCATTTTAAATTTTCAAATTAATTAATTTCAAATCATATGTAGACTAATGGAAATTTCTTGCTCAAGGTTCGCCATATCTAATTTTTAAATATCTCCCAGATATTATTTTAGTACTCTCAGCTCTTTGTTGAAAGTTCAACATGTTGCAACCTTGAGGCGCCGCTGCGATTAGACAATAAGCAACTAACTAGAGATATACTGCTCAGGCAAGATCAGTTTCGATGTGGCTATAAACACACCC
The DNA here is from genome assembly GCA_037043605.1 of Drosophila multiciliata. Lineage (NCBI taxonomy): Eukaryota > Metazoa > Arthropoda > Insecta > Diptera > Drosophilidae > Drosophila > Drosophila multiciliata. The sequence goes on along the minus strand of JBAMBF010000301.1, from coordinate 20,937,636 downwards.
TGTTGCCAAATTAAAAACTGATTAACGGCATGGCTCGGAAACATTTCTGCACGTCTACAAAAATTTGCAGCTACGAACACATTTTTAATTAACAGCTCAATTGGCTGGCTCAGAGGCACTCACAAGCAGCACTCACAAGCACTCGTGAATACACTCACAGACTCATGGCAATTTATGGTGTCAAAACACATATCAAAATGGAAATCAAAATTGCCATACATAGATTGAGATACATAGATACTATGTCGGCCAATTGCTGTTAATTAAAAAGTAGCCGCACTTTTTAATGGAAACAATTAACCCAAAAAAAAAAAAAAAAATAATACACAGTAGCCAATTGAGTGGCGACAACAACACATAAATATTAAAAAATAATACTAAACTAAAGTGTGTAAAAAATTGTAGCGTAAATTATTCGGCACTTGCTAAAACGAAAAAAAATATATATATAAAAAAAACCCGCTTGCAAGTTTTGTTGTTGACGGCCCAAAATAAAATTGAAATGAGCAGCAGCAGCTAAAGAGCTGAAACACATGTTGACAACATATTTCAATTTTCTTTTTTTGTTTTTTTTTTTGTGGTAATGTGAACATTTTGAACACATTTTGAAAAGTCTCACACAAATGTCAAGAAATTGACAAAAGAGCTGAGCAAAAACCAGAACAAAATGAAAAATTGCATTCATTTTTAAGCAAGAATGACGGGTAATTAAAAAATTGCCATTTATTGCTTTTATTTATTTATGTATTATATTTGATATGTATTTGATGTATTTATTAAAAATGCATTCAGCATTGAGTTAATTAAAAGCCAATCAAAATCAATTAAACTCATTGAGCAACAGCCATGAAATTCATTTAATGGCTTGCAATAATAATTGCTGAATTTTGTTATCATTGTTTATTTTTTACTTATTATTAAATCTTTTGCTCTATTTATTTTCTATAGGGTATCTGCCCCGGCAACCGGTTACGGATCTTGAACTCATACGATTCGGGCTGCTTTTCACCATCGCCGGCCAGTTCGCCGATACCATCGTTGGCCGCTAGCACCGCCACTTTGAACAGTTCCATTTGCTCGACGGATATCTATGAGAACGGGTCCTTCATCAGTGCATCTGGTGCGGACCACCAATCCATATCTTCAGCCGGCTTCTCCTCCTCATCCAGTCAGGATGGTGCTGCACGAAGATCGTGGCATCTATCCACAAATAAGGTGAGTTTTTTTTTGGTGTGGTTTCAGATTTTTTAATTTAACGCTTCGTCGGCGTTTCCTGGAAGCTCTTAAATCCTCCTTCTTGTGCTCCTCTTAATTGATTTCATTTTGCTTGTATTATGGTTGTTTTTTTATAATTCCCATTGATTATGACTAAAAAGGGTAACATGATTTTCTGCAAGTGAATGTAACTGGCTGAAGAAAATATCGTCGTTTCCATGTAGTATCTACAGGATCAACAACTAAGCTGAGACCCAAAAAAAAAATTCAATTTTAGAAATAAAAAAGGAGCAATTCCACGTAAAGGGAAATAAAGCGGGATTATTTTGAATAGATGTATCCAGGGTATATCGTAGTTGAAATTAATTTTATATGTTTCTTTTTCTTTTAATGGCATCGTCTGGCTTATTTATTTTTGGCTTTTGGTCGCCAGCTACTGCATTTTGGCTGTGAATTATGATATCCGTCTGGAAAGTGAAAGAAAGCAATTTCTCGACTCCGGCAGGTTTTCCATCATTATCATCCAGGCCCGGCCATCGTTCAGTCTGCACGTCAATTGCGTGTCGTAATTGTGCAATTAATAAGAGCCGTGTTGAGGCCACATTGCTGGGGCACTGGGAGAGGCTCCGCTCCGTCTTCTGCTGCTGTCCAGCTGCATCTGTTTTTTTTTTTTTTTTTTTTTTTTTTTGCATGTGCAACGGGTTTCCTTTTTGGCCTGTCTTTTGCATATGGCTCGTAATTTGCCAATTTGTCAGCTGGACATGCGTTTTATTTGCATTTTAGTAACTACCACATCTGCTACTTTAGCTTCAGCTTCAGCTTCTTCATCTCCATCTTCATCTCCATCTTCGGCATCATCTGTTCGATTTGAGAAATCTATGTCCATAATTATAGGAAATGAATAATTTGCACTCTGACTAAAATAGCTGACATTAGTGGAAAACGCTCAAGGAAATCGTTTATCTTATTTCTATATTTTTCTTCTTTTTTTTTTAATTATAGAAGTTTGACTAGATAACTTAATTTGAGGTGACCATATAAATCCCATGGATATTCCACATAGTCCGCACACATTTGACCCACTCAGCAGACAATGGCTTTTGATCGGACCTTTCAATTTCAGTTGGCAATCCTCCTTCGCATTTGGGCATTGCATAAGCATTGCATCCATAATTGTCCATTATCATTAGCACCACATGCAATTTGGAGGCGTTCAGCTTTGACCTATGCCATCTGTGAATATATTTGATTTTTCGTTTTTTTGGTTTTTTTTTGACAGTCGATGGGCGTTTTTGAGTTTGGTTTTGGGTCGTCGCTTTCGCTTTTGTTCGCACTTGGCGCAAAACGCCAAAACGCCAAACGCGAGACGCAAATCAAATAAAAATAAAATAGAGCCCAAATTACAGAGTCGTAAACATTTCCTCGCATTATCGGCAGCTATCAATCTTCATGGAGGCAAGTGAAACCATAAATTCAAATTCAAATAAACGCAGCGCCAGCGGAGAAACAATCGTAGCTATCCCACAACCCACCGCCTCCGCCTCCCCCTTTCCCCCTCACTGTATGCAAGCATTTGATTTCTTGTCTGTCCAATTCAAAGAGCTGCAACTGCAAATTGCAACGGATTCGTTGCCACCGGCAGACTGCAAGATTGCGTCTCCGGTAAAACCTTTCCATGGAGACGAGACCACGACAAACAACAAACACCGCTGGCCATAAAGCTATAGCTGTTTCTCTTTTTGTTTGCGTGATGGGTTGGAGGGGGGTGGGGAAGGGGGGAGGAGCCTTGACTCTTGAAGTGGTAGCTGTAAAAACTAAATGCCGCTTTTGTTCAATTTGAGTTGTCTGTTGTTGATTCGACTTGTGGAAACTGAAATTTCAAAAAGGCTCCACTCGAAAGCGTCAAAAACGTTTCTACAGATGATGCACTGCATCCAAGTCAAAGTCAAACACTTTACTGCTCTTTTATTGGGTGCTGCAAGCAGGTGGAAACGGGTTAAACAATTTCTGAAGTGCCTTTTATGACTCTTATGAGATATGCCCACAAAAGCGTCTGTGCCATATGCCACATGCCACATGCCGCCGCATGATTATCAGCTGCATGGCCCAAACTTAATTGAGAACGGAAATGTCTGTGGCACATTATTGCGCAACTGCCAGACTGCCACCAAGTGCGGCAAGTGTCGCGACTCTTGCCGCTCGTTGCCAGCCCACGTTCCACAAAACAAATCTATTTGCAGCTCGCCAGATAAGTTGAGCATTTCGTGTGCCAAAAGTGACGAATCCTAAATACACTTGTAGAACTTTTGTCATGGATCTTTTGGATCAGCTCTAAAAAAATACTGCATTTAATGTTGAAAATGAAATTTGAGTTGGAAATTTAGTTGGAAATTTAGTTGAAATTTTGCAGCAAAAAAAATGTTATGTTGCCTCAAATTTCAATTACCAGATTTTTAAAAGCAGAATTTCCAGAATAATTTATATTTGCAATTAAGTTTTTTAATGTCAAAACTTTCCTCTGGCATAGCTTTCCCAAAACTCAAACAAGGGCGTTCCAAAACTAGCCTTATAAAAATAATAATTTGTATACAACTACAAAACAAACTAGTTGAAAAATGTTTACAAGCCAATTGCACAGTATTCCCTCTCTCTCTCTCTCTCTCTCTCTCTCTCTCTCTCTCTCTTGCTGTCTCGCTCTCACTCTATCTGTGACTGAGGAGAAAAAACGCATAAATATTTAAGACTCATTGTCGGCCTGACCAAAAATAAATCCCAGCGGACAGTGGCTAAAACTGAGACAACTGGCAGCATAGATACCGAGTATTGCCTGCAACTTGGCTCCACCGTTAGGCCAGTTAGCCAGTTAGTCAGCCAGTTAGCCAGTTGCCAGCCCGGCAATGTGACAATTTCAAGTTCCTTGAGCCCACATAAGTCGGAGCAGCGGCAGCAGCAGCAGCAGAGCCAAGTGCGGTCACGCACTGCCCATAAAGCAGCGTCCGCAAAACGCATTCAGACCAAGTCAAGTTGGCCAACTGGCAAACAGGCAACAACCAAGCCGTGAAGATTTATGGCAATGTGGTTGTGGTTGTTGTTATTGTTGTTGTTGTTGCCTTGCTGCTGGAGCATTTCCAAAAAGAGTTTTTCGTTTTTTCTGTGTGTGTGTGGAAAACATGTCATTTTTATTTCAATGACCAAAAATGGTCAAAAATGCCAACAACAATAACTCTTCATCGCTGTTGTTATTGTTGTTATTGTTGCTGCATCTTTGGTTCTGCTGAGATTTGTGCATACTGACCAAAGTTAGACGAACTTATGGCCAGAACGGGTAGCTGTGATAGCTGCAGCAATGAGGCAATGCGGCAATGCGGATTTGTGAAAACATTGTGAAATTTGTTGCGTTTATATGGCAAGGTCAGAAGTGCCAATCCTAGGGATAAATACTGAATACAGCTTAATGATCCCAGCATTGCCTCGTCTCTCCATAAATAGCCATTAATTAAGCCTCAATTTGAAGGCACTTGAATTCATTTTTTTTTTTTGCCTGTCTGATTGAAAAGTGGATTTTTTTTTTGGGTACACAACATGACGCCACAATAAATATTAAACGAAAGAGAGCCCGGGGGCATTTTTAGCTCCAGCTCCAGCTCCAACCCTCTGTTGGCCAGCTTACTGATTTCGTTACAGCAATTTGCATATATTTTTACAAATGTTTTTCGTGTCATCAAAGTACGTGAGAAAATGCAGAAATTTGTCAAAAGAACGCGGGTTTTTTTGTTGTTGTTGTTGTTGTTGTCTTTCTTCTTGGGTATTTATGCAGGTGTGCGATAGGTGTGAGGGGCGAGTCATTGAAATGCATCAAATGAGCTGCAAAGATACAAATCTCTGCTGCTACCGCACATATAAACATGGCCATTAAAAAAAGGAAAAAAAAAACTATAGAATGTTTTGACAAGCCAAAGATTTGGAGAGATTTTACGAAAGCAACACGCTCCTGCATAAAATACACAAAAACACAAAGAAACATGAACAAAAAAAGTATCTTTCAGATCGTGCTGTGAATTTACAACTGCCAACTATCAAAATCCAATTAAAAATAGCCCTAAGCAAAAATAAGTCAAAACAAAAACAAACCGTGAAGCGTTTTGCCAACTTTTCTAATGCGCTGCCTGCCCCACAGCGGTCATTTGCCCCTTTTCTTCTCAACTCTCCGGCAAGCCGTGCCCAATACCAATCTGGGCCATTAAAAGTGCCCCAAATGTGTCATAAAAACCAGCAAAAACATACAAACTTATTTGATCTATGGGCTAAGCAATGATTTCCATAACGGAGCATAAAATGAACCAAACCTGGCTAAGTAAAAGTCACGCAAAAATTGTGCGCTGGTAAAAATCAGCATGAAAGGTGACCTCCTTGAAGACAGCACCGCGCCCCGCTGTGTCCCATTTCCAGGCCGAACCCAAAAAAAAAAAGAAGAAAAAAAATAGATAAAGAGTAGAAAGAAGCAGAAAGAAGCAGAACTTATGCAACAAATTACACAACTTATGTGTTCCGTTTCCTTTGTGACCTCAAAATGCATCTTGTCGCTGCTCCTTTTTGTTTCAGCTGCGCTGATTTCTCGACATGATAGCCGATGGTTTTTTGTGGCTGCAGCTGCCAAGGATCGAGTTTTATAGTTTTTCTGTTTTAATGTTTGCTTGCGAATTGTGACTCGTGTTGAAGGTACTTCAATGTGGAGTGGCTAGGGAAAAGTGGACGCAATTCAGGTAGTCTGCTCGTGCGATCCTTTTCGGGGGTTGGGGTTTTAACGGTACACTTAATTGGGAATCGATTCAATGCGCTAACGGTCGGTGGGCGTGGCAGTTCGATGCGTGCTGCCACTAAACGAGGGTAGCTGCAGCCCAAAATTGATGAATTTGGCATATGCTGTAATAATATTTCATCAAACACATGGCGTCAGCAATTGACGACTGCTGCCTCGATGCCACATCATTTTTTTCAATAATAATTAATCCCTTTTCTATTAATATACAACATTTCAGTTGCTGTTCCCCAGATCCACTCCCCTTGCTTGCCTTTGCCCGGTTTCAGGGTCTTTTTTGTAATTACCTTGACACTGAACCGCTTTGAACTGCAGTCTGCATAAAAAAAAAAAGAAAACAACTACAAAAGAAAATCCCTGTATTTTCTGGCTGAGTGTCAAGCAGTGCGCATGCGTGAAACATTACCCACTATTTTGTTATGTGCTGCTTGCTTCGCGAATTGTACTCGACTCCTTTCACAGTCAAGTTTTTCCCATTGAGCCGAGCACTTTTCATCGAAGCCACCTTTTCTCTTCACGGCTTTTATTAATTGGCACTAATTGGCCACAAAATGTGATAATTGTCAGCAATCAAGCCAATCCGACAGGCAGACAGGTGAGACAGACTGCCACCAAACTATTCCAGTTCATTCATAAAAATCGCCGAGAGTTGCCAACAACAATTGTTAAAATCGATAAGCCAAAGTCGTAGTAAGAAAGGGCGTGGGTGGCACTCACTAGAAAGCTGCGTGTGTGTGTTGCATGTGGCAGGCAGACCACACATATATATATATATATATAGTTTTTTATATATATATATTTACCTATTTGCTCTCCAAAACTGAATCTCTAGTTGTCATTTTATAAGTAAAATAAGTTCAAATTTATATTTATTGCAGTTCCCATTTGGGAAGTACAGAAACAGATTCAAATAGAAGCAAACAATTTTTAACTTAAAGTTAGACAAAAAGATATCCAGGCAAATGTGACTACATAACTACTCATACTAAGATATATTTTCATCTAACTTTCCTTACACAAAATTGGTTAATTAATCCAAGTGTTTTCAATGAAAACAAACAAATTTTTGCTTAATTAGATACCAAAAAATTTCTTGTTTAGCAAAAATATTAAAATTTTACCTTGAATATCTAGGGAAAGCTGAAAATATATCTCATATATTTTTTGTTGAACTATTGTGCACTAATTTAATATTATGTGTTAAATTGCTGTTATTCTTGGTTGCTTGTGAAATTATTATTTAAAATCATGGCAATATATTGATACTTGTTTATTATACATTTTTGGCTAAGAAAAAACCATCTCTTCTTTAAAACATTCCAATACTAATTTATGATTTTTGACTTACCCAAAAAAATTACCAATCGCTAATTCAATTCTCCGTTGCGTTTTTTTTTTTTGGATTGATTACAGGTCATTTCGCCACAGCGGCCACAGGGTGATGATTACATTTACAACAACTGCCCGGGGGGATCATTATCTCGAGCGCCACGCTCACCGCTTACACAACAGAAGCAGAACCAGCAGCAGAAGCAGCTCCAGCAGCAGCAGCAGATCTACAGCAACCAAAGCATCTATCAGAATCAGGGCATGATGAATGGGAGCAACGTTAACGGTTCCAGCAACAGCAGCAGCGAGTTCGAGACCTATGATATACCCAAGCCGGCAACGCCTGTGCCACTGCTGAACTATGATGGGGGCGTGGCCAGGGGCATGAGGACGCCGACAACGGGTTCGGCGTTGGGTGTACGCTTTGAATCGCTGAAGAGCGTCGGCGTATCGATGTCCATTGAGGAGGAATCGTACGATGTGCCACGCGCACTAATCACACAGCAGCAGCAACACCAAATGACTCCCAGCAGCTCGGCTTCATCGCTGCTGACCAGCGACAGTTTGTCGCTGAGCTTCTCCAGCTCGAATCGCAGCTCGCTGGCGAATATGCCCGACTATGATATACCCCGCCGTAATCCGTTGCCAGTGCGTCCGCATCAGCGTCCCCATCATGCCGCATGCCTCAGCTATGAGTTCCCGTTGCCGCCACTGCATGAGCAGGCACAGCCCAAGAGCAGCAGCAGCAGCAATGGGAGCCAGTACGTCAACAAGGAACTGCCGCTAGAGCTGAACTCAGCGCTGGAGATGCTGGCCAAACTGCAGTCGGAGACGACGATGGCCATCACAAGGCTGCTCAGCTTTGTGGTGCCATATTGGCGCACCCGTGCCAAGCTGGAACCGAACATCATGGAACTGAAACTGGCTGCACTGCGTCTGCGCACAGCGCTCCATGATCTCGCCGAGTTCGGTGAGGGTGCGTTGGGTAATGCACACCGATCGGAGGATCGCAATCTGGCCCTGAAACTGCGACCGCTCGTTCGCGCTTTGAAGGATGCCAACAAGCTGATTCAAGATACCTCCGAGGCGCTGGATGCCCAGGGCGGTGGCTGGTCAGTGGAGCAGCTGGCGCGGAATGATGAGAAGCACGGTTGCCGGCCGCCCGACAGCTTGGATCAGTTGATGGCCTGTGTCCAGACCCTAACCGAGGATGTGCGCTCCACGACGAGTTTCATCAAGGGCAATGCCTCACTGCTCTTCAAGCGACATCTGCAACCGGATCAAATAGCAATCGCCAGCCCCAGCACTCAAAATGGATGCAGCCGTGGCAGCGCAGAGTGGCTGGAGGACTATGACTATGTGGCCTTTGAGTCCAAGGATTCGGCGGCCAAAAAGAACCAGGCATTGAGGGATGCCATCCCCGCAGGATTGAAGACACAGTTCGACAGCGCACTCAAAATTGCCGAGTGCACAGCGATGGGAACGACGTCATCGGTGCCAACGACACCCACAATACCTTGCGTGGTGGCCACCGCATCGTCGCAGATGACGGACAGGGATAAGAAGCTGGTGCGATACTATGCCCAGTTGATCTCCACGCACATGGGCAATCTGCTGCAGGCGATCGACTCGTTCCTGGAGACGGTGAAGAACAATCAGGCGCCAAAATATTTCATTGCCTATGGCAAATTTCTTGTGGTCAGCGCATTCAATCTGGTCACCATTGGTGACAATGTGCATCGCAATATCTCCAAGGAGGAGTTTTGCGACAAGATTCAGCTTTGCACCAACTCGCTGTCCGACGCTCTGAAGACCTGTGTGCTCAAGTCAAAGCAGGCAGCTGCCCATTTCCCCAGCGGCACTGCCGTCCAGGAAATGGTCGACTCTGTGCATCGAATCAATGATCTGGCGCATGATCTAAAGAAATTGATGCTGCAGGCCGTGCAGCTGTCCGCAGGAGATGAAGCCTAGATGTGTCACACACACACACACACACGCAGCAGACAGTATTTTATTCAACGACTTGGCTTCCAAAGTCTTCCAGGCTGGCGGCGGATATGTTCCTTACTCACCACTCGCTTTGTCTATGCTATGCTATGCACCAATATTCCCAGACCCATTCTGAATTCGGCATATCGCGTCTCGATCCTCGATATACTATTATTTGCATTGTGATATTTCTTGGAGCAAACATCAGAAAATGCACAGGCCTCCCCCCAGAAAAAAAAAAACAACAAAAAACGATTGTCATCATCTGCACACAAAAATAACTACATATTTCTGCATGATTCGATGCATTTACACATATTATATATATAATTATGTACGCATTTAGTTACGATAACGAATTAGTTGTATTTATTATTAGAACCTATAGTCAGCACATAGCTTTAAGTTAGGTCCTCTGTAAATAGCACTCCTCACCTAAATTAAATGTCGGTTTTTTTGTACATTTGTATTTCGCGCAGAATAATTGTGTATTTTGTATCAGTGAAGCATTTCAGCAGACATATATAGATTGTGTAGTTTAGCTTTACGTATCTATAACCAATAATATCTGATAAAACGCAAACCTAGCATGTTGCATAAGCATAAACATATATAAATATATATACACATTCATAGTCAAAATCTGTAAGATTTGCAATAAACATTTGTCGTTTTGCGCTCGGCAAATAGTCAGCAATATACAAGAAAAATATATACATTAGCCATACTATCTATTGGATGTAATAATTTATAATAATTTCATGACTGCAACTGTTCTACTTAAGAGCAGACTATCAAATGAAACATAATAAAATTAACTATATTAAATCACAATTAGTATTTATTTTCGCGCATTTTAATTCGAATATAATCGATAGGAGCTATTCCCAGTTTATCGATAGTGCTCACGCCGAAGTTGCGCTGGGCATATCGATAGAGGTTTGGTATTTCATAAGAGTTCTTTGCAATAGAGCACGATACATTCGAAGAAATTTCAAACCTACTGGTATTTATGTAAGCAAATGCTGCTTCTTCATATTTTGCCGTTCACACAAGTTGAGAATCGATGTGCGACATAAGCTTTTCACACGATAATTTGTTATTCCTCAGATTTCACGCAGAATGCAATGTATTTGTTGTAAATGTGGTTCGCTGGATTCTAGCGGAAATACCACACTATGCTTGCGAAGTAGTGTTGGCCGTAATGGTCATGTTAAGCACTGTTTCTGTTGTGCACAGCCGCCTCGCCTGAAATGCCTTAAATGTAACTTTTGGCGCGAAATAGATCTGATGGAGGAGCACGGACCTTGTCTGAGTGGATCACTGCACGTGTTTGTCTACTCGGAAATATGGCCGCCATTTCCCGAGCAGGCACCACTCTCGTCACTGAGAGCAGTGACAGTTGGCTCGGAAGAGTTTCACGCCGAGTTGGTGGCTGAAGAGTTCCATCAATTGGAGGGTGAAGAGTTCCAGGCCGAGGAAGCTGAAGAGTTCGGGACCGAGTTGGGGTCGGAAGAGTTGCAGTTGGAGGAATACGAGCCTGCTGGTGACGCCATGGAATTACTAAGTGATTCAGATGAAGTACCCGAAATTAAAGATGTGAAGCCAAAAATAACTAAGAAACCTCTTTGGGTGACCATACCGGAAATAAATCGATGGACCCATTGTTATCGCTGTGGCGTCGATCATTCCAAGAGGAAAGGCTGGCTTCGTCATGCTCAAATGTGCGGACAGGATCCCAACTACAAAGAAGACATGTTCTTCATACATCTGCACACGAAAGCCTGGTGCGGCTGCCTGGTGCGTGATGTTTTCTGGGATAAACACACCGATCCTGAGAAGGGCTGCTGCTTCGTCTGCCGAAACAGGTAACTACTAAAACGGATAACTTTGAGAAGTTGTTCTAATCCTCTAATATTTAAATTAATTATTGCAGCCGCATGCGTAAGGAACCCTTGCCATATCAGCCAACGGCACCGCCGCGCAAAAATCAGGTTATCTTGGAGAGAAAACGTCGACAGCGTATTCTAAAGAGCCGCAAGAAACGTCGAGAAACATTGACCTTTGACTTTTACAATGGCAGTGCGATTGAAGACAATACGGCCGCCATTTTCCTCGAGCAGGCACCACTCTCGTCACTGAGAGCAGTGATCAGTTGGCTCGGAAGAGTTTCACGCCGAGTTGGTGGCTGAAGAGTTCCATCAATTGGAGTGGTGAAGAGTTCCAGGCCGAGGAGGCTGAAGAGTTCAGGGAATAACGGAGTTGGGGTCGGAAGAGTTGCAGTTGGAGGAATACGAGCCTGCTGGTGACGCCATAGAATTATTAAGTGATTCAGATGAAGTACCCGAAATTAAAGATGTGAAGCCAAAAATAACTAAGAAACCTCTTTGGGTGACCATACCGGAAATATGTCGATGGACCCATTGTTTTCGCTGTGGCGTCGATCATTCCAAGAGGAAAGGCTGGCTTCGTCATGCTCAAATGTGCGGACAGGATCCCAACTACCAAGAAGACATGTTCTTCATACATCTGCACACGAAAGCCTGGTGCGGCTGCCTGGTGCGTACGGGATAACACCGATCCAGCGGGTGTTCCTCTGGAAACGGACCTCCGAGATTTAGCAGTGCTATCCTCTAGTATTTAAATAATTCTTGCTGCCCAGCGAAGGACCCCTGCCTCGCCAACGGCCCGCCGTGCAATAAATCGGTAGCTGGGAGCCAGAAAAGTCGACAGCGATTTAAACGAGTCCCACTGAAAGTCGACGGATAACTTTGACCTTTGAGTTGTTACTAATCCTCTAGTGCGATTGAAGTTTACAATCCTTACATCCTGATTGCAGCACTGCATGCGTAAGTGAACCCTGAGTTGTATCATATCAGTCCAATGTGCACACGCCAGCTGTAAAAGATGCCAAGGTATAGTATCGTAGGTATGAGACTAAACGTCGACATTTGCGTATTCTAGAAGTTATTTGACAGCAAGTAACGAATCGAGTAATGGACAATATGTACCTTTGTACTTTTTTACATATGGCAGTAAATCGATAATTGAAGCACTTGGCACATCGAAAGGCTGGCTAAATCAACATAATAAATAATCTCGAAAGTATATTTAGATTGGAGTTATGAGTAAGAAATTTTTATGGTTAGTTTATTTATATACACCAGACCAAATTTAAAATACTAATTTTACACCAAAAACAAACACTTTATTAATTAAGGAAATATTGCTACTTTGTTTTGTGAAATTTCTTTAACTGCTGCATGAATCCTGCATTGGGCTGTATGCAAGGCGGCCACGATTTGACCAGATTGTAGGCCTCCTCGAAGCGCATGTCGCGCCGCTGCATCAGATAACCGATGACAACGGAAGCGGAACGCGAAACGCCAGCATTGCAATGGACGAGGACACAGCCCTCGACGGAGTTCGCCTCCTCGATAAAGTCGATGGCGACAGGTAGCACGTAGTGAAGCAGATCCGTTTCGGGCAGATCCAAGCAAGGCAGATGCTTGCACTTGACCATTGGCGGTAGTTCAACATTGGGCATTTCAATCCCCACACTTAAAATGTGAGTCCATTTATATTTGAGGACATTCTCAGTGCTAACAGCATCCTGGGAGCCCAAATAGAGAAATTCACTCAAAATGCAGGCGGGCACCGTATCGGGTTTGGTGTCCACCACAAAGCCATATTGACGTGCCTCCAGCGTACGGGGCTGTCATTGATGTCCTTCTCCTCGCCAATCGAGGATCTGCGTCGTTCCACATAACGAGCACCGGTGGTAGGTTGGCCATACGCTTCTGCAGCTCATACAGCAGAATCATAATAATCACTGACTAGTCTCCTCGGGTAGGTCATATTAAGCACTGTTTCTGTTGTGCACAGCCGCCTCGCCTGAAATGCCTTAAATGTAACATTTGGCGCGAAATAGATCAGATGGAGGAGCACGGACTTTGTCTGAGTGGATCACTGCACGTGTTTGTCTACTCGGAAATATGGCCGCCATTTCCTGAGCAGGCACCACTCTCGTCACTGAGAGCAGTGACAGTTGGCTCGGAAGAGTTTCACGCCGAGTTGGTGGCTGAAGAGTTCCATCAATTGGAGTGTGAAGAGTTCCAGGCCGAGGAGGCTGAAGAGTTCGGGATCGAGTTGGGGTCGGAAGAGTTGCAGTTGGAGGAATACGAGCCTGCTGGTGACGCCATGGAATTACTAAGTGATTCAGATGAAGTACCCGAAATTAAAGATGTGAAGCCAAAAATAACTAAGAAACCTCTTTGGGTGACCATACCGGAAATAAATCGATGGACCCATTGTTTTCGCTGTGGCGTCGATCATTCCAAGAGGAAAGGCTGGCTTCGTCATGCTCAAATGTGCGGACAGGATCCCAACTACGAAGAAGACATGTTCTTCATACATCTGCACACGAAAGCCTGGTGCGGCTGCCTGGTGCGTGATGGTTTCTGGGATAAACACACCGATCCTGAGAAGGGCTGCTGCTCCGTCTGCCGAAACAGGTAACTACTAAAACGGAGAGCTTTGAGAAGTTGTTCTAATCCTCTAATATTTAAATTAATTATTGCAGCCGCATGCGTAAGGAACCCTTGCCATATCAGCCAACGGCACCGCCGCGCAAAAATCAGGTTAGCTTGGAGAGAAAACGTCGACAGCGCATTCTAAAGAGCCGCAAGAAACGTCGAGAAACATTGACCTTTGAGTTTTACAATGGCAGTGCGATTGAAGACAATACTTACATACATGATGGATGATTATGAATGAGTATTATAATACATAAAATATGACACCCTAGCTGTAAGTCGATTCCAAAAGTATCTTAAGGTATAACTATAATAATTTTATAGAAGTTTTTTGAAGAAGTACAATCAGTATGTATCAATATTATTTTATTATTTTACATATATAAATCAATAATTAAGCATTCTTGGCACATCGAAAGCCCAAATAGCCAACGGCACCGCCGCGCAAAAATCAGGTTAGCTTGGACAGCGTATTCTAAAGAGCCGCAAGAAACGTCGAGAAACATTGACCTTTGAGTTTTACAATGGCAGTGCGATTGAAGACAATACTTAAATACATGATGGATGATTATGAATAAGTATTATAATACATAAAATATGACACCTGAGCTGTCAGTCGATTCCAAAAGTATCTTAAGGTATAACTATAATAATTTTATAGAAGTTTTTTGAAGAAGTACAATCAATATGTATCTATATATTATTATAATTATAAATCAATAATTAAGCATTCTTGGCACATCGAAAGCCCAAATTGCCGGCGGAACTGTCTTCGGTGTTTTGGGATCGGGCCGCGCAGCGATAGCGATAGCAATAGGATTTGTGGCACAGATAGGAACCGCCCTTCTTGACACGAGCGGGACTCTCGCTGGTGTCGCCCGCCTGCCACAGATCCGCAGTCCATTCCCACACATTGCCCACCATGTTGTACATATCGTAGTTATTCTGACGGAATTCATTCACGGGACATGTGAGCTTGTAGCCATCCAGCTGGGTGTTGCCATCGGGAAACTCGCCCTGCCAGATATTTAGCCAGTGCTGATCCTTGGCCATTAGTTTATTTCCCCAAGGATAGAGTTTGCGTTGCTTGCCCCCGCGACAGGCCACCTCCCACTCCGCCTCGCTGGGCAAGCGTTTGCCAGCCCATGTGCAATAGGCGACAGCATCGCGCCAGGACACATGCACCACCGGATGTTGCTCCAAGCCTGGAAAAGAATCAAATAAAATGATTCAAGTATTTATTTATATTTCGTAGTTTTCTTACACACCTTGAAGATTGCTATCGATGCCGTTGGGTTTTCGCCAGTTGACGCCTTTGACCTTATACCACCAGAGTGCGTTGACCACACGGTAATCCTCTAGTTCCGTTTGCTGATCTGGCGTAAGCAGCGTCTTAAATAGAAAACTATCCCCAAAACGTTCTGCTTCGGTCTTATAATCAGTTTGCTCGCTGAATTTAGCAAAATTTGCATTGGATACTGCATACTTGTCAAGATAAAAATCTTGAATCTTGACCAGACGCTCTGGAGATTCGTGATCAGCCTCAAAATGGGGCTCATTGGTGCCAATGTGCAGACTGCCACCTGGTATTAAAGACATGCCCTCAATCTCGGGCTCCAATTCAGCGTAGTAATCCCGATAGTGTTTGATTTTATTGTGCGCCTGTTGCTGACACACCTGTTCGCGTCCCCCGCGGTGGCTGGGCGGCAGCTCCGCAGCGCCCTCAGCATGCAGGGCGGCCACATGCGGCCAAGAGCTGAGAGGTTCTCGAGGAGCCAGCTGCGAGCTCTCACTAAAGATCTGAAGTACTTGAAACATAATAAATAATCTAGAAAGTACATTTAGATTGGAGTTATGAGTAAGAACTTTTTATGGTTAGTTTATATATATACACCAGACCAAATTTAAAATACTAATTTTACACCAAAAACAAACACTTTATTAATTAAGGAAATATTGCTACTTTGTTTTGTGAAATTTCTTTAACTGCTGCATGAATCCTGCATTGGGCTGTATGCAAGGCCGCCACGATTTGACAAGATTGTAGGCCTCCTCGAAGCGCATGTCGCGCCGCTGCATCAGATAACCGATGACAACGGAAGCGGAACGCGAAACGCCAGCATTGCAATGGACGAGGACACAGCCCTTGACGGAGTTCGCCTCCTCGATAAAGTCGATGGCGACAGGTAGCACGTAGTGAAGCAGATCCGTTTCGGGCAGATCCAAGCAAGGCAGATGCTTGCACTTGACCATTGGCGGTAGTTCAACATTGGGCATTTCAATGCCCACACTTAAAATGTGAGTCCATTTATATTTGAGGACATTCTCAGCGCTAACAGCATCCTGGGACCCCAAAAAGAGAAATTCACTCAAAATGCAGGCGGGCACCGTATCGGGTTTGGTGTCCACCACAAAGCCATATTGACGTGCCTCCAGCTGCACGGGGCTGCCATTGATGTCCTTCTCCTCGCCAATCGAGGATCTGCGTCGTTCCACATAACGAGCACCGGTGGGTGTGGTCACAATTGTGGTGGTTGGCCTTAGGTTGGCCATACGCTTCTGCAGCTCATACAGCAGAATCATAATAATCACTGACTAGTCTCCTCGGGTAGGTCAAAAGCCGTCTCCCTATAATGGACACGGCACAAGTAAAGACCACAAGCGGGTGCAACAACAACTCGACTATCCCAGTTGTGCTTGGAGGGAATCGTTAGCATCTGGTAGATGCAGCGCTCGTCAATGCGAGAATTGGCCAGTGCCAGCAGTGTGCCCACGATGCGACGCACCTGCTTGTAAAGGAACGATTTGGCCTTGATCTCTATGTCCCAATAGTCATAGGTTTGTGTGGCCAATGTTGCATTGGGGCCCAGTGCCAGGGTTTGTCCTGGACGTATATTGATCTCATCGATTTTGCGCACAGTGAACATGGGATGATCTCGACTGGGACTCTTTTGTCGACTGACACTCATAAAGGTGCGAAAGTCGTGCAGGCCAACGAACATGCGTGCCGCTCCATGTAAGCGTTCTAAATCAAAGTTGTCACAGCTGCAATGGGCAACGGATCAGCAGCTATTCGGAGATTCATTAATTGGTTGCTTACTGCAGAAAATAGCATCTATCGATCTCCTCGACAGGAACAAACGATTCGTAGCCTTTGTTCTTCAGACTGCTACCAGCAGATGCCTCAGGCACACTCTTTGCTACAGCCACGCGGTACAAGTAGGTGCGTCCAATGGCGTGGTAGCGACAGTGGAAAGTATCCGCAACACGCTGACTGCTTAAGATGCGTATGGAAAGATTTTGCTTTTCCAGCGTTCGATTGAGCACGCCAGTCAATGTGTTGGTGTCATATGGTTTGCCATCGCTGCGCTCCAAATCAACATGAACGGTCGAGTGCAGGGCGTGTACACCGGCATCTGTGCTAATTAAATGAACTCAATTATATAAGAATACCAGCATGGCATATAGTTCAAAGTATGAGAGCCCTTACCGACTGGAGAGCACCGTTTGTATTTCGTTCTTGGGTCGAAAAACGCGCAATGCCAACTCTAAACAGCCCTGTATTGAATTTGTGTCCAGTCGAGCTTCTTCCAACTTGTTTATCGTCTTTTGTATGCCACTGCAAATCATAAGTTGTCATTTCTGCATTTTATTTACGCTGATTTTTTTAATTCTCACCGAAAATTCGTGCCAATGTAGGAAATGTTCAGCAAATACCTATGCATTTTACACCCCAAAACGCATTTATCGAAAGAAGGCAAAACATATGTTTTGTTATCGGCTAACCGATTTCTCAGTCTTATCAGAACAGTTGAGCTGAGCATTTGTATTGCCTTAATACTTGAATTTCGTATTAAAAAAAAAAATATAAATAGCAAGTTAGAAAGTTATTAGTTAAACGGCCCGCGCGCGATTGTCAAAACTGCCTGCACAGAAAATCGACTAGTCGTTAGCTCAGTTTGCCGAACATCGCATGTAATAATATTGTACAATTATCGATATATATTTTGTCAAAGTTTTGTAACCTGAAATAAAGCGAAAAAATAGGCAGACGGGCAAACACTTCGGTCGATCATTTAATATTAACAATGGAAAATATAACAATGGAACATAGAACAATGGAAAATTTCAAACCCTATGCTGCAAATGAGGAGCACGATGCCTGGGTTAAATTTGGAATGCGCCTGGCAGTCAGCTCTGCACTGCATCCATTTGAATACTCAAAAACGCTAATACAGATTGGCTACGAACCGATTGGGGCTAGACCCGGCCAATCCCTGTTCGGCAGACCCATAATGGTGCTGCCAAACATTTTCCAGTACGGTAAGTAAAGCCAAGCATCGATTTAAACTGTTGCCGGCCGGCATTCAATTTGCTCCAATTTTAGCTGGCCACATCAAAAAGGTGGATGGTTTATATGGTTGCTATCGCGGCTTGGCACCCAAACTAGTTGGCTCCGTGCTGAGCATGGTTTTGAGTGAGCGCATTGCCGATAAGCTGGGACTTGCGAATCAGGAGGAAGTAGACGAATCCAAGCTGAAAGAGGAGGAGTAGTGAGTTTGGTATTTGTTTAACTATAAGTTAAATAATGGATTCATTTTCTTTGCCAGCTATGAGCAATTTAAGTACAATCTGAAGCGCGACATTGTGCTGACTGTGAGCGGAATTGTTGTCTCGCATCCGTTCCATGTGATATCGTTGCGCATGATGGCCCAGTTTATAGGCCGTGAGAAGCTCTACAATTCAATACTCGGCTCCATAGTCGAAATCTGGAAGAACGAAGGTGTATTTGGCTTCTTTTCCGGCCTGATCCCCAAACTGCTGTGCGATGTGGCCTGTTTGGTGCTATCGAGCTCCACGATCTTCATACTGAACAAATACCTCATCAAAGATAAGGTGGGCCGGCAATATAATGCTGGCTTCGTTCAGTTCGCCTTTTCGAGCTTTTTGTACCCACTGCAAGTGGTGTCCACATGCTCCTCAATAAGCGGTTCACGCCTGATGGCCGGTCAGCCGCCAGTAATGCCGCGATACAACAATTGGGTTGACTGTTGGAATGATTTGCAGTCGCGTCGGGAACTCAAACGCGGTAGCTCGCTCTTCTGGCGGTAAGTGGTGCTAATCAAATATGTAATCATTGCTTATCTCTTATCTATCAGTTAACTTTATCTCTTGCAGCTCTCAAGTCGTCCAGTCGCCTTTACTCGCAACATCAGGCTTTGCTCCACTGCCCAAGTTGTCCCGCTATCAATAAACGAACTCTTCATGAAGACGCGATAAACGGTTGCGATCACAATACATCCATATATTATGATAATAACCGGAACCACGTCAAACAAGAGACGCGTCTGCCTGCATTTTTAATTAGATGATGATTTGCTCGACGAGCGCTGGCTCCCTAAGACATAACTGCATTTGGTTTCCCCTGTTGCTACTATTATTGGTCTGTGCTATTGTAAATCATTATGTTAAAGAGGTCGCTTAAATTATGATTATCGATCGAGTAATAACCAATTTACTGCATTGCACTGTATAATTTAAAAAACATTTATTTCCTTAAGGCATCGAATGCTGGCCTCTCCAAAGAAAACCAATTGTACGATGAGACTTTCAATCAACCAACATTTAGCCAGCGGCGACTAGTTTCTTGTTAAAGTGAGAATAATTTAAATTAAAAATTAAATATGTTATGCGCCTAAAGAACAAACTAGCAGTCCATAATTTAAGGGAAGTTCACTATTCCATTTTGAAACCAGATTTGATTACTTATCAACTGCTTGAAATTGGATGACTGATGCATGATGTAGCGGCTATTGTGTACATTAATGTTGTAAACAGTTCGAGATAAAGTGAAACCCGTATCGAAAGTTTTTCATAACAAACAACATTTTTTCTATTGATATGGTATGATATGGTATACATTTAAATGTATGTATTGTAGTTGTATTCCAACTTGGAAGAGCAGCAGCTAACTAGTTATTATGTATTCCAGGCTGGAATTAGTCCAGTTGCGTGAATAACTAAATTATTTTCAAAACACTCCTTCAACGATGGCAGTAATTTTGATTAATAGCTACATGGAATCTGTAAGCCGTATTATTCCTCAATTAACGTAACTGCTGGTCTCAATTCCAGATCGTCCCCAATTCATTAGATTTTATGACTAAACTATGAATTTATTAAAATATCAAACGTGTTACTACAACGTAAATTTTACACACATGCAAATCTGCTATCTAAATCGGTTTTATAAGGAAATTTCAATGTTGTCGATTTTTCCATGGTTCATTGTACGTTTTTTTTATATGGGCTCAGGTTTATTTGTTGCCTTTGGGCAGCATTGAAAACAGGAGTGCTCCGCAATGCAAAGTTGTTGTCTGTTGTTGCTTGTTGTTGTTCATTGTTGTTTGCCAATTGGCTTTGGCATTGCAAGTGCAAGTTTGGCATGGGAACTGGTTGATCACTGGAAAACTGTTGCAGCTCTCGAGTAGACTGCATTGTTGTATATGCACTTGACGCTGTTTAGTCATGATAAATTTCATGCAGTGTTGTACATCGCTCTCAACTAAAGTGTTCAAATTGAGCTAAAACGACAATTTCAATCAAAGCAAGGCGGCGACTACAACAACCACATCGACGATGACTGTCAGCATCTCAGACGAACGCAGCGCAGTGGTAGCAGCGCAGCATCGAATTCAGAAGCCAGCTTCCTTCAGTCTGCAACGTGAGCTTGAGCCGAACAGACGTGAACGCGATCATCGATCAACGATCACCGGTCTTCAGTATTTATTCAATGAGAGGAAGGCGCATCATGCAGACGAGCAGCCAGTCGCAGGCAGTCAATCAAAACGAGCCAAGCTCAAAAAAGTGCTAATTATGTGTTTAATAATTGTATAAAATGTACAACTGTGTAAGCGACTAGAAAAACATCAGCAGCAACAACAATAAAACAACAGCGAACAATAACAAAGCGATTACAGCAACTAAATATTGTTGTTTTCTTTTACGTGGGCAGCGCGCAGGCGAAATCGCATTTGCATTTCTCTCTCTGCATATAACTGTTTTGCTTCTTCTTCTACTAATTTTGCTGTTGCTTTCGGATAAACGGAAAGGTTGCCCTCGCATTTGAACAATACATGTGTATCTAAATGCAAATATTAGAAATCAGTCCGTTAAATCGTCGCTAAACAAAGCGTTACACAATAGGTAGGCAAACAGTCGACCTAAAACCCACAATTCGAATTCTGAATGAATAAATAAATAAATCGAATCGAATGAATCAAAATCTGGGTAAGTTAAAAAAAAAGACATGATATTTCTGATATTTATTATTTACAAATTGCAACTGTCGCCATTAAACACACTCGATGCCAATTGTGGCAGGCAACAACTTTTGATGTAGTGAAATAGATGAGAAATTGGCCAAAACAGAAAAATGCATACAACTTAATGGCCGAGCCATCGGCAGAAAACAGCGATTAAATAATTAATGGTCAGCGATGCAAAAAACAAAAAAACAAAAAAAAAGAGGAGTAGATTGCTGCTGCATGCTTGTTGCATTATTTACGGCCTGCTTAGCTAGTCGCCGTATCTCTCTGCCAAAGATATAGCAATGGCCATAACTCTAGCTCCAGCTCTTCTCATTAGTGCGATGGTTCAACGGAGTTATAAAACCAGAACCCCGCATTAAGTGAGCTATCTCCAGCTCTGTTTCTTCTTCATCTTCTTCCTCTACTTCTGCTTTAAATCTTTCTCTTTCTCGCTCTCTCTAATTCGCGGCTTAGATCTTCTAGCGATTGATTGACGATGCCGGCGCATAGAAAGTTCAGCCGCAAATTTCTGTTTTTCTGCTCTTCTTTAAAGTTTTTGTTGTTGTGTATGTTTTTGGCAATTACATAAAGTATTAACAGATAAGCCCCTTGGCAGCTTTGGCTGGCGCCGAAAATAAGATAATTGTTTGGCCAAAACAACTGCAAAGATAAAGCAAAATAAATTATACTGATTTCCTGGAGATTAGTCGGCTTTGTAGATACCCTGTACTTATCATTGTGCGTTTGTTGTGGAATTTTAAACTGAAAAGAATAGATTGATCTACCAAAATAGGTGTCGACTTTGAAATGCCCTTTACTCAACCACGAATGTTATAGAATTTTCAAAGCAAGCAAAGAAAATAGAGTGATCTAGGGAGGGATTGGTTTGTAAATACCCTGGACTGAACTAACTCTATATCTGCTGTGCGGGCGTCATAGAATTTTCAGCCCCAAAAGCAAAAGGTTTTTATTGTCATTACACAATTACCCCATTTTTATTTAATGTTACAGGGAAAAGAAAAACTGCATTGATTTTCACACATTTATTTTTTGTATAAACATCTATTATTATTATTGTTGTTGGTAATTTTTGTTGCTGGAGAAATGCAACTCAATCTCTGCCCACTTTGTGGGTGTTGGCTGGGGGATCAACGCGAACCACTCGCTCAGCTACATTGAGATATGCCTCGTATTCGACAGTGTCCGGCGTGGTATCGTAGTGATAGTGTCCACCCCAGTTGCTAAAGGAGAAAGAGTGAAAGTGCTGCAGTCGCAGATCAAGATCGTGCTCCTTGGTGACCAGTGTGCCGACGGCATTCAGCTGGGCGGGCATCTCATAAAATTTGAGCCACTGATTAACGTCCTCATCCGTATGAATGGGTGTTGTGCTAAAATCTCGCATCACATGCTGATGAACGGCTCCGCTCTTAACGAGAAAGATGCCACCCAAGCCAACGACCTGGTCGCCGTAGTGCTCCTCTAATCCCTTGCGTATGCATTCCACAAAATTCAAGTCGCCCTTGCGCCGCTTAGCACTGATCCTCAGCACGGGTCCCGTTTTACCACTGCACACGAAGAGATTCAGGAGCAGTGCACAGCGCGGTTCAGTGCTGGGTATGCGTTCCAGGACGCATTCCTCGTGCTCACCCCGCACCGTGGCCGTATAGCTGCCATTGTTGAGCTCACCTTCCGCACTTACCGACAGATTGTAGATGCCCTCGCAGTTGGAGTTGCGTATGGGAAAGGGTCCGGCGCCGGCGCCTATTGCAAATATTTTGCCCTGTGCACCCTGTGCCCTGCGTGTGATCTCCTTAATGTTGTACAACTTCTCGCGCTGCACCAGCGGCAGCAAATATGGCGGACCGCCAACCTCCAGCAAAATTGGTTTGCCGCCCAAGCCAGACTCTACAAGGCCAAATTGTGGCGCTTTCAGATCTGGACAGGCGCCCACACTTACACTGGCAGTGGCAAAGTTCTTATTCAGTGCACCCTGTATAACTAGCGAGAGAGCAAGACAGAGAGAACGTAAATATTGTAAAAAGCTTAATCTCGCCCTAAATCAAGACAACGAGCAAAAACATGAGTAAAAGCTTCCCAGCCAAGCAACTCATATATTTTGTCAAACAACAAAGATTATTTTAAAAGTGACAAGTCGAGAATTAAATACCCTTCATTTTTTTCTAAATAGTAATTTTAAATGCTATTTACTCAAAATATATACATTTTATACGTGCAGAATATGCATATATGCATAAATAAATATATTTTATCCATTACATATACATTTACAAATTACTAGCAATGCATTACGCAGTCAAACATGATTCACAATTACTCTCTAATGCCCTTGCCGCATACAAAAAAAACACACTGAGAACACTTTTAAATAAAAACCGGCTGTGGAAAGTTCGACACACTTGCGTGAAGGTCATTTGTTTGAGTTCGTGTTCTCGTGCTCGTGATTGAAATCTGTGTAACTGTGCTCGCCTCACCTGTTTGCAACTCTTCCAGCGAGGGCACATGCAATGGCTTCTCCTCGAACACCAACTGTGCCGTATTCAGTTGACTCTGCGTGCTCATCTTTCGTTTTCTTTTTTGTTTTGTTCTTTACTTCCCAAAAATTGCTCCTTTCCGTAATCCCAGCTGCTAGCTGCGCTTTGCGAGAGATCTATGCGCTCGATTGTTGCAAACGCGACTGCGAAACGACAACGGCGAACACGTCGCATTTTGCTTCTGATTGTTGTCCTCTCTCAACGTAGTTAACATTGCTCGCTCATTGCACAGGGTGTGCTACACGCGAGATAAGATAAACCACACAAAGTAATTTTTAATTACTATCTTAATACTTGATTTCATTAGAATTTATAACAGGATTCTAGAACACTGAACTCTAACTTAAAGTAGAAATAAAGAATGGAATTTTCCTTGTTGATAATCAACAATGAATAGTTTATATTAATTTGGAATAAGTTAATTTATATTTAATATAATTTTGATCACCCAGCTTAAAGCAGCTAAGTTTTTAATAAGATTCGATTTTCTCAACCTACCTTACCGAATTTTTCACGCCTGGTTCAACTTTCACCTTCTGTTTTTATTGCCACTTAAGAACCGGTTGCTCTTAAAGATCTTTTGTTTGGCCTAATCGTGATAACAAAATAGACTCGCATCGATTGCTTCTGCATTCTGCTTAACATATGCGAAAGGCCTTTGTGTAAAAAGTCACAAAAATTGATCAATGCTTTTGTGAATTTAATGTGGATTTTATTTCCAGTAAAAGTTCAAATTGCATTTAAATTGATCCATTTCACTATGGAATTACAGTTAGAAGAGAATGTTTGTGAAATTCTTTGAAAATTATTGCTCAGCTGCAGTGCAGAATATTTAGAGCAGGTGGCCTACTCCAAACATATTCAGCTTTAACAAAGTTTTCCCCTCTAACTTAATAGTAAAATTAATAATAAAAATTGTAGTAATAGACGTATAAATATATGTGATATATATATATATAAAAAAAACATTAATTAAGACATGCCAAATTATTGTTAATACTAAATTTAAATCTACTTTAATACGATGAAATGAATAAAGATAAAGTTACGAATCTTTCCTTCTTTCATTTCTATATTAATGCTAATTTAAATTACAATTTGAATTTAAATTTGTGTTTATTAGTATATGTTTTGTATGCTGATAAGCACACAAACAGCCAACACTTTGGGTGTACCTCTCAGATAGTGGTAGAAGTGGGCAGATAGGGCAACCACAGTCGTTTAGCGGTCACACTTGGAGTCCAGAGATAAGACTTGGTCGAGTATCGTTGTGAAATGTTGACAAATTTGCGCCTAGTGTTAATTTGATGAATTCCATTGACCTAAAGACAGATGCGTGACTTCTTTTCATAGCGGGACTCGGCTCAAATCACTGCGTGCAATTAATCTGTACATGTCAAAATAGATAACCAAAAACTAGTTAAATGGCCCACTCGCACTGCATCCATCTATCAAATTTCAAGTTGTTTATCCGAATTACCCGGCGGATGAAACGGCTTAAACGGACTGCCTTCCATGTTGAGTGTCATGTTCTCCTTATTGCATTTCTTGCTGGTCAACTCCAAGTGGCGACCCCAATTCGCTATCTCCAAACCAGATTTTCATAAATGAGGAGCAGCAGCAGAGAATCCAATAAGAACTCCACACTGCTGACCCAATTCCGAGGACGCCCATTCAGCGATCTTCGTAGCTTCACTTCACTTTTGCGTTTACTTAGCGTCAGAACTGGTTGGCAACTATGTCGGAAGACTCACACACACACACACACACTAAAATATACACACTAAATCAGACACACTAAAACACACACTCTTATTATATGTGATATTAAGTCGGATTCTTGTACCTGTCTTATTAGGCAATGTCTGATTGGCACCAATCCTCGTAATGGGTAACCGCATCGCAAACCGATCCTCAGCTGGAGTTGGCGTCGTGGAAAGTGGATCCCAGTTTAATACGCGTCGTCGTTATCAGCAGCACAAACGTGACTATTGCCTCCAAAACGAGTATCGCTCCAAGACGCTGCCAGCACGCTGCTTTCAGCAGCCCAACGGCTCTGCGGATAGCCCCCAATCAGCACCCCTCGGCTCCAGCAGCTGCCTGGGCTCCTCGGCCAGTTCAGCTCCCAATGGAGGCGAGACTTCAAGAATTCTTTTTCTGCTCTACTTAATAAACCGCACCTGGAACGTCGTGATGGATACGATGGACACACGCACCAAAAGGTAATTGCCCCTTACACATACCTCTTCTACAGTGATCATTTGATAAATGAGAACCTGGTGAAATTGATTGAATATTGAGTGAAAATGTACTCGCGATTAGTTAAACTGTCAATCAAGCAGTCAAATCAACTTGATAAAGAGTAGATTAAGATTGTATTAGCGGATAAGTGGTACAGTAGAATCAGTGGAGAAAGACAGCCTTGCCATATATTATCTGAGATTCATAGTACAAGCTCAGCTCAAAACCTTGCTTATCCTGAAAACTTCAATCTTTATTGAAGATTATTTCAATATTGCACATTTATTTATGTAGTTTTTATTCCCTGTGGAAAATAAATGTGTGTGAAAGGGCAGCAAGAAGCATCTCAGACCCCACAAAGTAAATATATTTTCTTGATCAGCACCTCTGATTTAAACGACAGTTTCGCGAGTAAAAATACATATACATACGATTTCCGATAGTATTTTAAATGGAAATTTCTCAATGAAATTAGAAAATATTTATTATTGTATATTACAGTCGAGCTCACTCGACTACAGGGTTTTATCTTTAACTCTCAAAAATGAACTATTTTTTAATAATTATTTTACAATAAAATATCAGAGGAATCCACAATTGTTTCCAAGCTAAAACCACCTCTTAAAAGAAAGCTTTCCAAATTGGAAGCATTAATTCTACTCACAGAGACACGCCTCCTTCATCAGCTGAAAATGAGGAAGCTTTCCGACTAGAGAGATCTGACCCTTTCTTATCATGTACTAAATTCAAACGCTTCTCTCTTCCAGTCGTTCGACACCACAGAAAGTCTCCAGCGTGGAAATGGAGCAACGACAACGGAGACTGGATGAGGAGTGTTCGATTGGAATCACTGATTTGGATGCCTCCTCGTATTGCTCGCAGTATTCGTGCTGCAGCTGCAGCTACTGCTACGAGGAGGCTGTGGAGAATCGCACCAATGCCTGCAGTTCAAATGCGGATGAATATTCGCTCGACTCAATTTACGAACGTGCCAAATCAATTACAGATAGGTGAGTTTAATTACACATTTTATAATCAATTCAAAATTAGCGACTTCACCGCTGCTACAGAAGCCAGCTCTTGTCAGCTACCGATCGGCGTAACATAAATATTGCATAGTTTCAGGCTGCTTTAAAAGTTTAACTGCACCGCTTGCTGAACACAATTCTACTGCTTGCATGCGTACAAATCGAGATTAAAAATGCTTAGAAAATATTTTGTCAGTTTTGCTTATTTCGAAAAAAATTGCATACTTTTAGCAACACAAATAAATTTACTGCATACTGGTAGGGGCACAAATGTGTTCAGTTTAATTTCAGAAAAAATATGAATTAATTACATACACCCAACATTTATTAAATATATATGGCTATTTAAATGGAATTTTATTTTAATGAGGCACTTAAAATGCTTCAATTTAACAGAGTGCATAGACATAAGAGAAATTGGGGAAGGCGGCAGCTTCTTGACAGCTGCTCAGCTGCATGTTAAGAAGCCAAAAGTAAAATGAAAATTAAATGCCAAAAAGTCATGGATTTCAATCAAAGCAAAGCGCATCATCAATAACAGATTTGTCTTATACTCGTATATTGTTCAAATCGAGTCTTATACACGTGCTGTCAGAGAGAGAGAAAGAGAGGGAGAGCGCTTCTCTTGGACAAGTTGAGAAAGTGGCCGCTGCGCTGAGAGTAGAGAGTCGAACTCTAACTGTCATCGTTAGCGGCTCGAGTTAGGTCGAGTTGAAGCCAAGCTTAGCGGTTGTCTGCCTGACTTCAGTCAGTGCGTGACTTTCGAGCGAAGCGGACGTGTCTGCGTGTTGAAAGCAGAGCTCAATTGATTCTTATTATTATTGTCTATTTAAATCAGTTGAATAAATCGAACAACGATGGCTTTGCTAGCCGTGCATAAGGTTTAACAAAGTGCTATCGTATTGAGAGCTTAAACTATAACTGTTACTACAGTTGATTAATATCGGCTACTTCATCAACACCTCCTCCACACACACACATAGTTATATCTCACCTTGTTACGTGTCGTAGACGATTACGCGATATACACATACATTTAAATAGATATTCTTGTTGTGCAAGTTTTTTTTTATTGGATAGAAAAGTGCCTGTGTCCGTTCTCCCCCCTCCCTCACTACGTGTCTCCTGTACTCTTCTTAAGTTAACAGCATCGCGAGCGAGCGAGCGAACGCGCGCTGATTGCATTCTAACGGTAAAACGAGTACGACTCTCCGTTTTGACTCTCAACTCTGAGGCTGACTTCGTCTCTGTCTCTCTCACTCTCAGTTCTTGCACGGGTTGGCCTATGCTGGCCTATTGCAGCATCCACAACAAAAACAGTAACAACAACGTCAACAACAACAGTAACAAAAACAACAACAACAATTGCAACCGTAACTAAGTAGCATAGAAGACTGGCGTGTTTTGCTTTGTGCTAATCTTCTCAATTTATGGTTTGCTCGTTTCTTCGATGACGCTGCCAAAGTCAACTTTTCTTCGTTTGCTCACAAAACAAAAACAAAACGTAATATGAAAAGTGTGCGTGTGTGAGTGTATATGTGTATGTGTGCGTGCTTGGACATTTTGAGAACATTCTGCATTTGGCCCAATTGGAATTGGAATTGGTGTTAGTCACATTTGCTGCAACGCTGCTCCAAATTGGATTTCGGTATTTGGCCTAGAAGCATAGAGCGTGCACAAAAGACCGACCCCAAACGAGGTAAGACACATAAGTGGTCAAATAGACAAGGTTATATTTCAGCATGCTTATCTGTTGATCACGCCTAATGCACTGAGCGCAAAAGTCAAGTGCATTACTTTGATTTGATCTAAAATTAATATTAACGCTAAGTCATTCTTTTTCGAGACTGATAAAAGTAGTTTGCAACTCAAATTCCAAAAAAAAAAAACAGTTTTTCTGGCTGTGTATTAACTTGGCTCATTGTTTTGTTGTCTGTTGTTCTGCTTGCCTGACTGACAGATTACGCCCACATAGGCCACAGCGCTAGGCCAAATCTAAACTAGATCTTAAGCGCAGCAACTGGGCAAAGCATATGGAAATAGGGCTTAACTTTCTTCGCATAGTGTATACACTAAAGAACAATAAAAAATAAGTCATCTTAAGTCTATGCGTGGGCTGCAAGAACCCCAAGCGAAACAACAAAAGCTCGTTAGTACAAGCCATGAAAACACTTTTAATGCTGCTTGTGCGTTAGATACAAAAATCAAAACGAAACAATAATAATAATAATAATAAGTAATACAAATAATAATAATGATAAATCTTAAACAAATTACATTTAACCGTACTCGAAAGCGGCAAAAAATTGAGATGAAAAATTGAATTTGAGACGGCACGAGACATGCAACACAATATAACTATAATTCCCCAATCCCCACAGCCCCCAGTTATAGCTGCTAACAATGCCAGTAAAGTGTAAGACAAACAATAAAAGCAACATCAGTGGGCAGCACACATAACAATAACAGAAAAAACATATATATATATATATATATATATATATATATGGGCAGACTTATGTACTTAGCGCTGAGCTAGACTGAAAACTGTTCCGGTCTGATTTAACAATTGTTAATAATAAATAGCTTATGCATTGGACACGCTCCAACTGGACAGTTGGGCGTCTCACGCAGAGCCTAGCAAATGGCCAGCATACTTTCGACAAGAAACCCCAAAAATAAAAAACAAAAATTAGGTTTTTAAAAAAAAACCCAAATTTTCTTTTCATTATAGTTTTTGCGGTTAGTTGGCGAATTTTTTGTTTAACTTTTAGTACATTTGTCAGACAGCTGTTGGACAGCTGACAAATGAGGCAATTGTTGATTGTTGATTGAGTAACCGCAATTTGGTCTTCAAAAGAGAATCGCTTTGTGCAGCAACAGCAGCAGCGGCAACAGCAACAGCAGCAGCAGCAGCATCTTGGGCAATAGGTTTTACTCTTTGGCCCAACTAATTGAACTAAATGGGGGAACTGCACTCAAAGCAGCAGCTCCCATCTTAACCATCAACGGCTAATTGAGTTTAAAAGGCCAACTGTCCAGGTGTCCACACAAAAGCACTCAATTTGCATGTTATCTACAAATTGCGACTGTTTGACTTTTGCTAAAGATTCAGCAGTGCTTATCAGTCGGAGTAAATAAGTGAGAGGAAAGATAATCGAGGTAAACAGTCAATGAATCAGACAATGAATAAGTCAATGCTTATCAGTCGGAGTAAATAAGTGAGAGGAAAGATAATCGAGGTAAACAGTCAATGAATCAGTTAATGCCACAAAGTTCAATTTACACTTGGCTAAGAATAGATTGAGATCTTGGATTCGCAAATTCTGAAAGTTTCCATTTTGTTAAAAGGTTACTCATATTATTTTTTCTTTTAAATGCTTGAATTTGATTGTGTAAAAAATTTTAAAATGCAATTTGGTTAAAAAAATATTGAACTTTATTGTCTTACTGTTTTTTTTAACTATTAACTGTTAACCAACTTAACACAACCAAAGCGCAGTTCAACAACTGCCTATTTTTTTTTGATGATTGATTCTGTTGCATCAAATTTGAACTTCTTGCGATTTATTTTGTAAACAAACCCGAATGGACACAGCTAAATTGCTTTGCTCACCACTTTCTCCCAATTTGAGGTGCTGCTGCCAATCTCTGGCTGGGGGCAAATTGAGATTATAGATTCCAATCACCTTATAATTGCCGCACTATTCGTGTTCCTCCAACACAGCTCGAGGAAGCCCCAGGCTTTCATCTGTCACTCAAACTAAGCTTGGCCAACTGCAATTTGTCTAATGAATACAACAATGTTATATCCATTGATTTTCCGAGTTACCCTCGACATTTGTGTCCAATGATTGCTCATGCGGAAATCTGCACTATTTGTGTAAATCAATCATAATATTATTATCAAAATATAAACACCAGTTTAACTGGTTTTCTGGCTTCTTTATTATTTGTATTATTTATTCAACGCTGACAAATGTCTCATAATTAATACGTTTTGGGGCTGGGCCATAAAATTATGTTGACCCCTTGTCATGATTTGTGGTTGTTGGTTGTTCATTAGAGCTTCAAGTTTACTTTCTACGGGTGAAAATTCGAATTCGCTAACTTTAAAATGCCAATGAAAATCACTTTTTAATTTCATTTGAAGTTTCTAGCATATTTTAAGCCCCTGCGAATTCCTCTATGAATATTCTCTTGCGATACCGTCCACATTTATTATATTAGAAAGTGATTTATACGTGATCTTAAGAAAGTTTTCGCTTGTCATTGAGATGGTTCGTGTTATAAGAGAACAATAAGAAAGACATGTCCAAAATTCAATTTTGCAATATTATTTATTCAATATCAAAGCGGTCTGTTGTCGATAAGCTTAGAAGCAATCGTTGATGGAGGGCAGAGCACCGTTGCAGTACTTCCAGGTGGACCATGCGGTCCATCCCTGTTGGCGCTGAACCTTCTGGGCGCAACGGACGGAGTTGGTAATGTCATCGGTCAACAAAGCGTTGCAGCTCAAGGAGCACTCGTTGTAGGAGAAGCGACCGCTGGCAGGCTGGCACCAGTAATAGTTGTTGATCTGGAAAAGGCCATAGTCGTTGGAGCCATTCGAGTTTGTGGGACCAACCACTCCGGTGCGGAAGGAACTCTCGTGCTGGGCAATGCAAGTCCACTTGCTCAGCTGATCGCGGGGAACGCCCAGAGCGGACATCTCCTTGGCCAAGGAACAACGGTCCATGGTGCGACCCAAAGCGGGGGAGGCGAAAGCCAGAGCAAGCAGAACGATGAAGAATTTCATGATTATTGCTTCAGTCAACTGATGTAGAATGTGGAAAACAAGCCCCTTTTTATAGCTAGTAGTTATCTAGAAGTGGAGCGCTATCTGAAGTGGACTTAAGATTAGACATGGTGCATTGTTTGTGCAATTGATTTGATGTGCTTCCCCTTATCTTATCGAGATTTGAATCAATCAATAGACTGCAAGTCGCCACAGTAAATGGGAAGGAAAAATAAGTGTTAACTGGCTAATTTTGCATTTAAGATATACTAAAAAAGTATTTCTTTGTAATAAAAAACTCATTTTCATGTTAACCAGCACGATTAGAATTCCTAATGAGTTCAGTTTGTTACTTCAATGTCTCTGAATCTGTCTGTCTTTGATAAAAAACAAAAGATAGTTTTATTAAATTAATTGCTTTTCCCTTTGCTACTTTCACTGAATCTGCCCTTGGTTCACTAGGAACTTACAGATCAAAAGAGTCTACAAAAAGCCAACTTTAAAATGACATTTCATTTGATATGTCAAGTTTTCTTTAGCCAGTTTGGGTTGTTTGTGTTATGGCAAATAAATCTGACTCTGTTTATAATTCAGTTGAGGCGTCAAGTTTACTTTCTATGAAAGA
Source organism: Drosophila multiciliata (assembly GCA_037043605.1). Lineage (NCBI taxonomy): Eukaryota > Metazoa > Arthropoda > Insecta > Diptera > Drosophilidae > Drosophila > Drosophila multiciliata. The sequence continues at coordinate 20,905,216 of JBAMBF010000301.1, read as the reverse complement.
GCTGAATGTGTGCAAAAAAAAAAGGTTTATTTTTATGGTCACGCAACAAATTGTTTTCTGTGTTTGTTTCTTTTGCAAAAGTTTCTATTTTGTGGACGAGACACTGAATTGAATTCAATTTGCGTTCACTTCGAGATTGGTAAGAAAACATATGAAATCGATGGAAATATTTGTGAGCTATTCTCGGCTGGGAGAACTGTTTTTTTTAGTTGGCTTCGAGAGCCTATTATTATTATAACCGTACTTTCTTTTGGCCATCTTAATTCATAATTAGCCGCAACTTGTATGTTAATGGCACATAATTGGTCGATCCGAGTCCGAGAGACACAAGGTGTTCAGCTTATGCATATGCGATGAGCTGTGGCTCGAAATTCTTGGCCAGAACTGTTAGTTGACCCATTTTGAGCTGTTAGCTGATACGACACGCTCGTATCTCTTATTGGCTTTGTAAATGATACACAAAGCGAAAAGTAAAAGTGAAGTCGTTGCTCTTCCAAAGAATTCACAACTCGAAGTCAATATTTCATGGCTATACCGAAGAGGGTCAAATGGTTAACGATGGCTTAAAGCCAGTTTTGTGCTTTTGCCACTTCATTTTGTCAGTGATTTCGGCCAAAACAGCTAGCTAATTCGGCACAGTAGCCTTTTGTCATTTGTCTTAGCTGTTGACCCAAACCTAGCCAAACCGATTGAAGAGGTTAACAACTTTCCTACTGTAGAAATCTCTGTGGTCGCCTCAAGATCAAGACAAGTACTGCAACTCCCCCTGGGGAGGAATGCCGCTAACAAGAAATATGCAAAACCTGACTATCCCCACACACCCATCCTACTGCCCCCTCCTGCTGACTTATATATGCATCCATAATATATAGATGCACACAATTTCCATGCGCTCCTCTCTCGAATGAGGTTAATATAACAACGCATACCGGGGTTTTGCATAGTTGCGGTTGGGTCTTTAGACTTCAGGAATGGAACACCATGTTTCATCTTCCATCTATCAGCCTCCATCCATGTCGAGAGAGAAAAAAATGGTTTTGCGCTAATGTGTTGTGTGTTGATGATGTGCGATGTGTTTGAGGTGTGCGAGATGTGTGTGGGGGAAGCCTTGGGGTCTGTGCCGAGTCGCTGGTTTTACGATTCAACTTGTGACCGTTATGAGACGTGAACCATAAGTGCTACTATCTTACTACAATCTACACACACACACACGCACACACACACACGCACACACACACACACGTACACACGCACAGTTGAGTTCTTTCAAGAAAGCGCTTCAGTTGCCACAGAGCTCATAGCCTAGTTTAAATATCAATAGCTGAAACGAAAACAACGATCTTAAACATAGTAATTACAAAGCGAAGGTTAACCAGGTTAATGGTTAGCATTTGGCTAGTGGCATTTGGCTTAATGCCCAAATAAAATTTGACTAACTTAACAGCTACAACACATAAAGCATCTGCTGTAGGTCAAATTAGCCACAAAACATATAATTTTAATAATGGAAGTGTACTTTTCATTCATTTATTTGGGCGACTTTCAGTTTATGGATTGATGTTAATATCGACCCGATAATGCGAAGCAAATCAATTTCACTTGCCCCATTCCACATCCCCTTACCTAATCTCCAGTCCACTTCAGATAGCGCTCCACTTCTTGATAACTACTAGCTATAAAAAGGGGCTAGTTTTCCACATTCTACATCAGTTGACTGAAGCAATAATCATGAAGTTCTTCATCGTTCTGCTTGCTCTGGCTTTCGCCGCCCCCGCTTTGGGTCGCACCATGGACCGTTGCTCCTTGGCCAAGGAGATGGCCTCTCTGGGCGTTCCCCGCGACCAGCTGAGCAAGTGGACTTGCATTGCCCAGCACGAGAGTTCCTTCCGCACCGGAGTGGTTGGTCCCACAAACTCCAATGGCTCCAACGACTACGGCCTCTTCCAGATCAACAACTACTACTGGTGCCAGCCTGCCAGCGGTCGCTTCTCCTACAACGAGTGCTCCTTGAGCTGCAACGCTCTCTTGACCGATGACATCACCAACTCCGTCCGTTGCGCCCAGAAGGTTCAGCGCCAACAGGGATGGTCCGCATGGTCCACCTGGAAATACTGCAACGGTGCTCTGCCCTCCATCAACGATTGCTTCTAATCAGCAGACTTTTAAATCCTCATGACTTTCGTATTCCAATTTAAAACGATCTTTTAATTTCATTCAATTTAATATGCAAAATGTGCTCGATTTTTGTGATAGCGTGAATAGCGTGAAACTTGAAATATAAAAAATGACAAATATTCCAGAATTCTTAATGGGTTCTAAATGTAAATGATGCACATATGGAAAACTATTAATTTGTTTGTCGATAAAGGGCTGAGATCAGTGGCAGTTGAATGGAGAAAATTCTGCAATGCCAGCTCGCAATCATAGATTGAATTTTAGCCATTAACTTAATGCAGCGTAAAAGGAAGAAAGAAAATAGAAAACATCTTTTGAGCTATTGAATTGTTGGCCATCAAGAAGAGTCAAGAGTCGAATGCCGTTGATCGAGGTTCGAGATTTAATTGGCTGTCTCTCCGCATGCTCGTCGTGTGTGCTTTCTAAAAGAGAATCGAACAAAGAGAGACTTATAACGAAAGCAAGAATCGATCTATCGAACAGACACTTTGGAGTAAAAGCAGTGGTCTTCCAGACTCTTCCCTTCCCATTTTGCAGACGGCTGGCCAAACCATAATAGGCCGTTGACTTGGAGCGGTCAGTGAATTCATATTAGTGGGCAACTCGGTGGGCAATAATTTATACAGGCAGACGTTCGTCTCGACTGGAATGGAAACGGGAAGCGAGATCGGGAACGGGAACGGGAATGGAAATGGGAACGGGAACGGGAATTTAGAACCCAAGCCAAGGAAGTCGCAATGCATTAACAGAGACACTTAGAGAGAGAGAGCAGTGAGGAGTTTAAAACAAAGCAGGAAACCAAAGACTGGAAAATTACACTGTCAGTTGAAGGGTGAAGAAAATGCAGCAGAAGAAGAGCTGAATTGTCAGCAGACCTTTTCCTCTTGCCAAGTGCAAAGTATACACTCGACTCTCGACTCTTTCTTCGGACTCTTCCCTATATAATTTGTACACATTAGCACAACTGGCCAAGAGGCCAGCGGACAGCGGACAGCGGACATAAATAAATAATTGCAGCAAGGGCCGCAGTTCGGCGCCCCCTCAAGAAGCGATAACGATGGCGACATGGTGTGGGTCAACTAAGTGCTTAAAACAATTGCTGCGGTTGAAATCACTCTTCCATAAACTTAACAACCATTGGAATACTTGGTGTGCCTTGAATATCCATACTTGCAACATATTGTGTACGCGCTTCAGGGATTGTGGCTCTTTTAATTGATGCCCTCCAAGACGACGCAGTGTGTGTAAAAGTGCGAAAGATTCTGGTAGAACTCTTGGCTAAATAACTAAGCACTACGCACAGGTAAATTAGAAAGCTCCACAGACCAAAAAATGAGAGATGTGAATTCGGATATAGATAAGTATCTGACTGTTAACACAACTGTGAATTCTTCTTGCATAAAAGTATTTCTTGCAAATGTATGAAAACAATCTCAATATATACATAAAGATTTAATAAGTCACATAAAAATTATATAAGATTTCCATATCTATAAAGCACCTAACATAAAGCTAGTAAAAGAAGAATCTACCCAGAAAGTAAATCGCCATTTACAAAATAGCTCCGACAATTGGAATTTTTTGTTGGGCTATTAACAACAAAATTTTTCTAGATTTTTAAAAATATTTTTCCTAATAGCAGAAAATATTTCTAAAAATAAATGCGAGACCTGAAATTAATAAAATATAGAATATATGGTGATTTTTTAAAGATCAGATGTTTTTTTTGAGTGTATATTTATTATAAGTAAGCAAGAAGAGCATAAAAAAGATGCCGCAGAACATGTTCCTTCACTTAAAGAAGGAAACAGAACTAGACCAGGTAATAAAGATAAGATTAAAGCAATTACTTCAATTTCCTCAAAAACAGGACTCAATTATGGTAAATGAACGAATAAACAAAATGGAATTTAGAGCAGCTATTTCACAAATATCTTTCAGTTTAAGCATTATCAACGCAATTATAATAAAACAGCCACTAAATTGCAATCTGGAGCAACTTTATCTCAGTGCATTATCTACAGAGTTTATTGTGCCGACACTTATTGGACTCGCTTTCAAGTGCTTTCGAGTGTTTGCCACTTGAAAAATAATCAAAAACAGTTGTGCTAAAAAGTTGTGTGCTGATGACATTTTCCAACTATGATCAGAAATCAGTAAAAAATGGCTGACAACAAAATTGTGAGACTTTTGAGTGCAAAACCAGAGAAAGGTAGATCCTTAATATCTTCCATAGATGCATAGATCTTTGCTAGAGTTCTATGGGCTAATCTCGGGTTTCTCTGGATGTGTCTGGAATGGGGTGCAGACTTGCACAATGTCCAAACGTATTCCATTACAAACTGTTTGTTGTTTTCCAGTTGGTTAAGTTAACATGATCTTGACTTGTTATTGTCAACGCTAACCGAGCTGAAACGACAAACCCAACTTGGCTTGGAGCTCTCAGCTACTTTGTGGCATCAATTACCTGTCACATCACAAATTGCACTAACAAATTATAAACATTTCACCTGCTGCTCAGAAACCAAAAAAAAAGATATAAAAAAATATATCCAAAAAAAACGCAACTGTGTCAAATTCACAGAGAGCAGACCCCCCCGCGATATAATTTCATCAACAGACCCTAATTATATTAGTGAAGAGACTGACAGCGCCGCTGATATATTACCAGAGGGCACAGCAAGACGCGCAATCTGTTTTAAACAAATCTCAGTTAAAAATCATAATTAGCTCTTGGAAAACTCCAAATTTCTTTTACACTTTTTTGCGTATACTCTGCAACTAAAAAACTCTTCTGACGCACGAATCGTGGAGAGTCCCACTAAAAGGCGTGTCTGGTCTTACTTTAAGTATTCAACACTTAAACTTTGAAGTATACTTGATATATAAATTTAAACTAGCTGGAAGTGTGTCTGGTTTTGCTTATAAAATACTTTAAATTTGAAGTATACTTGATATAGAAATATAGATTAAAAGAAGTAAAAATTATTCAAAAGTTTAAAAGCTGATTTTTAATTTATTTCAGTCAATGGTGACGCAAGTATTTGTTTGATTGACTTGAGTATTCCAAATAATATCTCAATAAATTTCTACAAGTGACATAAGTATTGATTGCAGAACTTGAATAATACAAATTATATCTCAATAACTTGCCACAAGTTTTATTTACGATTGAGATAAGTATTTATTGAGTTACTTGAGTAATACAAATTATAACTCAATAAATTTCTAAATAGAAATAAAAGTAAGATCTTAATAATTTTACTCTCTATTTTTTATTTATAGACACAGAATTATGCAATAGAAAGAGCATTTGAGCTTCGTTTAGCGGCATGCGAATTATTTTAATATAAAGTCAAGCACAAATGCTGTCAAGCATGACAGAAAACTATCAAAAAACGAGCTGACAAAAGTCTGTGTTTTTTTTTTGTTTGCGAGGGTTGCGGAGGGAAAACTGGGATTGAATCTCAAACACAATTCAACACAAGCAGTTTGAGACAGGTCTTGGGAAAACTGTTGTCAGAGATCTTGAGTCGTCGCCTGACAACTGAAAAGTGGCCACATTTCTCTATCATTGTTGTTGCTAAATTCTGTTAATAGTTTTATCTATATCTCTCTCTCTCTCTCACTCTCTCTCTCTTGGTGTTTTTTTTTTCTGTCTGTGTGAGTTTTATTTATGAATGTGTGTTGCGTATGCAAATGGGCTAAAAAGAAATGGAACTGCCATGAGAACATTTCATGTCATTTCAACGCTGACTTTTGTATCTGTGGCAGCATCTGAATGAAACCACTTAAAAAAGGGGCAAACAGCCACAGGTGCGATTGTTGTTGGCCAAGTTTTTTCTCCTTCTCTTCCCCTCACTCTTCTCTCTCTCTCGCGCAGCCCACTTGCAAACAATTTGGCAAGGTGTCGACTTAACACGCAGAGAAACTCTACTTTTCACGACATATAACTTTATAGGCTTTGTCCAAAAAAAAGGCTGTGATAAATCTTAAGTTGGCCAAGTGGACAGTGGAGAGCACAAATTTAATAGCTGTATGATTAAAAGGGGATTACAAAGACGCGAAAGTTGAGCAAAGAACAAGCCATTTATCACTCGGGATTGAGGGTGAGGCCTCCTGTCATGTCCAACAATCTTAAGCGACATTTACAGAAGTGAATTCCACTGACAACTTTCCACAACTGCCAGGTGACACCAGCTTTGGGTAACTTAATCCTAATCTTTCTTAAACAGGAAGTTAATAATTTCAATTGAATATGACAGTCATGTGATATAGTAAACAGAATTAGAATCATCTTTATATGGCCACTACTTGAATGTGTTTGCTTCAGTACATTTTGGTAACAAATTATGCGAAAACAAGTTATGTTCTTCAGTTGCCAACCAATAGCAACAATTCTAGTTGCCCAATTTGGTAATTTGAGCTGAAAAGCAGCTTAAATTTAGTTTGTTAGCTTGTTTGATTTAGCAAAAATAAAAAGCGCGTGTCTCTTATATGAAAAGTCATTCAACTCGTTGCGAGAGACCCTTGAGAATTGATACAAATTTGATACAATGTTTTTTTTGCCTTTCTGGCCAAGTTGTTATTGACATTTTCGCTGTGACAGCAACAATATTGACAAGGCCCGTGGAGTCAACTGAAAATGGCCAAGTTGATCTCAAACGATTAAACAGAAATGGCCAGAAGTGGGCCTTAAGCGCAATCGATGTGAAATTGCTTTTCAATAATTCAAAACGAAAACTAAAGTCGAACACAAAAGCCAATGACTTTTGCCACAAGTATTAATAAATATAATAATTATAAAAATAATAATAATATTAACAAAAGAGTAGCCATCCAATTTGCCGCCTCTTTGAGCATTTGAGTGCCTCGCTTAGATAAACGCAACGATAACGGCTCTGCTTTCATACGTAATTTACTTTACGACTGGTAAATTAAATTAACTTGTTTACCATTAGCCATTATGACTGAGTGCTGCAGCTGGCCAACTCCAACTCCAACTCCGATTCCGACCACAACTTGGACACTCTTCGATGACATGCCCAATGCAATATAACAGTCGTTGGATGTACACCAGTCATTTTGCAATAGCAACAGTGTGCCACACATAGACATCATTCGTTTTGGCCAAGTTAACTGTCTTAATGATTCGGTTATGTGTTGTTGTGCAATTATATAAAATTTCACTTTTCTCGCATGCCGTCCAAAAAGGCTCGTTTTACAATTGTTTGTTTGAAATTGCTTCATTCGTTTTACAAGCAGCACAACCCTGGACACTGGATATTTAATGAGTTCGTTTATCGAGTGTTGACTGTCATCGTTTCATCGCTGCAAATGTTGGTCATTAAGACAAGTGGAAAGTTTTTTTTGCAGCTCTCTTACACAATTTGAATTCATTTGTTGACAAGCTGAGAACTCAACAATGCAAAACATTGTTAATTTTGAGCATAAATTAAATTAACAAAGACTTGAAAGTTCTTTGTTTAATTAAGCAATTCGTTGACGATCTTATATGACCAATTTGTATACAAAATATTGCATCATTTTGCATTTAAATACCCAAAGAAATCTTATAAAGATTTTTAATTTTTTAAAATTATATTTAAATTTTAGTTTTTCCCCTTTTTATTGAATGCTTTTATTGAATTATTAAGTCGATTGGAAGCAAGGATCAATGCTGGGCAATTCGCCGCTGCACAATTGCCATACCGTCCAAGCTGTCCAGCCCTGAACGGTGAGCACCCTCTGGGCACATCTCACCGCATTGGTAATATCATCGGTGACAACCGCATTGCAGCTGAGTGTGCAAATGTTGCTCGATTGTCGTCCATCAGTCTGGCACCACCACCGATCGTTCAGCTGGAAGATGCCGTGGTCACGGGAGCCATCCGGGTTGGATGGTCCCACCACAGCTGTGCGATAGTTGCTCACTCGCTCAGCGATGCAGGTCCAACGGGCCAGTTGATCGCGGGGAACGCTCAATGCGTCCATCTCCCTTGCCAGGGTGCAGCGATCCAAGGTGCGTGCCGCCAGGCTGGGTGCAACCATTATTGCCAGGGCTGCCAAAGCAACAACCACAAAATACACTTTCATCTTGAGTGGAGCTTGTAGAGACTGTTGCCCCTTTCCCGACTGAATTGCCGTATTTATAGTTGATCGATTTGCTTATGTGAGTTGTGTGGCAGTTAAACAAATAATTCAACATAAATACACAAATGACTTAATTACAATACTTTTATATGCAAATGAAATCGATAAGAATTGAAGGCGTATATATCAAAAAAGGGGCGCAACTCAGCTCATGCTGCACGTTGCGTATTGTCTTAGTTAAAGAAAAGAATGCACTAAATTAAATGCTGAAATTGCGTATTGTTATTAACTAAATGATTGTTTTTACCACTCCTTTCTTTTATTTAAACAATGCGCAACTTGTTGAAAAACTGTGCAACAGGGCAATCCATAAATAGACCACAGCTTGACAGATTATCTACTCGTAATTCTCAAAATTGCAATATAAAGAATCAGTTGTAATACCTAATTAATGAGTCTACATTCAAAAAACAAAATCTACGTCAGAAAGTAAATTTCTTAAATTAAAGCTCGGTTTTTCTAGAATTAAAAAAATACAGACTCTAAAATAGACTGCGACTCAACTCTAAATTTACAGTCAAAAGAGCCAATTTCCATATTACTTTCATTTCCATTTTTTTAGAAATGCATTTCTTAGTTATTAAAAATTATTTCTAAATTAAAAATATATATATTATATTATAAAAATAACAACTGTGTAACAAATCACAAAAAACCCAAATGTTAAAAAGGCGTCAAAAAGTTTAGGAAAGTTTGGAAATGGCGATAAGACCGATAACGAGTACTCATATAAATTCACTTACACTAACACTCACACTCCTACTCTGCATTCACATTCACATTCATATTCATATTCATATTAAAAATATGAATCATGACCTCGCACGCATGTTTGCAGCTGTTGCAATTATCTTTTCCGAGCCGCATAACGTAACTAATTCCAAATATTTAGCCATGTGGCATTGTCTGGGCTCAATTGAGGGGGATGGTGGATGCGGGATGCGGTATGGGGGAGGGGGAAGCTTTGTTCACGCAATCTGTTGTGAGGTTGCATGTTGTGTTCGTTGTGTGTGTGTTTCTTGGTTATACATTGTGTGGCGGCATTCAAGTAATTCAAGATTGAAAATTGCACTTGATTTTTCTTTCACGTGCAAAAAACCGGGAGGCCAAATTCCCAGCTTTTTTGCACGTTTTACACCGCAAGTTTAATGTCCGACTGTGTTGAGTTAACATCAAGTAGACTTAGCCAAGTGCAGTTTTTATTTATTATTACTTTTTTTTTAGTTGTTAATTTTTAAGTTTTATCTGCACTTGTTGACTTCACTTGACTTTGTGCACGCGTTGTTTGAAAATTTATTGACAAAACTGGCGGCTTATCATTTGATTATTGCAAACCACTCACATCAGACTCTCGAATATATTGGAATCTTCAAAGGAAATCTGCCCTTTCTAAGTAGCAACACGTTTCGAATCTCAAGACCCTAAACCCCCAGTCCATTGTAGACATAATAGCAATTATGTTAATCAGGCCCAGGCCCAGGCCCATCGAGGTCTTTCCCTTTCTCTCTATCAAATTCAATGAACTTTTGTAGGCACACATTGTTCAAATCTGTGTTTGTTGATTATAAAAAGAAATACAAAAAAGGGCAACAATTTTACACATGATTTTGTGTTATTATTAGTTTAATGCCAACACGTTTCTAAATTTCAAAAACATATTTGTTAGCCAGCAAAACTATGCCACAATAGCTCCTCAAGCACATTTGCGTCACTAATGCACTTTAATTTATGATGTGATCTACACACATTCATTTAGTATAAACTTCACTATTTCATTGACAAAAAAAATAACTACTTGAGAAATGGACATACTTAAAAAATACGCGATATTTCACACTCAAACAAAATAATTAATGAGCAAGAAAAATGTTTAAACAATAAGTTAATTATAATAAGAAAGATTAACTCTGGGACTTGCCAACTTGAACCATGATCTTTACTAAGATCTATTATAAATTGCAGTTACTGGCTTCAATTTGTTTACAGTGTACATCAAAATTCGCTGCGTTTTTGCTTAATTGTTTTTTTTGGCAAATTATTTTATTTGTTTATCAAAAAGCTTTGTTTACTCGTCGAAGTCAAGTTGATTGCCAAAACTTTGATTACAAAATTATTGATTTGCCAAAATATAAATAAGAAGCAAAACTAATTATTATCAAAGCGGAAACATTCATTTATTTTTATTTGTTTGCATTTTGTGCAGTTTTCAATTTGAATTAAAATTTAAACTTATCAATTTGCTTGTGCACACTGCTTATCTTGTCAGTGTGTGTGTGATGTGTGTTGTGAGTGTTGTGTTTGAAGTGTGTTTGCAGGCACTTTTGAAATGTTGCACTTAAATGCATTTGCATTAGGCTCACTTTAATTATCACGTTTGTCATGCTCCGCGCCTTGCTGATCCCAAACTCATTTTTTAATTTAATTTATGCAAAATAACAAAAAAAAATAAAAAAAATTGTAACTGGTGCTGCAACTCTCATTCAGCGACTCGCCAGCAATTGCATCTGTTGCACTCAATTTTGCTTGTCTGGCCACTTGTGTTTTCTTCACCCTGATCTTTCGACAGTATCTCTGAAGTGTTGGTGCATTTTCTTTGGCTGCTTTTCCCAAGTCGCTGACACTGATCGAAAGCTTTGGCGTGGTGGGAAATTGCATATACAACGCATCGTTAGCGTCTCTCTCCAATATCAATTACAACAATTATCAATTAACCCGTTGCCATCGACCTCCCTCGCATGCCAGCAGGTAGACATATCATCTGTGCATTGTGCATTGCCTTCATTGCCAGTCACACCTGTCCGCAGAAGCAGTCCAAGAATACTTCAATGGAATGCTTAAGCATGCTGAAACGTGACGGATGCGACTGATTGATAAAATTGTTAAAACTCAGGCGTGTCTTATGAGGCACTGAGGCACGTCATAATTTTCAACATTTTATCTCATTTGCATATGCAGAAAGACAGACAGACAGACAGAGGGACAGTTCAATTACCGTTAGAGCGCATTGTCAGCTAACGGTTGCTCCAACTAACTAAACAGATTGTCTAGTTGACGGACTGACTGACCGTCTGTCTGTCCGTCACTTTGGCTAGTGAAAGTGACTTTATTTCGACTCGCATTTGTTTATTGACATGTTAATTTTGTGACAATATTTTCGCTTACGCAGCATTCCCAAAAGAAATCACCGAAAATAAGTTGAGCAACGACGCGAGGCAAAGACTGAATCTGCAGATTCAATCAGTTGACAGTCGTCGTTTGGGGCACAGCGCAGCCCACTTGGTGTCGCTATTGGTGTCGTTGACAGCAAACTACTGATAGCCACACAAAATGCTTAACAAACTGAATGTCTTGTTTTTCCGGTGCGTTACGTGCGTCAGGACTGAGCACAGTCGACGTATCCCCAACAAGACCTGTCTTGGCCAGCATTTATAGTTTATGGCCCAATGCAAATTCAAGTTCTCTGCATATGTCAAACACGTACAACATTTATTTAACGACTATCTCTGACTCCGTCTCTCTTCTGTCCTCTCCTCCTGCAGTGACGGCTCGACGCTGCAGCGCCACCTACCGCCGAGTAGTCAACGCCAACGCGCACAGATGGCGCCCAGCGTGTGCGAAACTTCGCCCAAATTGCCGCCACACAGTGCGGCAACAGTGGGACCCGTTGCTACAGGTCCTGGTCAGGCTTCGATGCAGCCCGGCTCCAGTGTCTCGGGCACGAATAAGTGTGGTGCGAGCAGTCTAAATGGTTCGTTGGCTTCCTATAAGATGGCCGGCTCGGAGCAGAGTTGGCCACAGGCACCCGTTTATAGCAAAGAGAATCAACGACCACCCGTCTACAATCCCGAGGATTATGTGCTCTCGCTTCGCAAGTTCACCAAAGGCAGCGGATCGGCCAAAGTGCATTCCATCTATGATGTTAACATCAATGGTGTCAGGGAAGATGTCTACAAATCCGCCACACTGCCAGCCAAACACTCTGGCTACAAGTGAGTCTACTACTGACCAAAAGATGAGTTCAACAAATAATAATAATATCATTCACTTCCACAGAAGTCCCATTGCGGCGCCGCCTGAGAGCGACACTGAGATGACCCTTCGCCAATTTGGTTCCATAACCGATCTGTTAACCAAACTACGAGCCGATCTTCGCGTAGCCTTTCCCAGGTAAGTCACAACTACTTTTCCTCATCTATTCCACAATATTCTAAACCGTTTTCGTTGCAGCTTTGTGCAGGAGTTTGTGGCGACACCCTCGGATGGCATCAGTCATCTGCTGGAGGTGCTTCGAGCCATACAAATGGCCCAGGCAAGCAATGCACCCGCTCCAATGGCGGCGGGCACCAATTCTCTGGCCATGTCCAGGAATCCCCAGAGCTATCAGCGACGTGCCCTGCTCGACGAGCTCTCCTGCCTGTAAGTAATAAATATATTTATTTATTGCGACAGCCTGACAACGTATCCCTCTGCCTATTCCAGACAATGTCTGAGCATTTGCTGTTCCCGCTCTTTGGATGCCATAGCCCGTCTAGGCAATACACCGGTGGGCCTGATGCCGCTCGCCTCTTCGGCAACGGGTCAGGGTATACGTGGTCGCATCCTGGCACTGCAGCTGCTCGCATCTGCCTGCGATCGACAGCCATTTGGCCAGGGCAATGGCAGCCAGAAGATTAGTGCTGCCGGTCACACAGCTGTTTCGGAGGCGATGTCCACGCTGAGATTGCGCTGCAGTGAACCGGTTCGCTTTCGACTGCTTATCGGCATCCTTAACAGCGGTGGCGGTTCCGGCGAACTGCAATGCGCCGGCATTAAGTAAGTGAATTGAGTGCAACTAAGGATTGGCGCAGTTGGAAGTAACCATTAATCCTGTTTGCAGATTCCTGAACACATTCATTGAGAGCGCTGTCAGTTTGCAGCAGCGCCTCTACATTCAAGCAGAGCTCTGCCAGGCTGGCCTGGAGACTAGCACATTGGCCCGCACCATATCCTCCTCCTCGCCGTGGCTGGACGCATTGCGCAGCGAGATTAAGCGATTCAATGAACTCCACATCGATGTGGACAAGATGATGGCCCAGGCCCGTGATGCGGATCGCGTGCGCAGTCAAATGGTCATCCTGGAGCGGAGAGTGCAAATCTTGCATGAGGAGAAGACCGTGCTCACATCGATGGAGCGACGCCTGCAGGAGCGCTGTGCAGAGCTGCAAAGAGAAATCTTTCGCTTGCAGGGTGCACAAGAGTCCAATTTTAAGCCAGTCGAAGCACATCAGCCTGTTGCCCTGCCTCGACAGGTGCCACCGACATCGAAGACAGCGGGGGGCAGTAAACAAAGCTGTTCGGAGCACGAAGACGAAGGCATCAGTAGCTCCGAAACGGGTGCCTCCCTTAGTCCCGTGCCCATTCTGGTGCTCCCTACCAAGTCGAAGCATCACAAGCAGTCACGCAAAGTGACCACAACTCACCGTGGAAATAATAATGACGATGATGATGCAGCCACCATCGAGGATGCTATCGGGGAACTGGACAACATTGTTAGCGAGGCAGAGAAACAGATCTCGAGCCAGGCAGCAGCAGCAGCAGTCAAGCAGGGGAAACAGCTACGTCTGGCCGTGGAACAGGAACAGGACATTGTGCCCGTTAATATTGTGCCTCAGCCACCGCGAAAATCCCGCTCCTTGGCTCATCTCGTGCCACGCACGGACTGCTCCGAGCAGGATGCCACACAATATGGCATGCCGGGCGATGCAGCGGCAGTTGAACGACTGGCTGCGATGCACACCTTTTTCGACGAGGTGGACTACGATGCGCCATGCAACACGGAGCAATCCTACGTCCTGGACGCGCCACCCTCATCCGACATGCCCGAAGCGGAGGCGAATGCAACGGCGACAGCCTACAATGCGAGCACCAATCGGGAGCTGCTCGATGTCATCATGAATGCGCGGCACGATGATCACGATCCTACCATGCTGGCATTGAGGAACAACAGCGCACAGGATGTCCAGCAGCTGGAACGATCAACCAGCAAGCCAGCAGCACCAGCGCCACCTGCACAGCATTTCAATGGTGTCTTCTTTATGACCGGCATGAATACCCCCCAAAAGTATCCCAAGCCAGATCTCACAGCAGCCATCCAGGCACGCCGAGTGACCAAGAATGTGGAGCGTCTGGAGGCGGCCTTTGCCTCCAGCCACGATGATCACACTCCCAACGACCCCAACATGGTTCGTGAGAAGTCGCGCAGCAATCAACAGATATATTTCAGCAGCAATCCGGCAATGAGAATGAACGACTATCCAGCTCTCGGTCAGCATAGTGGCAATATATCCTCACGCACGAGATCCTACACGCAGGGCTCCAAGGTTACAGATCTGCCCTCTGGCTTATATTAGAAGAAGGACCACAGCTCTAACCCTAATCCGCCTCCTATGTGCAATACAAAAATCCAACCCTATCTATAAGTTTATCTATATCAGCTCCTGCATTAATTGCAAATTCATTTTAAGATTAGTATGAAGTTAGAGTAATACTCCTAGCATAGATTCGGTGGCAGCTTCAATCGGGTCCGCTAAACTTAACTCTTATAGATTAACCGTTTTATATTTGTGTGTTTAAATTGATATCATATTTATATATTCTTTATATGCGATTACAAATAAATAATATAGTTGACATGGTAAACAAAAGTTGTGTCAAGCACATTAATATTGAAATTTGCAAGTGTTATTCGAAACTCTTAAAATCGGAAGAAGTTTGAATTTTCTAAGATTCAAGTAAAACGAGAAACTTAAATTTTTTAAATGCGTTTGTTAAAGTCAACAGTAGTCAATAGGTAGAAAGCTTAGAAGCAATCGTTGATGGAGGGCAGAGCACCGTTGCAGTACTTCCAGGTGGACCATGCGGACCATCCCTGTTGGCGCTGAACCTTCTGAGCGCAACGGACGGAGTTGGTAATGTCATCGGTCAACAAAGCGTTGCAGCTCAACGCGCACTCGTTGTAGGAGAAGCGACCGCTAGCAGGCTGGCACCAGTAGTAGTTGTTGATCTGGAAGAGGCCGTAGTCGTTGGAGCCATTGGAGTTTGTGGGACCAACCACTCCGGTGCGGTAGGAGCTCTCGTGCTGGGCAATGCAAGTCCACTTGCTCAGCTGGTCGCGGGGAACGCCCAGACCGGCCATCTCCTTGGCCAAGGAGCAACGGTCCATGGTGCGACCCAAAGCGGGGGCGGCGAAAGCCAGAGCAAGCAGAACGATGGAGAAGTTCATGATTATTGTTTCAGTCAACTGATGTCCAATATTTCACGAGCTAAGCCTTTTATATGAGGCATTAATCTCTAAATTTTGCAATCAACCGAACGAAAATACCACTATCCGCAGAAGTGCGGCTTTTTAATCAGTGGTATAATTTTATAGACTTTTCAAATGATAAAAATTACTATATTTAAATCAATATATATATATATATATATATATTAAAACGTCCAGTTCCACATTTTGAATTCCCATTATTAATAAGTGCCCACATTTCATAACAGTTGAGTAACGTTAATAAATTGCTCGCTGCTATATGTCTCATGTGAACAGAACCAGCGACAGAACCAGTGAATCAAATGAGCATTGGTACTCGAACGAACTTGTTATTAAAGTGATTGCTCTTGCCGCGGTGCAACGCAGTAACTTAACAAGAAGAAAGAAAACGCAAAAAAAAACTACAAGTGAATTTGCAAAAGTGTGAATTATAAATTAAGTGTTTGTGAACAAATCGGCGAAATGTTTAACGGTTAGCTCAATGTGAAAGCAATTACATTTGTTACTTTCTGCTATACCTGCTGTGACCTAATTGTGCAGCATAAAATTGCTATAAGAATAACTGACCACGACTAATACATGCATACATACGCCGATTCTTGTAGATAATATTAAAAGTCATTCCCCTTGGTTATATTGATTAAGGAAATAGAATTTGGGAAAGAACAAGAATTTCGCTAAAAAGAAGCGTGGCAAAACACACAAGTTTACACACCATTTTCACATGTTATGTTATATATACATTTTTATATTATATATATGTATATTATCAGTTCATCTTGAGTCACGGATCGTTGAGAAACCGACGATACTCTTTCCCGGGCTCACTGTAATGCAAAAGTGGGTTCACTTTTCAATCACACCTGAATTAAGCGTGATCCAAGCTAATATTAAATGGTTCTCTTTAATTGTATGTGATGATTTACAGGCATGCAATCAAAATCAAACAGATTGTCAATGACTCTCAAACTGTTTACAGTAATTGATTTCTATTAAAAAATTCCACTGAAAAATGAGCGCAAAATTTGAGGGCATTTGAGATTCGTTTAGTTGGTTTATGCAACAAAGCTAATTGGCAGGCGCTTGTGCAAGGCAGAGAATATCGGATGTTCTTATATTGATTTGTTGGCTGTTTTATTGCATTTCTATCTGTGTCTTTAGTTAGTAATGTGTTCACCTTCAGCTACATTTGTACATACTGAAATAACTAACAAATTGACATTGCTTTACAATTTACTTTCAGTAGACTCATCGCTTTTACGTTCAAATCTCAAATCGCACTGACATTTTTGAACCCACATTTAATATACATATATATATTGTTCATCACTATCAAGATTGCAAAGTTCATCCAACCATATTAACAGCAACAATCAACGCAAGTAAATTCGGAAGCCATGTCGTGGCTGGGATTTGGAGCTCTCGCTTCCGGCTTTGGTATTGGCTCATAATCAATGTTCAATATTCGTTTTTATTACTATTCTTGTTCTTGTTCTTGTTCGTCTTCTTATTGTTCGCCCTTTAATCTGTCATATTGTTTATTTTTAAATTAAATCGCAGTTATTAATAATTATACCTGATTCATTTACAGTACTGCAGCGCCTGCTGGGCGGTGATAGTCCGCCGAACAAAGTTCTGGAAATCAAGAGTGAATCACTAGGCACCCTCCAAGTGTTGGCGCGCGATGATGCAATGGTCCTCTTCGCTCCCCCGTTCAACAGCAACGACAGACGCACATCCGTCTACGAGATTGTGCTGCAGCGCCCCACCTCCGACTCCAACACTACCTCGTTCAGTTTGTTTCGTTCGGCCAATCAGCAGGAGGCAGAAGAAAAGTTTAACACATTTATGGAGCGACTGCCCGCCTTTGTGGGTCTCGTCAGGGAGGTAATAGTCTGCCTAATTAGATCATCTCCAAGTAGTACTTTATTAAAAAAATCTGTTATTTTTTAGTATTACCACGTGAATGGTTTGCAGAAGATATGTGATGTGCTCTCGGAGAATCCGTCGTGGACGCTGGCCCATCTGGTTGCCTTCTTCAATCTGATTGAGTACGTCAGCAATCCCAAAGTGCTGCAGTGCGTCGATGCGGCGGATCACACGACGCTGATGTCACCCTTCCAGCTGGCCATCAAACAGAGCAACATTGAGATGGTTAAACTGCTGCTGCCTCTAAGCAAAATCGAGCACTTGGACATAAATAGCAACTCGGTGTTTCACTATGCCGCTAGCACCACCAAAGAGATCATCAATGTGAGCAATAATCATTTTCTGTTGAAACTAATTATTCAACGCTCTTTTATTGCAGCTGCTCACGACAAACAGCACGGTTAACCTGAACCACCTCAACTCGGATGGGTATACGCCGCTGCATCTGGCCTGCGTGACGGATAAGCCGGATAATGTGAAGGCTCTTCTTCTGGCCGGCGCCGATGTTAATTTGAATGCGAAGAACATAAGCAAACTATACAAAACTTCGACGCCCACTTCGGTGGCTGGTTTCCTGCGCAACAATGCAAGCAAACTGTACACACAGGATATGAAATATGGAGGGACACCTTTACACTGGTGCTCCTCCCGTGAGACTCTCCAAGCGCTCATCATGGAGGGTTGCGATGTGAATGCCACGAACTTTGATGGCAGAACAGCACTGCATGTAATGGTGGCACGCAACCGATTCGAGTGCGTCGTCACGCTCCTCGCCCACGATGCGGACATCGATGTGCTGGACACTGAGGGAAATACGGCACTACACATTGCCATCGAGAAGAAACTGGTGCCGATTGTCCAGTGTCTTGTCGTCTTTGGCTGTGACTTCAATATGAGGAATAAGGATGGCAAATCACCGCGTCACATGGTTGGCAGCGATGCGAGTGGCAACAAGGATGATGAAATCCTATACATATTGCATTCGGTGGGTGCCAAACGCTGCTCCAAGGCCAACTCAAAGTGTCCGGATGGCTGCAATTCCAAAGGCACCTACAATGGCATACCGCCAGAGGCACCCGAAGCTGTCGAGAAACGCGAACACATTGAGAATATGCTGGCGACGACCAGCCGTCAAATGGTCGGCGGTTTGTTAGCCGCAGCAGTAAATGGACAACCGGGGAGGCCGCCCCAAGCAGCACAGTAAGTTGTATATTGGAATTAAGAAGAACTCCCAAAAATTACTTCATTATCATTTAACTAATCCTAGAAAGTCAAGTTAATTACTTATTTTTGATTTTCTTGTAGAATGCCCGTAGTGGTGGATACGGAGAAGGAGCAAAAGGGTCAGAGCATTATGGATGCACTATTGGGCATGTTCACCACCAAAGTCAATGCGGATGAGCTGAAGAAGGAAAACTCTTCGAGCAATTTAGCCAGTGCATCATCAACGCCACAATCGGGCGGTACTCCGGAACAGTTGGCCTCGCCAACGTCACCGTTTCACCCGGAGATTGGTGACAAACCGTACGGACGTGGACGTTTGCTTTGCCTAGATGGAGGTGGCATACGCGGTCTAGTCCTGGTCCAAATGCTGCTCGAGGTGGAGAAACTATCGCGCACGCCCATCATTCACATGTTCGACTGGATTGCCGGCACAAGCACCGGCGGCATCTTGGCTCTGGGTCTGGGCTGTGGCAAGAATATGCGGCAATGCATGGGTCTCTATTTGCGCATGAAGGAGCAGTGCTTTGTGGGCTCGCGGCCCTACCAGAGCGAGTACTTCGAGGGCATACTCAAAGACAATCTCGGCGCGTTCAATGTGATGACCGACATCAAGCATCCAAAGATTATGGTCACCGGTGTAATGGCGGATCGCAAACCGGTCGACTTGCATCTGTTTCGTAATTACACAAGTGCCAGTGATATTCTTGGCATTGTGACTTCCATAAGTGAGTCGACAATGAAATCTCCGCTGGAGCTCAGATTCGTTAAATACTCTCATTTTTTTTGTGATCAGGCAATCGACGTGTGCCGCCGCCACAGCCCGAGGAACAGTTGGTGTGGCGTGCTGCACGTGCTACAGGAGCAGCTCCCTCGTATTTCCGTGCATTTGGGCGTTTTCTAGACGGTGGTCTGATCGCCAACAATCCCACACTGGACGCCATGACTGAGATACACGAGTACAATATGGCGCTAAGAAATGTCGGCCGCGGAGCTGAGGCTGTGCCCGTATCAGCTGTGGTCTCCCTCGGCACTGGTCATATACCAGTCACTGAACTGAAGGACATCGATGTGTTCCGGCCAGAGAGTATCTGGGATACTGCCAAATTGGCCTATGGCATATCGACAATTGGTAATTGGAGAATGCATCTTTTGTATTACAAAATTTTAACTTGATCTTAATTTCTCGCAGGCGCATTGCTTGTGGACCAAGCCACCTCCTCGGATGGACGAGTGGTGGATCGTGCGCGTGCCTGGTGCAGCATGATTGGCGTACCCTACTTCAGATTTAATCCGCAGCTGAGCGAGGACGTGGCCATGGACGAGAAGGACGACCAGAAGCTAATCAACATGCTATGGCACACCAAGGCCTACATGCACATCAATCGCAACAAAATCATCGAGATGATCAATTTCCTTAAATAGCGCGCAAGACGGATTTAGACCGCGCAAGATTCGCCAATTGCTGCAGCATTTACTCCCCCAATCTATATATATTCCCCCAATTTCCGCACTGCTGCGTGTAAATACGTTTCTTCATATCCTGCACCACTTTCTAGCGGTCTAAATCGAATCCTTCACACACACGGAATGCCACCCATAATCACAAAACAACTACCCAACCGAAAATCATTCACTTACACAAACAAATCGTTTGATATATATAGATAAAAGATATAAGATTCCATAATGCCATGAGGCTAGAGAATTCACTTAAACAGTGGCCCTTTAAATGCTTTGTGTTATTATTGTATTGCAAAATATTTAAAAAAATTTATTTTTTTCTTGTATTTGTATTATGCGTATTTATTGTAGTTTTATTTTTGCCAAAAGAATTTTGAACTTGTACAATGTAAACATTCCGTGCCGCATTGGCATTTTAATAAACATTGTACACGAGCACGAATTTTAAATAAATCTTTTTGATGTGATGTTATATTTTAAGTTTCTTTTGAAATACATTAAATATTTAAAAGTTCGGCTAATGAAAAATTGCTAGTTGCATTTGAGTACATTAATGTGCTTTGTAATGAGTATAGTTTTTTATAGACAAAAGAAATTGTTATCAAGAATTTAAAAAAATATGTGGAAAAATGATTTAATCAACGAGATATGAGAAAAGTAAATAATGCATTACACATGAAAGGCCAGTTAACAGAACCAAAGGCAAAAGCTTTTCGTCGGAAAGAAAGGAAAGAATGGTCATGGCAGCGTTGCCACCTGGAGCGCACGCGCTAGCAGCACGAATCGCGATGGGTTGGCAGCTTGGCGCACAAAATGTAAACAGGAAAAAAAATCGAGAAAAATACAAACAATACAGACAAAAGTAAGAAGCGCGTGAAGAAAAAGACAAAAAAGAAACAAAAAAAGAATATTTTTGGTGTGCAGACAGAAAGAAACGCAATAATTGACAGACGAGGAGCTGCCGCCGCAGCCGCCGCCGCCGCCAATAGACGCGCACGCACATAACGCGGCCATGTCCAATAACCACCGTGTGGACACGGGCAAAGAGCTGCCAATGCCACTAATACAAGACCAACAACAACAGCAACACCTGCAACAGGAGTCAGAGGCGGCGCTGCTGCCGAACATGATGTCCATGCCGACAATGCCCGTGTCGAAGGGTATCATGATAACGCCGCCGCCACCAATGATGCCACCAACGCCGACATCGTCGCCCAACACACACGGCGAATGGCCAAATCTAAATCCAAACGCGAACGCATTCCAGCTAAGCAGAGAGACCAGATGGCCCGGCATTGGCAATGCTGGCGGTGGGGTTAGTAGTGGTGTTAGTGGTGGGGTTAGTGGAGAACGGGAACACTTTGCACTGCCGCATCTGCCCCCACTGCCGCTGAACGTTGACTATCTGCCGAGCCTAATACATCCGAGCACCCTGCCCTCGAGCAGCAAGAGCTTCAAGATGCGTCCGCGTATGAAGCGCCTAATGTACTGCAGCTACAACAACATATTGACCGAGTCAAACAATCGCAAGCTGCGCACAGCCGCCTCCACCTGCAATATTGAGCTGCTTAACCGCATTCTGGAGTCGGGCGGTAATCCCAATGCCGCCGACGAATACAATCGGAGTCCACTGCATCTGGCCGCCTGTCGTGGCTATATACCGATTGTCCAGCAACTGCTGAAATATGGCGCCAATCCGAATGTGGTGGATTCGTTGGGCAACACACCGCTGCATTTGGCCGTAATCTCGGCCAGCTCTAATAATTTCAATGTGGTTGTGCGAGTCCTGCTGCAGGGCGGTGCCAGTGTGCATATGTATGATCGCAGTGGTAAATCCCCGCTAGAGTTGGCGGAGGCTAAGTTACGGTTGCTGCGCAATCGCTATAATCATCCGACACCGGAGACCGCCACAATTCTGGAGGATATGTGCATGCTGACAACGTTGATACTGCGCTATATGGTCAAGCAGCAGCAGGAGCTGGAAGACCTCTCAGCGCTCGAGAAGCGTTTGCAGAACCTCAGCACCAGTGATGATCAGGAGCAGGTCGTCTCCCAAACAGCCGACGAGCTGCTCGCCAGCGTCGAGCGTTTGTCCATCAACAACAAATAGAAAACGGGGCTCAAACGATTGCGTTTCCGATCATTTTAGATGGGTAAATTAATTAATCAAAATTATCTTTATATTTATATATCGAATTTCAATTGAATTTTTTTTATTCTTTTAGTTTATTTTACGTTTCCTAATTTGGCTGCCGTTGAGTTGGAGTTGGATTTATGTGTGCCTAATCTCTGGTTGCGCACCGGAGCACAAATCATACTACCAATGCTCACACACACACACACCCACACACACACCACACACACACATACATTGTTTCATGCGATCTTTTTTATTAAGTATTTCATTTAAGTTTTCATTGTTTACGCAAACAAAACAAAAAACACACGCAACCAACAAATATGTTTACATTTTAAGCTTTACGTTTAGCGCGCCAAAACAAAATAAATTTATGTAATAAATAATGCAAATTGCAAGTGCATAAAACAACAACAACAACACAATTTAAACACCTTATAAGAAATGAAAGCAAATTACAAATACAATTTAACTTAAAATTGATTACAAAATAAACAATAAACACAAATCGTTAAACTTCCTTTGTATTAAGTACAGAAAACAAACAAAAAATAACATTTTAAAAATTACTATTATATATATATATATATTATATTATATTTAATGATAATACCTAAAACCCAAGCCATTTTGGGTAATTGTATTACAAGATTTTAAAATATTTAGACGATCAGTTGAGAACATCAAAAATAAAAGGAATCTAGCAATATCTCAATCCATCAATATGTAATAACAATATACATAAACATACATATGCGGAACAAAATGCTGATAAGGCATTGAATCTATTCCGGAACAGCCTTGATTGTCGTTTGCAAAGGGAGAGAGAGAGAGAGAGAGAGAGAGAGAGAGTGGAAGAAGGGCGTTGTTATGTCGCCGTTGTTTGGTTTGTCGTCCAAGAACATACATTTTACACATACATATGTTTATGTGTATGTTAGATAAGCCGTGTTATGCCTTTTGTTTTGGTTTTCCACAACTTATCGATAGCACAGAAGCCGCGAGCAGTGTGGCCAGCCCATCGCATTGCAAGCTAGCATAGAACTTTACATTGTCCATATTATAGAGAATTAATAATCATTCACAGTTGTAAATTTTTAATATTTATATAATGCTGTGCAACTTCCTTTTTTACCAAATACTTTTGTTTTTTAATTTAGTAATGCTCAATCTTACTCAAAATAGGGAATGTCAGTAATATTTGATTGTGAGTCGATATCAAAACAAGCATCGATTATTCTGTAACGCTGGCCTGCTGCTGTGTTTCTACAAACAAAATTTTACATATTTTGTTTAAGTATATTATCAAGTATTAATGAAGGAACAACAATATATAGAAGTCCCGCAGCATGCGCCACCGCCAGCAGAGCCAGCTAACGCTATTAGTCCAGGTGAGCTATAAACATATGCCCGGAAATAAATATACAAAATTTTGAGTGTGTGGGTTTGTTGTGGGCGTTTGCCCGTACTATATACATACTATATACAAAACATAAATAATGTGAATTATATTATTATTTTAAACTAGGCGAGACTTGGATGAGCATTCCAGTGGGCAGGGACTGTCCGCAGGGCCTCGAATATTTAACCGTCCTTGATCAATTGCTTGTCTCGCAAAAAATTCGTGATGTAGACCAGGTGCGGAATCGCTTCAAGGTGAAGAACTCGCTGGGACAGAATCTGTATTACGCATACGAGGAGAGCAATATGTTAAGCCGCACCATGATGCAACAATTGCGTCCATTTGAGATGAGGATATTAGACAACTTCCAAAATGAGGTGTTGCACATCAATCGTCCAATGAGATGTGATCTGTTTTGCTGTTTTCCGAGCTGCTCGAGCATGTTAGAGGTGTCGGCGCCACCTGGACAAGTTATCGGAACTGTGGAGAAGGTCTGCTTCTTTATGAAACCAAAATTTCAAATTAAAAACTCGTTTGGCGACGTTATGATGAACATTGAAGGCTCAGTCAGTGGACCCTGGAAATGCTGCAAGGAAATCGACATGAAGGTCAGTCCAAAACAACAAAAACAAAGAACTGGTTCTATATAGGGATACATATATGGTCTTGCAGTCCAAGCAAGCAATGACGTCACAACGTCGCTATGCTTGACTGCGAATGCGAATTGAATTTTAAATTGCTAGGTGTGTCTGATGATTACGTCGTTTGATTTGTGTATATCTGCTTTGGCTTTTAGGTATTCAGCGTGAATAACGAAGAGATTGGAAAGATAACTAAAAATTGGTCCGGTCCCGCCAAGGAAATGTTTAGCGACGCCGATTATCTTAGCGTCACATTCCCTCTGAATTTGGATGTGCGCATGAAAGCGCTTCTCTTTGCCGCCGTTTTTTTGATTGTAAGTATCTAAATTACTAACAACCAAGCACGAATAAACTAATTTTTCAAAATTTTTTATATTACAGAACATTCTTCTCTACGAGAATTAGGCAATGTGCAGCTAAAAGCCATGTGCAATAATTCAGCAACCATCACAATCGACTGCTTAGTTTTTAGAATCTGTCGTTACTCTTAAGTTTTTCATTTTAACAACTCAGATTTATATTGGTTATCTGAATCTCTCCCCCATTAACTGAATCTGCATGTAAACGCATCAAATATTCGTTGTACCTATTTATTTTTACATCTATTTATTTATATACTTAACACTTATGACGCTTTGAAATATGCGCACAATTTTCATTTGAAATGCATTTCTATTCATCGTAGCTTACATTTATTTTTTTATAAAATTTTATATACTATAACTCGGTTGGCATTTCGACGCTTACCTGACCTAAGCACCCCTTACACACACACACTAATACAAACGAGAAAGAGTGCCTTAAGATGTCCTTGTTGTTGTTGTACACCTGGCCCACCACACATCAGACAAAAACCGACCCCACTCACAAGTATATACCTCAATTGAATCGAGGGCCGAGAGAGTTTATGCTATTTTTGTATGTACTTAAAGACAGTGAAATCAATTGTTAACGTTTTTTGGAACCTACAATGTTACCTGCATTCATTTGCACTATTGAACAACCAACAACACACACTTGATTAGTTATGCGGTATAATAAAAACAGATTATATTCTATATAAAACCAATTGTGACTTCTTTATCTTATATTTACAAGCGATAAGTGGAATCATTTTGATACTAAATCACTTTCAGATGCCAGTTGTTAACATTTAAAATGGAAATGCTCTCTAATGTAAGTAATCACAAACTGTTGGAAATGTTTAAAGCAATTCAGTTGTTTTTGGCAAAGTATTTTGTTTTCTCCAGCGGATTGGGCACAATCTGAAAAAAAGTGAATTGCACTGGTGGAAATACATTTTAAATGAGGCAGACCCGGCTTACCGTATCTGCGCCTGGTTTCCAGCCAGCTGGACAGACCTCACCATGGGTATCGGTGTATTGGAAAGCCTGCACCAGGCGTATTGTCTCATCCACAGAGCGTCCCACGGGCAGATCATTCATCGTGATCTGACGCAGCACGCCGAGCTGATCGATGATGAAGAGACCGCGAAGTGCGTGACCAACTGCCTCCAGGTACACACCGTAGTCCTTGCTGATCTTATGCGTCAAGTCGGAGAGCAGAGGTATCTTAACGTTGCCTAATCCGCCCTCCTTGCGAGGCGTATTGATCCAAGCCAAATGTGTGAAGTGAGAGTCAACGCTGGCGGCAATAACCTCAGTTTTGATCTTCTTGAATTCAGCAATGCGATCCGAGAACGCAATGATCTCAGTGGGACATACAAACGTGCTGCAATTTAGAATTTAATAATAAGCTTGAGTTGTGTTAACTGCAGAACTTACAAGTCGAGTGGGTAGAAGAGGAGCACAACGTATTTGCCCAAATATTGCGAGAGCGACAGCTGCACAATCTCCT
Organism: Drosophila multiciliata; assembly: GCA_037043605.1. Lineage (NCBI taxonomy): Eukaryota > Metazoa > Arthropoda > Insecta > Diptera > Drosophilidae > Drosophila > Drosophila multiciliata. The sequence goes on along the minus strand of JBAMBF010000301.1, from coordinate 20,878,934 downwards.
TGTTGACCACAGCGGTGCCCTCAAATTGTGGCGCCGGCTTTGAAACTATGCCAGGGAATAAATATTATATATGAAAATTTATATAATAAATTAATAAGAAGCTATTTTGTTTTGCACTTACTGACTGCCTTTGTGTACTGCAATTGATGTTCGCCCTTGGGCTCGCCGGCTGGATAAACAGAGCCACCGGCAAAGGAGTAGCAGGAATCGCTGTCTTCAGCACTCGTAACTGCTGCAGCGATCAGTAGAAAAACTAAACACCAATAATTATTCATATTGCCACTGGTTGATCTGCAAACAAAATAAGCTAAATGAACTACATTTTGACACGCAACGTGAACTTTAGAAAGCATCTACAAATATCTACTTTTACTCACACACACACAACACACAAATGCACGCGTAGCCACGCAGTCAAAATTTTAACTTAACATCCGCCCACAAAGCAATTGGAAGGGGTGACTTGTGATAAGAGCAATCGAAGCGCTTATCAAAATGATTTGCGGGCAGTGGCAACTACAATAAATTTGTAAGTTGTTAATGAAAATTTAACTGAAATTTAACAACACTTTTAAAGAGAAAATAAGTCATATTTGACGCTTTATAGGAATCTTTTCGATGGCCCTTCCGCATTTAATGCTTTTGTGTTGAGTACGTTTTGTTTGAACAGTTGCTACCTTTTTAACAAATAATTTTTTATTTTAACTGTTCGAACTGTTGATTAAGAAAACAATATACGCCACCAGCTACACAAGTAATTTACCGGCTAGCGATGTGCCGACTAAAAACTATCGCATGTCTCATAGTTTTCAGCGTGACACGATTAATTTATATGTTTCATGAGTATTCAACTTAAAACTCCAAATGTATAATTACTAATGTTTTTACGAAATTTACAATTAAGGACCGTTTGCCTGCTAAAGGATGCGGTTTTTTGATTTTTTACACACATGGTATGTTTATATATAAATATATTTACATACTTATTATATTTTTGTTTATCCCCATTTTAGAAAATATGTAGATTTAGTTGTAATCCTGCTATATTAACAATAATTATAATAATTTATTTATAAAAATGGTTATTAGTTCTGCTTCCGAAATTTGGTTTTTATAACTTTTTTTTATTATTTATAAAAATTAACATATATTTTTAAAATTATAAATATGCTATAGAACGGTTATAAGACTAATATATTTTAATTCTGTTTGCCAGCACAGTACATTGTATTGCTAATTAATAAACAAGCAAACGAGTGTAACAGAAAAAACATAAATAAACTTAAACAATACGTATGAGGATATATATGAATATTTATCACGTGCGCCGCTTGACAATCTCGAAATTGGCCAATTTGAGGATGCGATTGAAATCGACTTTGTTGTGTGCCCGCCAATATTTGCAGCGTCCCCATATCACAGCCGGATAATTGGGACTCTGTATGCCGTGGAAGATGCGGGCAATGTTCCGTCCGCTAAATGTATTGTCCGGGTACATGTTGATCAGGGCATGAACATCGGCAATTATGTAGTCGTCCGGCACGTTGATGGGCTGCAAGGAGACCGCAAGAGTTGTGGTGAATATTTTAAAATTTGTGCTGTAAACACATACCTCAATTTCCAGCTCCAGATCCTGCGGATAATCGTTGCGGAAATAGTTGCGCACAATGCCTTTCAGCTGGGTGCAGCGATCCTGTGGAAAATCTTCGCTGCAACAAGACGCACTAGTATTGTAGGCCACGGCGGACAATCCCTGGTGCACATACTGCAGCTGGATGAGCTGGGTCCGCTCCTGTTTCACAGAACGCGAGTACAGCGTATCGAGGGCATTATCAATTTCCGCCTCGCTGAAATCTCCAGGCGCCTTGAGACGAAAGCCCAAATCATTAAAGGTGACGGTGATCGGCGAACGCTTCGGATAACCATTGACTGCCGAAATTAAAAAGTTGATTGTTAAAGCAGCAGTTGGTTAAGTGGGTAAAGACATACCTTGTATCCACTCCAGGTTCTTCAGTTGATACTTGACCACTCCGCTGTTCCAGCCAATGCCCGCCGCAATGTCAATGACGGAGAACTCAATTAAGTTCGCATCCTCCTTGAAGGTTTTGTTCTTGATCTGCAGCGCAATGGCCATCGCCAGTGGTGGACACTCCTTGGCGGCATGTCTGTGAAAGGATATTAAAATAAGCTACCTGATTCACATTATTAAGAGTTGATCATACTTTAGATATTTGGGACCTCCGTATGAGATCACTTTGGCCATGATGTAGGCGGAGCTGAGGACATTCATGCACCATCGTGGCTCGAGTTCCATGTAGCAGAGTAGCGTTGATATGTTCTCTGATGGTATATCCAGCTCCTCGACGGTTTGCTCGACCGAGAAGCCAATCTCATGACCGGGACAGACATGGACGCGTGCACAGTCTGCTGGTTCAGTTGGAGCCGCAGCCTCTTTGATGGACTTGCTGTCCAGCTGTTTGTCACAGCAGCAGGGCACAAAGATGCGCTGCAGCAACTTGCGTATGACATGGCGATCAATAGAATTGGCATAGACATGTCGACGCAGCTCGTTCTGATCACCGCCCTTGGCATCCAGAAAGAGATGACAATGTGAGTTGAGACCATCACGGCCAGCACGTCCAATCTCTTGGACATAGCTCTCGAAATTCCGCGGCATATTGTAATGGATAACAGCACGAATGTCCGGTTTATTGATGCCCATGCCAAAGGCAATGGTGGCCACCACAATGCGCAGCTCATTGGCCATAAATGCGTTCTGTACGGTGCGACGTCTCGAGGCGGGCATGCCCGCATGATAAGGCTCCGCCTGCCAGTTGACTCGCTTGCGCTTCCTCTTTGTCTGGTCAGGTGCCGCGTTTGACTTGCGTTCCTGCAAACAGGTGCGGATGAAGCCAGCAATGCGTTCACATTCGTCGCGACGCGTGCAATAGATGATGATCGATTGACAGCTCTCGAATCTGGAAAGACAACACAAGATTAGTTAAACAGTTATCTTAGATCTACGTTTCACTTACCTGGCACTGTTGAGCAGCTGCAGCAAGGCCGCATCGCGATTCTCATCCTTGGACACGGAAAGAATCAGGTTGTCGGGCAATGGAATATCGCTTATGATGCCACGTTCGCCATCCATAATGCCCAGATGATTGATGATGCTGATGCGCGTGGGCAGCGTCGCAGTGGCAGTCAAACCCAGCACCGTTTTCACGCCCAGATTATTGCGCAGCACCTTGCAGATCATCAGGTAGCTGGGCCGGAAATTGTGACTCCATTGCGACACACAATGTGCCTCGTCGATACAGGCGAATGCAATGGGCGGCAGCTGACGCAAGATGGCCCCAAATCCTGTCGCCCTTTCGCCAGAGACTACAGCCTCTGGTGAGACGAGCAGTATATCGATCTCGCCATTGGTAATCATCTGCTGCACCTTCAGCCGTTGCTGCGGCGTCTGATTTGTGTGCATACACTGGGCGCGTAGAAAATGCGGCACACCCGTCACCTGATCCTCCATCAGGGACACTAGTGGCGATATGACCAATGTTATTGCTCCCTGCCGCCGATTGTAAAGATAAGCAGGCAACTGATAGCAAAGCGATTTACCACTGCCCGTGCTCAGTGTGACCAGTGTGGACATGCCACTCAGTATGCGCATCACAGCACGATCCTGACCTGCAGAAGAAATGTATTTATCAAAGAGGTATACATTTCTAGAGAGGATTACCCTTGCTTACCCTTGCGAAAGCTACTGTGTCCAAACATGTGAAGTGCTTCGGTTACCTCATCTGTCAGTTCCTGCACAGTGCCATCCGGCTTGAGATCATAGAGTGGCTTAACGCCACCTGTGCTCGGTTTTGAGGTGGAATCTAGGCCAGCTTGCTTGAGGAACTCCTCGGGTATTTTATGGCCCACATAGCTCTTGATAGGCGACACTTGAGCTTGAGTTGACTGCTCTGCCGCACTCACAGCCGCATCCAATGCCTCAAAATCAATGTCCTGTTCATCGGTGGACATGATGAAGTCACCATCAACAGATTCATCTTCATGATTATCCGTCTCCATAACCTCTTCATCGCTGCTGCTACTGCTACTCTGATAGATGGCTTTGGAATTAGCAGCTTGTGGCAGCCGTGCGATGTTCCGGCTATGCGCCGCCAGTGCACCCTGCGATGCCATCTGCTCGACCTCTTGCAACGTGGGAAACGGAGATGGATCCTCCTCGAGCTGAGCGCTCAGTGGCAGCAGAGTATCGCCCTTGACCTTGCATTGTTGAGCAAAGTGTCCAACTCCGCCGCATTGAAAACAGGTGAGCACACCACCATCACAGCCACCCATATCCATATCGGGACCGGCCAACGCTGCCACTCGCTTCTTGTGGCGCCACTGCGTCTTTTTGTATTTCGAAAAGTTTACAGATTTCTTCCCGCGCACAAATTTTTTCTTCTGTATATTAATGGTGACAAAGTTCTCGTTCAGCTTGCCCGACGCAATCTTCGCCTGCAGCTTCTTGCGTGCCTCGGCACGCTTCTCATCCATAAGATGTCCAGGCGTCAAGGCTTCTTTGGTCTGCTGCGATCCGCTGGCAAAGTTGCTAATGTAGCGCTGTGCCATTTCATCAGCTTGCTCCAGTTCGTCAAGCTTGATGCGTGGCACGCAGGTAATGTCTCCTGATTCCAGGGCTAGAACATATTTGAGATCCTGCGGATTGAGCGGCTGTTCCTCTGGTTCTGGTTGCTGATCTTCTGCCTGAGCAGCAGCAGCTCCTATTTTAGATTTTGCTTTTGTGGTGGACACTTTGCGGTGTTTCACTTGCTTCTCCGTCTTGGCTTTCTTTTCGGCCTTTGGCTTCTTTTCGGGTTTTGGTTTCTTTTCTGGTTTTGGTTTCTTTTCGGCCTGAGGCTTTTGACGCTTAGCAGTTGCCTGCTTGCGCTTGGATTTGCTAGACGACTCTGGCTCATACGTGGCATCGCGTTCCTCATCCGCTGAGAAATCTTTGCCCAACTCCTCATCTGACAACTCTGGCTGAGCAACTGGCTCTGCAGATGGCTCTGCTGATGTTTCTGCTGCTGCTGCTTTCACTGCTGGCGGGGATTCATTATTAGTGGGCATTACTCTGCGCCGCTTGGCTATGTGGCGATATTCCGATTGCTCCGCCTCTTCCTCACTGTCTGCCACAACGGAATCTGAATCGGAATCTTTAGGAGTTGGAGCTAAGACTGCAGCAATTAGCTGTTCCTTTGGCTCTACCTCGGCGACTGGCTGATCTGGGCTGAGATTTGTTTTCAGCTTGCTTAAATCTAGATTAGCCAACCCGTAACTGGGTTTCTTGGCCGGCATTGCAAGATTATTATTGGGCTCGGATTTAGGTGTTGTTGTCGGCAACTGTTGCTCCAGCGAGTTCTGTGCCGTGTTGCGTTGCAGCCAACCCTCATCCACATGTGTTTTTATTGTTTGCTCCTTGCTGGGGTCCGTTTTTAGCAATGCATTAGCTGCTATCAACTCCGTTGCCTTGTATTCCTGCGCCTTGCGTATTAGTATCGTTTCCAAATCGGGTAACTGCTCTGCTGAATTTTCGCCTGAACCTGGAGCAGTAGCGCTCGTCGCGCTCAGATTGAAGAAGCTGCGCGAGAGCGGCTTGCGGGGATTACGTTTAACAAAGCTGCGCGACGACTGAAACAGTTTGCTGCTGACGCTTGCCTTCATGCTGGGTATCCGCAGCTTAGCCGTCTCTTTTGGGGATGTCTCCACAACCGTTGGAAGCGGTTGTTTACTGACACTCTCGCCCCAGGCAGCTTGATTCTGGGGCAGTTCTGCGATCGGCTCAAATTTGCGTATGACATGATTCTCATCGCGATTGATGAGGTTACTGAGTGCCTGTGGCGTGGGCAGCTCCGCAATGTTGGAGAAGTGCATGCCGTTGCTTTGCTGTACTAGTGCTGATATATCCAACGGCAGCTGTGGTCCTCCATTGACGCTCTCCGTGCTCGTGCTCTCATCCAATAATGTGACACCCAAATCATCGGCCTGTGTCATTTCCAACACATCAAAACCATCCTCGCACAGAACATCATTTAGTGTCTCCTCAAGAAATGATGTTTTCAGCTTGTAATACATTTTGTACGAGTCGCGTATTTCTTGACTGGCCTCTCTTATATCGTACTGAAATAAAAACAATTGAAATTTATTCTAAAAAAATATAGAATCTTGAGTAAATTGTACCTTTGATGGCACTCGGCCGTGCTTCTTTTTGAAGTCTTTCTCCCATACTTTAACACGTAGCTTGTACTTTTGGTATTTTTCTTTGAAAATCGACTCGTCCATGTTGGGTAAGGTTTAATTTTAATCTACATTTAAACACAGACAGTTTGGCAATAAACCAAGCAAAAAACACACAATCATAACACACCTGTTTTTCGCTGAGCGCGCGTTTTTTTGTCAGTGTTGCTAAACTGTTGTATGGGCGTTGCCAAATGTTTCCAAAAAAATGCGCGCCAAATTTTAAAATTTCTTCAAGCTTCTGATTTTTTTTTTATTTTTATTGGTTTTTTTTTTTAATAATAATTCAAAGCTTAGCAGCTGAAATAGAAAAATGCATTCCACATGACATTGGAAACAATTAAAATTCAAATCAAATGAACGCGTGCAGTGAGTGGACATAATTCGTTAAACGAGGAATTACAAGATGCAAATATCAGATATTTTAGAGCAATAATAATAGCGAGCACAGAAACGCTTGTAAATTTCACATTTACCTATATACTTAATTCAATTAATTAATTAATTAAAGTTAGACTTTTACAGAACGGGATTAAACTTTGCGCTTAAATAAACGTGAACTCGGCTAGAATGTGAAGTTTTTTGTTTGATTTTTTTTATAGTTTTTTTGTGTTTTTTTTTATCGTTCATTTGCGTGTACGGAGAGTGAATTTTAGTAATTAGGCTTGTTTCTGTTCAGGTTTTTTTGTGGGATGGCGGATCAAATGTGGAACGCTTCTACATGAGTATCAATGCAATATCCTCGGGCTGCATGGGCGGGCAGCGCCAATTGTACAAATAGTACTGCAAATTACCATCGCCAGCACCAAACTTCAGAGGTACAAAGAACTTCTTGTTCTCCATCAGATCGAGGGCATTGTAGACATCCATTTGTACATTGCGTGCCGAGATCAAGGCATCGTTCATTAGCTCCAGCCACGGTGTTTTTGTCGACACATTGTAGAATGAGTAGGCGGCACGCAGCGTCTTGTGCACCGGATGATGCATCACGGACGAGGGCAGACAGTAGTAACTGGTCAGATCGGTGATGTTTCCTTTCTCATCGACGACCACAAAGCAGTCGATGATGCCCTCCTTAGGCGTGAACCAATGACGAAATTCCTCCTTGTTGAAAACGGGTCCCATCGAAAATCGTTTCAGATACTCGTCAAGCAGTTTGTGCGCCTTATCCATATCCTTGGACGTGATGCGACGATAGCCCTTTGTCTTAGGCTGATCAGGCAGTTTGTAGAGCTTAACGGTGCGCTGCATGGTCATGTTTCGCGCCAAATGCGAGAAACGCACATCGACCAATTTCTTCGGATTCAGTGATCGATGCCAATAGCGACAGGTGGACACCGGAGTGGGCAGCACAACGCCAGCAGTATAGGCAGCTTGAAAGATGCCAGTGCGATTGACGCGTCGCGTTATTTCCCTTATTAGGACGGGTGCAACACGCTTGCTGCGCAACTTTTTGTGCACGCACAGGAAATTGATATCGACCACTTTCAAGACCTTGTCGTAGGCACGCAATTTGCTCGGTATGGCCGAAATGAAGCCGACCAGTACACCTGACTTCTCCACCCGGACACCGACGTGCCAGTCACGCTTCCAGCCGGGTGGCTGCAGGGACCACTTAAGGAATTCAGGCTGATAATCGAAACGAAACATGGCATCATCATCCTCAACATAGTTCTCGTTCAGCAGCGTGTACAGCTCCTTCAGATCGGCGGTGTCATTCAGGTCCAACGTTACCCACTTGAAGCCACTTGGCAGGGTGTACGGTTCGGCGCGTATTTCCGTCAAATCCTTGTTGGCCTCGATGCACTCGTTGGTGGTCACCTCCTCGTTCAGCTTTGGCACCGGCTGCGTTGACCAAAACGTAAATTTCTTTGCCTGTTGGCGTGAGATGTTCACCGCATCTGTGACCGCCTGCAGCAGCGCTTGCTTGCCTACAAATACAAATTTATGGGTGCATCAAAACAAGAAAAAAAAACATACACACACACACACACACAAACATAATCGCATACTCCTTGTGGCTAACCTAACCTCACTCTAATACAAATTTTAACGCTTGCGAGACTTGTAACGACTTACTAGAGTCTGACGGCAAATTGTTGTCGCTTTTGGTTGGCGGCGTCGTTTGATCTGCCGGCTCGCTATTATTGCTGGTGCTTTCTGAGGCAGTTGACCCTGGCCCCTCCAACTTCAAGCCGGCAATGGCGCTTGCCAGTATTTGTTCCGATGCTGTTGCTACCTCTTTAGCCTTCTGCTGCAGCTCGCTCTGTTCGCTATTATCATCTGGACTGGCAGCGGGCGCATTTTCATTCGGCATCTTTTTTTAATTTGCGCTTGGAATTATTATTTTGGGGATTAATAAATATTTCAGCAACAAAAAATAATTGCAATGAAATAGCAAACTACAAGCAGCTGACTCAAGAACGCAGCTGCCAGATCTCGCGCAAAAGAACGACCTCAGAGCTTGTTATCAAGCTATTGTGAAAAAACGACAAGATGTTCACTCTAATAAAGCTGTTTAACTTATCGAACGGATAGCGATTAAGCTCACAGCTATCGAGCTATCCGCAATAAAAACAATAAGAATTGATATATATTTAATATCAAATTATTAAATATTTAACATCCATCAAGGCGCTGACTAATAAATTGTACAACTGCAATAAATATGTTACATAAATACAAAACATAGTTCGATAGTTTTGCCGACTCTAACTCGAGCAGTGAACGAAACCAACGTTAATTTCAAAGTTCGGGGTCGATAAGCCACTGATTCAATCTCGTTGCACAATAATTGGATTGAAATTCAGTTAAATTAATTATAAATTAGGAAAATAAATAACGACAGATTAACGATTAACGTCATTTCGTAAGGCACGTTTTTGCTGTCACTGTTTTGGGCGGGCAGCGAAAACAGCTGTTCAAAGCAAAAACAGCTGAGCATCGCTCGGCGTGATCGAAATTTACTCCGACTCGCTTTGTGGGTAAACAAAACTATCAAAATAAACATGCGGTGTCTGTGTGGGACGCGCATTTGCTGATAAGAAGAACTAGCAGCAGCGCCCAGCAGCGGAGAGCGAATTCGTTTCAATTCAATATACATCGTCACACACACTGCTGCCATCGTCTTCGCTGTGGTCGTTGTCGTCGTCACAATGAGCTTGATGAAAAAACGCATCAAGATTGGTTCAATTGCAGTAATAACACTTTTGGTGCTTATCTATTTGTACAAAACTGCGATCAGCTCCAACTCCAATTCTAGCCCCTTGGCTAATGGGCCCGTCGAGGAGCAGAGGCAGTGGCCACCCACCGAAGATGCAGTGCAGCGTAATCTACAAATTGCATACGAAGCACAAAATGCTTTGTTGCATCAACAGCGACAGGAGCTGATGCACACCAAAGAGCAACTGGCACAGCTGGAGGAGAAGGTGCGCTCCTTGCAGGCGAGCACGCCTCGCAAATATCCTAAAGTCAAGTACCTCAACTATAAGAACCGAAAACGCATCCTTATCACTGGCGGCGCCGGCTTTGTTGGCTCCCATCTCGTGGATGATCTGATGATACAGGGTCACGAGATCATTGTGGTGGACAATTTCTTTACGGGTCGCAAGCGCAACGTGGAACATTGGCTGGGACACGCCAACTTCGAACTCATCCATCACGACATTGTGAATCCGCTCTTCATCGAGATCGATGAGATCTATCATCTAGCGTCACCAGCATCTCCGCCACATTACATGTACAATCCGGTGAAGACGATAAAGACGAACACCATGGGCACCATCAATGTGCTGGGTCTGGCGAAGCGTGTCATGGCCAAAGTGTTGATTGCCAGCACCTCTGAGGTCTATGGCGATCCCACGGTGCATCCACAGCCAGAAACCTACTGGGGCCATGTGAATCCCATTGGCCCCCGCGCCTGCTATGATGAAGGCAAACGTGTCTCCGAGACTCTCAGCTATGCTTATGCAAAACAGGTAAGCGAATGTGGGAACATAGGAATCTGATATTTTCCGGATTCCGATTTAATTGGAATTTAGCAAAACGTGCAGTGATGCATTCATTTTTAATTTTGAGTAAAAGGAAAATAATTGTGAGCGAAGTTAAAATACCCTAACAAATGTCGTTATAAATATCTATAAAATGTACACATTTAGTATATATTTTTATATTAGCTGTTATTCTCTTTAGCCTTTCACAAATTGCTTTTAAACTGAGAGTTACAAACTTCATGAACAATTCTATATATCCGTACCCGTAATATCTCTGTAATTAAATCACTTTACGCATGCTAACGCGTCGGAGCATTGCAATTACAACGCACAACGATAAGATATTAAAACATTAAATTACATGGCTTGTATCGAGCATGTTTGCTCATTTTTTATCCGACACATTTAATGAATTGCCTCGTTCTGTTTTTTTTAGGAGAAAGTGCAAGTACGCGTGGCGCGCATCTTTAACACGTACGGACCACGGATGCACATGAACGATGGACGGGTGGTGTCCAATTTTATACTGCAGGCTCTGCGCAACGAGACGATCACGGTGTATGGGAATGGCAAACAGACGCGTTCGTTTCAATATGTTTCGGATCTGGTCGACGGAATGATTGCACTGATGGCTTCCAATTATACGCAGCCAGTGAATTTGGGCAATCCAGTGGAGCAGACGATTGAGGAGTTTGCGAACATCATTAAGCTTCTGGTGGGTGGCACCAGCGAGATCAAAAAGATCAAGGCAATGGAGGATGATCCGCAACGGCGCAAGCCGGACATAACACGCGCCAAAAAGCAGCTGAACTGGGAGCCAAAGGTGCCGCTCGAAACGGGTCTGAGGCAGACCATATCCTATTTTCGCAATGAGCTGGCGCGCAGCGATCGTTTTCAGGAGAGCTCTCGAAAGTACTTTGAGTCCCCCGATCTGCAACGCAGTCGGCCGTAGTATATATATACATATATAGCAAACGTATATCACAATATCAGTTCTACATAGATATGTAAAGTGTGTGCCTGTAAGCCAATTTATGTAATTGGGAACGTCTCTAGTCTGCAAAATGTAAATAAGACCAACGATAGCGCTAATCATAAGCCTTCCTCCTCCACCACCTTCTTTAACTCCACCTCTTTTACCTTTCCCGATCAGAAAATCTCCTCTTGTTAAATGTTTAGGTGTTTTAAGGGTATTCGTAATGCAATCTGTCATTAATTATGGAACATAATAGAAATAATGATTTAAATTTAATGACTTCACAAGGGTTATTTTCAAATTGAGTGGCAAATTCGGAATATTTTTAACGAATGACATAAATTCGACTAATTCATAATTAGTGTGTAAGATGAAATCGGTGTTTTTGTGTGCTAAATTCTGCCTTTTTGTATAATTAGTAGTCTGGTAGTTCTGGTAGTCGATTAAACGGCTTTAAGTTTTCAGTACAATATATATTGTTTACTTTACTTTAGTATATATATATATAATTCACATACACATACTACGCACTGACTGTCGACACTACTATAAACTATATACACTTTATGAGCTACACCTTGAATGCTTATAATTAGTATTAGTAACTAGCATATAGACTTAAATCAATATTTGCACCTTGACCTAAAATCTAAATCGACTGGCATTTTCTGCTGCTGATGCTGCTGGTTAATTGGATAACTTTCACCTGGTCAACGGTTCGAGCATCTCGAGAAACAATTTCTTCATGTTGATGAGTTCGTCGCGTGCCACTCCGCGCCAGAAGCGACGCAGTATTTCATCAGCCTGGCGCAGCGATGGCAACAGCAACAGCAACTGCTGCTGATGGGAGACGGCGGATGAGTGGCGCAGCAGGTAGACGACATCATTCAATGAATTAAGGATGGTGTCGCGAAAGGCACGCAACGAACTCTGATCATCCAGCAGTATATCACAATTGGACAGCAGCAGTGCCTTCAGCAGATAGTATTCCTCTCGGCGTGGTGAAATGCGCTCCATGCGCTGTGCGATCTGCACACAATGATAGTAGAAATCCGTATAGCCGCACTCCTTGGCAAGCAGCTCATCCATCCAGACGTCGGTGGCAAAGCACAGTTTTCCATTGAAGGGCAGCGAACGAAATGTTAATTGCAGCGTTAAAATCTCTGCCCAGGAAACCTGCAGCAGTTTCATCTGATCGTTCAGTGGCAGCTCCATAAAGCCAGGTATCTGCTTGGCCCAGCCAATAACGCAGACCAGCTCCTTGTCATAGAGATCGCTCAGCACACTAAGTATCTCCTGCGGATCATTGTTGTTGTTATTCTGAAAAATGCAAGTGGTTCCATTCGGTGTACTATTGCTGCTGCTCTCCAGCTTAATGCTGCCGGACGACGACGATGCCTCATCATTGCAGCTCGTCGCTGTCGGCGTCGTCGTCGTCGTATGCGACTGCTGTTGCGCTTGAACGCTGAGCGTGTCTGGCTCATAGGAATTGAGCACAACGAGTATTTTTACGTCGCACAGTGATGTCGTGCTCGACTGATAAAGCAGCTGCATCGTCTGATACGAATTGGACACAGGATTTCGTCTATATTTCTGCCGGCCACCGCGCACGCGATCCAAACGCACGCCTTCCTGTAAAATATAGGAGTTGCGATTAGTAGGTTGTTATTTAAAATTAAATCATTTTTAGGTCTGGTAGATAGATTAAATCAATTGTGCCCACTTGTGAAACATAGGTTTTCCATCAATTTAAAGTATATTCTAATTTGTACATATCTCAATTTCTTATCAACTTTACCTTGAGCATTCCCATAAGAAGGCACTTCTGGAAGCGGCAGGCCTGGCATGCCTTGCGTCGTCGCTTGTTGATCTCGCACTCGTTGTTGGCTGGACACGTGTACTCGATGTTGCCCTGAATGGTGCGCTTGAAGAAGGCCTTGCAGGCCTCGCAGCTGGCGACGCCATAGTGAAATCCCGATGCCACATCCCCACAAACCAGGCACAATCGACGCAGTTCGTCGCGCACAGAGCCACTGCTCGCATTGGCGCTAGCGCTGCTTGAGTTGTTGGCACCGCCACCGGAGACACCGCCACATTTGCTGTCACCATCGTTGCTTAGGGATACGTTGTGCAGATCACAGGACAGGGATGTGGTCGAACTGCAGAGTTGCCGCTCTGGCGACACAGATGGTGAGGACTTCATGCCGCTGTTGCTATTGCTGGAGTTGTTGTGGCCCACACCAGTCGTAGTCGACGTCGTTGCCTTGGAGCTGGGACTACAACAGGAATTTGTGGCACCGCCAGCCGATAAAGTATCCACCTCCTGTTTAATATGCAGCACACTGATGCCGTCGGACATGTTTGAGTGTTGGTTGCTAGAGCTGCAACAAGAAGAAAATGCTTTTAACTACCAAGAACCACCAAGAAGATTACTGTTAAACACCAAGAGGAACACTGTTAGCGACCAAGATAATCACTGTTAACTAGCGGAGAATTTCAACATTTGCATAATCAGTGCTTCTGATTGGATTTTAAATGTCAAAAGTACACGAGGAATGATAAAAGTAGCAGCATTTATAATTATTAATGAACGTATACAATAGCAACAAAAAGAACCTAATCACGCTTTAGTTTCGACTAACAGATACCTTAGCTGAGTATACACAAAAATTAATTGTTGCAAATCAGCTTACCATTTGATCAATAATATATTTTTTTACACATGTCAAGCATATTCAGACAAACCTATTATACCCGTTGCCCACTTTCGAATGAGCACAGGGTATGTGAAAGCAAAATAATTCAAAAAATTTTAAATCGCTACACAAACAACGATCCACTTAAAATGCAGTTAGGATTTCGCTCTCTATCTGTTTCGCTCGTGCAGTCCAATTCCTCTTGGCAGGCACTTAACGCGGCGGACAAGTACAATAACGCGATAACGGGACTGTGCGTAATGTGTGCACTTGGCAAATAGTAAATAGTTAACATCACTAAAATCACGACATAACAGCCTGATAACAAAAACAAAACACCTCAAAAAAATTAAATGTCCCACACTGAGATGCACGTTTTTAGTGCGCGTTCCCATTTATTGCCAGCAGCCTTATCACAATCAAGAAGAGGGGTGTGTGTTTGTTGATATTATATATATACTTACTGTACTTACATAAAAATTATAAAGATCTTAATAAGTTGTAAATGTAATCAACGAGCCTGCTTATATTCGACACAGTTAATTGTATATTCCAGTGATCCAATCAGAATCCAGTCAACACAATTCGCTATGTACATAACATATGTACATACATACACACATATATATATTCATGCATATGCATTTATTTTTGTTCGTAGCACTTTGTTATGGCTTTTGTTGTCTGTCGATGCTCGTCTGCATCTTTAGCCGTGTCCCTTATTCATCAATTTGTATGTGCTTATATTGCAGACAATTTTGCTTGCTATTTGTTGAAGAGGTTGTATTAGCTGTCTGCATTTATAACTATTATGCATATTGCAATTTTTGCGCCCATTAAACTTTTACTCGTATGCTGACTGGCGACGACTGTTTGGCTTTCAACTAAACGTGGCTTGTTATTATCATTATCCAAGGAGCCGTGTGAGTTGCCAGAAATCTACGGTTTTAGCATTAGATTTTTATCTGTTTACTCCAAATATTTACAGAACTTTTTTTTACACAAATTAAACACACAATAAATAATACATACATATACAGTTAAAGAACAGCTGTGGGCACCCTAAAATCTGACATCTTACATATTTCATGTTATTAGCAGAAGCCACTGATTATTTATTGGACTTGTTCTCATTTTTAGTTACGCTCTATTCATCTCTATTTTAATTGCAGATTGTTCCGTAATGTTTAATTTAAATATAAATTGATAGATGGCTTTCATAAAGAAAGAACAATAGAATGCGGCGCTGTAAATTTAATTTAACAGCTGCTATTTAGGTCAAGGGAGTACCACTATCAAATCTTTACGGAGTCTTAACAGAACAGCTGTTATCGACCATAATGCAGTAATACCAGAATGTGCTGTTCATATACCACAAGTTAAAAAATATTTCTCTAATGAAAAATAATAATATTGCAGATATCGAGCTCTATCGATGTATGATATCGATATTTATGTTTGACTGAATATTGCCATCGAATCCAGGCCATCTCTAGTGCAAAACATAGCAAAAACAATTGCGCGATAGAAATAATTTTAGAAATACCATTATATTAGACAGTTTTAACAATAGAACAATTGTTATTGTGTTGGAGCACTAGCTGCCCAAAGTTCTGATAGCATATATAAGGTGTTCGAGTCACAGGCAAGTATGTGGGTTTGCCCATACGTGTTAGTTTTGTTTTGTTGTTGTTTGTGCTTATCAGCCCAAAATACACCTTTCCCCATATGCATAAATATATTTATATATCTGCTTTGTGACTTCGACTAAATACTACGCAATCTACAAAAGAATATGTGCTTGCCCAGCCCTGCAGCATATTTTGAAGTTAAATCACGTTGAGTGGAACTTTGTTATGCTATTTGTTGTTGTTGTTGCTGCTGTTATTGGCTCCACCCACTGAAAATAGATTTCGATTTCGTTATTTATTTGCAGGCGAAACAGAGACAAAATGATGAGCCTGCTTGGGCGACCCGATGTGGATGCGGGTGAGGTGTTTGTCAATTTCAATCAAAACATAACGTAAGTGAAACTGAACTTTTACTAATATAATATATATATGATAGACTTTAACTTTTGTGTATATACTTATTTACTTAGCTCTCTTGCTGTGGCTACCAGTGGCAGTTATAGCCTTTATAGTCTTGGTTCCGTTGACTCAACACTGGACAAAATCTATACGACAAAGAGCGATGATCTATTTCTGATCGAGCGGCTCTTCGAGAGCTCTCTGGTTGCCATTGTGTCGCAGCGTGCGCCACGCAAACTGAAGGTGTGTCATTTCAAAAAGCAGAGCGAGATCTGCAATTATTCGTACTCGAACACAATCCTGGCCGTCAAATTGAATCGCGAACGTTTGATTGTTTGCCTGGAGGAGTCGCTGTACATCCACAATATACAGGACATGAAGGTGGTGCACACCATACGCGATACGCCCTGCAATCCGTTGGGCTTGTGTGCGCTCTCCTCCTCGTCGGATCACTGTTATCTCGCCTATCCGGGTAGCGTTACCTCGGGCGAGGTACAGATCTTCGATGCTATTAATTTGCATGCCAAGACAATGATACCAGCCCATGACACACCACTCGCTGCCATCGCGTTCAGCCCGTCGGGCACAGAGATTGCCACGGCCAGTGAACGTGGCACTGTGATTCGGGTCTTTAGCGCCCAGGATGGCAGTCGGCTCTTTGAGCTGCGTCGTGGTCTCAAACGTTGCGTCTCCATTGTTTCGCTGTCGTTCAGCTCTTGCGCTGATTACTTGGTATCCAGTTCGAATACGGAGACCGTGCACATATTCCGTTTGGATCGCAGCGCTGCCGATAGCAATGATCATGGGAAACAGTCCAGCGACGACTGGATGGGGTAAGCGCAACGGGTGAGGAGGTGTTGGGAGTTGTTATTGTTTATGGTGGTCGCTCGGAATTTTATTATTTTTGCCAGAAAGTATTGTATGTTATCATATTTCGAACCAATCTTTCATTCATTAATTCATATTTAGTTTGCTCTTACAAAAATACCATTTCGAGTTACTCGAATTTAATTTAATATCAGCTGTTAAACTTAAGTTTAACTATTTGAGCGACCACTGTACTAGCTTGCAATTGTTGTCTGTTGGTTATGGTGTATATAGTACATATATACATATATTTATATACATATGCACTCCTCAATCCATTTTTTTTGTTGTGTGTTGCACTTGACATTTAACTATTTTTCTTTTCTTTCATTTTTTGGTAAACCACCCAAAACAAACCACCAACCACCATCACAACCACTCATCAAATCTATTCTCTCATGCAAGTTACTCGTTTTTTAGATTCTTGAGCAAAACGGTGACCAGCTACTTGCCGACCCAGGTGACCGATGTGTTCAGCCAGGGACGGGCTTTTGCCTCGGTCACGCTGCCGGAGGCGGGTGTGCGACGCATGTGCGCCATTACCACGATACAGAAGCAGCTAAGGTGAGTCCTCGTTTAGTGTACTATTATAAATCATCTAATGATCCTTCGTTGCAGACTGATGATTGCTTCACAGGATGGTTATTTGTATGTGTATTCCATACCCTCGATTGAGGGTGCAGAGTGTCAGTTGATTAAGCGACATGATTTGCGCTTGGACGATAATTATGCCATGGATGTCAAAGGTGCTTAGAGTAAATGCAATATATCCACACACACAGACACACACAACCCACACATACACACCAATATCAAAAATGAATTATTTAGTTGACTCACCTCATACTTTAGGTCTGAACAGTAATGTTAGCATTGGTGGTGCTGCTGGTGTTCCAAGTGGTGCTGCTGCAGCCGCTGCTGCTGCTACTGGAGCCGATGGCAAAGTGACGACGGACAAGCCAGGCAGCTCAACGGGCGGTGGAAACGCTGGCGCCAGCTATGCCTCCGCCGTTAAGGGCGATGAACCGGCGCCCGGTTCCTCCACCTCCTCCTCCACTTAGGTGCAATTCAACAACTCTCACTCAAAACCAACCACAGCTACAGATGAAGAAGAAGAACATGTACATCAAACACAACTTAAAGAAAGAAAATGTGAATGAAAGAAAAAAGGCAGAACTCACTCCTCAAAGTACTAAAAACGACGATGATAAAAGTGATTGAATTTGGGTCATGCAGCAGGCGACGTGTGTGTGGCGCAAACAAAAATAAGTAAATAAATGAAATAGGTCTTAGACTTAGCTTTTAACATTAATCAATGACGATTCTTCCTCGGTTTATAAGTAAAAGTTAAAACATACATATATAGATCAAAGCATTATTGAGTGAAAAGTGAAAATAAGAAGAAGAAAAACTTTCTCAAGCAAACAATTTTTTAGTTTTAAGTTATGTTCGTGGCGCTGCCATTGGTAGAAAAAATGCTTTTGTCATACAATTTTAAGTTAGCTGTTATAGTTTTTCAATTTAATATTTACACACTTGCTTTCAACATTTTATCACTTTATTATTAAATAAATCGCCTTTGTAAATTTATAAATATGTATATTTTATTTTCGTTTTATCCCTCGACAATCCACCGAGAAATCTCACGCTTTACTATAATTTGTTTGTTAACTACACACAGCTTTACTTAGCGCTTTAGCATGTTTAATGATAGCTTTCAAATTTAAATTATATATATTACATATAAATATCAATATAATTAACAAACCACAAAAGATTGAGTGAAAACATCAAATATGAAGTGCGTAATGGAGGAACAATTTTCGGCATATATATATACATATATATACTCTTAAATATATATTTTGTACAAAGTCAACATTTTAGAACATAATATTTAAAGCAGTTTACAAAAACAAAACAAAAAACAATCATGCGCTACTTTATTGTATTCAATAAATTACAAATTTGATTCATTGTTTGGTCATTTAAATTTCGCGCTCAATCTCTGGTCAATAATTAAAACGATTAACGATAGTTTTGAATCAGCCCTAACGTCAAATGAATCGAATAGTTTCTTGCCATTGCAGAAATGCATACGATATTTATGCACCATCCCTAGAGTGAAATTGCTCACGCACACAGACAGAATTACGGTCGGCTAAAAAGTATAAACAGTTCTTCTCGTTTGTTTATTTGTATAATTTGTTTGTTGGACTTGTGTCCTGCAAATAATGCTATAAGTGCCTGCCATTGAGCAGTAATTGTACGTTATGAAGGAGAACAACAAGATCCTTCAGCTGATTAATGTGGCGTGGCGCGAGCGCTGGTCCGATTCACAATGGGGCATTAACATAAAGAAGGTAAAAAAAAGACGTAAAAAAACATATATGTACAAATCACTGAAAGTGGACTTGCCAGATATCCAGCGTTCACATTGAGAATTTTATTGAACATCATTTATCATCACTATACTCTACCCCCTGAATTATAAATTGCTATTGTCGAACTCGAAAACGGGCTCCTCGGCTTGGGCCAAGGCGAGCACCAGTTGGCGTTGCTTCACGGACAAATTGCATGGGATGCGTATCTTGAGCGTTATGATGTGATTGCCAACACCGTCACGAGTTCGCACTCCCTTATTCTTTAGCACCACTTTTGTGTGGGATTGTGTGCCGGCCTCGACGCGCAAATCGAATTTATCGTAGAGGCCGCGGACCGAAAAAGTGCCGCCCAATATCGCATCAGATATTTTGAGATACTTATCCGTATGGATATCGTTGCCAACACGACGAAAGTAATCATTGGATGGCACCTGCAGGTGATAGTTGATCCGCTGCCTTGTCTTCGGATTATCAACGCTGACCACATCACCTGCCTTGGAGCCAGCCGGCACTGTGACGAGCACCTCCACATTGCCCAGGACATAGCCACGATTGTGGCATGTATCGCAATCATTGCGATTGATATACCGCTTCCCCTTGCACTGCTTACAAGTGTTGACCGCTGTGTAGGTGACCGTTTTGGTTGTCACTTGGCCGGTGCCATTGCAGCGTCTGCATGGCTCCTTGCCCACATCCCGATGGGCCATTAGCTGCGATTTTCCCTTGCAGACATCACATTTGAGCAAATAACGCAGATCCAACTTTTTTTTACAGCCAATGGTAGCCTCCACAAATGTTAGCTGTAAATCGAACTCGCTGCTAGTCAATTTTTGAATTTCTAAGAAAGGAAGAGAATTGTGTATGAGTTCTATAAGTTGGAATGTAGTCCTTACCCTCTTGACTGGGAACACCTGCATTAGCTAATTTGTGCACCATGTCCATGTGCATTGGATTACCGGCTTTCTGGAGAAATGCTTGCTCATCTATGATGCCACCCAGTTGATCGTATTCCAAGCGTTTCGTCTCATCCGTCAATATGTTGTAGGCATTGGATAGCTCCTGAAAGTGTTTCAGTTTCTCCTCAGAATGCATGGAGTCTGGATGATAACGCTTGGCTAACGCATAAAAAGCACTGCGTATTTGCTGGACGGTCGCAAGCCGATTCACGCCCAGCACTTTGTAGTAGTAGTCCTTGGGCAGGCCACGTTGCTGTTGCGGCCTCGCAACAGGGAGTGAGCTTTTCATAGCCATCATTGTTGGACGCTTCATCTCCAACCTGCGATCCGGATAGTAGGGAACATGCTTGGTGCGAAACTGATATTTACTAATCAGACGCTTACAAAGCGATGCATTGCCGGCTTGTGCTTGGGTCTCATCGTGCTTTAGCCACAACGACATCCGCCGCAGAAGTGGTTTTCCTCTCAATCTCAATGATCCCCTAAAGGAACTCATTAAATTACCATGAATACGTAGCAAACTTGGGCGTAACATCCTTAAGCGCGCCTTGGGAATGAAAATAACTTGTCGAACTTGTAATATATAAATATTGTGTGTAATTTTTTGTGTTTTAATTACAAATTTAAGTTTTGTTTTGTTTATCTGTAAATACGTCGGCTTTTGTACAACTCAAAATTCTTATGACACTTTACACAAATCTCACTCGGTTAGATCCGTAGCCAGAGATTAATTCAAGAAAAGAAATTGTTTGAATTGAAAGTTGTCTTTTAGCTTATCAGAATTTGATAACCGGAGCTGGTTGAGCTGAGTTTATTCATTGTTCATAATAATTGTAATTAATTAGTTACATAATTCAATTAATTTTGTGTTCACATTAATGGCATTTCTCACATTACAGATCTTACCACGAGGTGTTAGCGGCGATGTTTACAATCTGGCCGACTGCCTCTTGCAGCAGGCAGTTATTGGTTCCACAGCGAATCCGGTACGTGCAAAGTCACATCATCCGCAGATCAATTTGCTAATCATTTATTCCTTACCAGCTGGTGTTGAACTATCTGAAGCACTCGCTGTGCGCTCATCTTGTTTCGCATGCGGCTGTTCTTCGCTGCATTGCCAAATATGATAAACTGGGACGCGTCTATTGTGTAACTGCTTTGCTGGAGTTTCTGGTCAGCATTATAGATGGCATCACCTGTCGGTAAGTATCCAAAGAGTAACCATCAAATTCGAGCAAATCTAAAGCAAATTTTATCTTACCAGCATTAAATCGGAGGAGTCGCTGCTGCCTGGTGCCATGATGCAGCTCGTGCTGTGGGTCATGCAGATCTTTGCCAGGACACTGCAGCAGTACGAGATGCGTGGCGAGCTGGGCGCCGACCAATCTTATATGTTGGATCAGAGCTGTCTGCTCGTGGAGCACCTGACGAAGCAACAGTTCGCTTTGGCCATGTTAAATGTGAGCTGTCACGAAGAAATGGATTCGGTGGATAGGATGCATGAACTGTATGCGAGTATAAAGGGATCGCTTACCAACTCAAATTTTACGCTGAGCTCAGCCACGGCGGAGCAGCATTTAAAACAATTGGCGTACATTGATGCCAAGCACTTGGAGCTGAAATCATTGAATCCATTGCCATCGGCAGAGAAGATCTCATGCTGTGTTCAGCCACTGCTTGCGGTTGAGGTGCTGCTCAATCCCTGCAAGGACACCTCATACTATGTGGCCGAGTTACAAATGCTGCAACGTCTCAAGGGTTACACGAATACCCGCCTTTTCTATGAAATTATACGGGCCGGTTTCCTCACGCTCAGCAATGTGGCGGACACCAGTCCGGATACCATGTGGGGTGCTTTTATGCTGTTCAAAATGCCGCACATTATCAAACAGCTGCACACACTACAACGGGTACCGGGCGAGCAGCCATTGCCACCCACCGACTACATACCGGAGCTGGTCGAGGCGTTGGAGATGCTCATCGAGGATAATCTGCTGCTGGACTTCATGGCCACGAAGTGTTCCTGCAATATAATTGACTTCCTGCTTAACGACTGGACCAAACAGCAGCTTGTCAACGATGTGCATGTCAAGAAATTCGCCAGTCAGCGGTAAGGAATTTTTGCACAGATCTCCTACTTGTAACTAACTCCATTTCACTTGCAGTGAAGCCGCCTCGCTGCTGCTCAAGAAATGTGTCAATGGCCAACAGACGCAGTCCAACATAAATTACATTAAGCGTGCCGAGGTACCACTTTCCGGCGTACTTAAAACGCTCTGCACTAACAAGGTGCAGGACATGGTGAATGTCCTCTGCCAGGTGCCAGTGGGCAATAACTTTGAACTGATACTATCTGTGGCCACCGTGGAGGGTCTCCTTAAGACTTTTGTCTCGCGACTGATTCAATGTAACGAGAACTCAAAACAGATGCCCGGAGAACTTGGCAAACTGTCTGTAATTCGCTCCACGCTGTTCGATGTCTCCTTCCTGATGCTCACGAGCATTGTGCAGACCTACGGATCGGATGTGAGTCGACGCTTATTCTCCTTTTGATCTGTTTGTATTTCAAGTGTGGGTTTTTCAGGTGGTGCTGTCGGAGCGCGGCGACTCCTTCTTTGAGAAGTGGGTGCGCGAATGCATGATGGAGCGCAATAAGCTAAAGAACCCCCGTCAGATCTTGGCACTGTGCGACGATAGCATTGTGGATGAGCTGCTGCTGAGTCTGAGCAAACCGGAGGCGGCGGCACAACTGAAACAGCCCAGCAATCTAACCTGGCAGGACATCTGTCTTAATCTGCCAGGTGTGCTGCATCACGTGCTGATTGCATGGGAGCAGGAGACTTTATCCTCGGCGGATGTCAAGAGCATCTTGGACAACATGAAGCGGCGTCTGTTTAGCTTCTCCGTCTGCGCAACGTCCTTTCTGTGCGCCTACATGTATTCCGTGCGGGAAACGGAGTTGCTCAAGCCCCTGAATATGATTCAACAGTTTCTGGCACCGCTCACCACCGAGGAGCTGTCCAGTCAGGAGAATTCTAAGGAACGCCTCGCCCTCTCCTATCAGGTCATACGCAAAATGCAGCACGATGTGCATCCGGCGCCCAACACCAAATCCCGTCTCATCTCGCACACGCCGCTCATCGAACAGTTTCGAGATTGCTGGCGCAGTGTTCACGATGCCGGTCATCTGCCGGTGCGTGCGGCACAGACACTGGAATCGCTGCTGCTGGCTGGTGGCGCCTCCTGGCTGGTCACCCAACTGGCGGAACAGTTGCTCAGCTGCAAGTATATGCGGGATATGGCCAAGTGCATGGACATTGTGTTCGCTGTGATGCATCTGGACATTGAGCGCAGCACGGAGGCACTGCTGCAGTATGTGGTGGCACCACTGATCCTACGTCGCCAGGGGTAAGTTATCGCTATACCAGATGCGTCATAGATTGATTCCATGTTGTAATTCCCTATAGCGATGACATCAATGAGCCGCAATCTCTGGTGCTGGCCCGTCTTTGCGTCTACTGCATCATTTCCTGCTTGGAGACGCGCAGTTTGGCTGCCGGCGCACTGAAGAAGCGTTCGCGTTCCCATGATGAGGATGAACTGCTGGCGGCGAATGCGGCCAAGGTTCGTAAAGTGTTGGGTGATGGCAGCGACAATCCCGATGAAGCCGCCACAAATATTGTCGCCTCCATGCTGGTGGGCGGTGGCACGACACCCAGCACCGACCTGCGTGCCACACCCGTCAATCTCAAGGAACCGCTGCAGTCGAGCGTTAAGCACATTTTTCGCGTCTTCCTGCAATTCGTCAGCGGCGATGAACTGTCGCCCAAGGCCGTCTTTGTCTATCAGTTCATTTCGCTGCTCGTCGAGTGCGGTGGTGAGCGGGTGGCGCCTGTGCTCCGTCTGCTGCCCCCCAATCTGATGCAACAGCTGCTCAAGGTGCTGGCCACCGATGATATACGCGTCGGCCTCATCAGTCGCCTCTACGATCTGCGTGTGCAGAGCGGCCGTCAGGCGGCTGTCGCCGATCTGTGTCTGTGGCGCAACATGCAGCTGGCGCGGCACAGCATCCATCTGTGAGCAGCGAGGGCTGGTCAATAAGATGTTACAAATGGCTTACCGGGTTTAATTGATAATTACTAAATATGAACTTATGCTTAGTTGAAAAAGAAAAATAAATATACCTTATGCTTGTTTCGATGTATATATGCGCCCGATCTATAACCATTTGTATTTAATCAATTATTTAAACTTAATATGATGCAACGCTTCCAAATACTATTATTTATGTATATATATATATATATCGAGGTCATGCTACGGAGGAGGAGCGACAATTATTAGTTCTTGGCAATTTTCACAATGCATTTTACAAATATGGATGACAAAAAAATATTAATATAAATATATATAGATATATATGTGTATTTGTATGTATCTGTATATATTATATTTAATGCATGCTACTGCAAATGGTTTTTGGACTAAAAAATTGTTGACTCGACTCGGTTTTCTTGTTTGTTGTTTGTTTTTTAGGTTCGCAGTGTTTGTTTTTATTACTGTAATTTGTTTGCTGATGCGGCCAAATCTGCCTGTTGCTAACTGCAACCGTTAGCGTGTTGCAAGCTATTGATGTTGTTATTATTGTTGTGTATAACTACTAATAGAAGCGCGTCCGCTGTTGGATTTGTTGTTGGCATTACTCCGATTGGATCTCAGGCGGCGGCAGCAGGCAGCAAGCAGAGGCCGTTACTTAAATTAAAGACTTTTGTTTTCCTATATCACTTGAGACAGCATTCAAAATAGGTCTCCCCAACGCAACCGCCTCGCATTGCCCGCTTTACATTGTGTTCAAATTGGCGTTTGTTGCTCTGCAGCACATCAGCCGCCTCCTTGTTGAGCGGATCCTCGGGATTGGGTTCCTTAACAAGTAATTCAAATTATATTAGCCGTATAATAGTTGATTGTGTCCGCATTTACCAGGAAGAGAAACTGCAAGCCATAGACAATGGAATTTATGGTCAGCACTGGATTCCAGTCCTCGCGCAATATGTTTAAGCACACATTGCCTTCCAGATCGATGTTGGGGTGATAAACTTGCGTCGCACATTTGACCTTCGGCGGCTCATGCGGATAATTGGAGCCGACGCGAAAATTGAATACGAAGCGACCGTCTCTGTAGAAGCCCTCATCCGGTGAAATGATCAATTTGAAATTAAGCAAGTCATCACTATCGGGAAACTCCGTTGCACAAGTTTTAGGCAGGTTCAGTTCATTAATATCTAACAAAAATATATAAATAATTATATATATATGTATAGGAGTGTGTGTGTGTTTCTGTATATATTATATTTAATACCTTTTTGTATGCGCAGCTGGGCGGCGGAAGCTTTTTTTTGCTGACCTCGAGCCGTTTGATCGCCATCCTTTTTTTGTTGTTTTAGCGAGAAAAGTTTAATCATATTTTTATTTTCTTCCTTTTTTTTGCTTTATGTTTGTTTGCCTGCTTGGCGCTGTTTGCTAGCGTCTTCGTCGTCTTCGACTTCTGTCGCTAATCACTGCGATTCAATTGCGGCCTTCTTGTTTCTTTTGTGTGTTTGAGAGTACTGCACACGTTGTGGGTTTGTTAATAAATTTTTAAACGATTTGACATTCGGTCGAATTTTCATTTTTTTAGGTCTTACCTAGAAATTTGGTTTGGTTGTTTCAAGTGAATGCTTCTTCTTAAAACTCTTAGCTCTTATTTTCTCTGCCTGTCATTCAATGTCACTACTATCGATTGCCACCATCGATATTCTTATGAGTTTTTCGTATTTGGCGAATTTACAACACTTCACTAATAAGCATCGGTAGTACCTATCGATAGTATAGTGCACATGTTGTGTAAATCGCGCTAAAGCAAAATTATTTAATTTGTAATGTCTGCCGAGCCGGAAATTGCCAAAGATGCTGTGCTCAAGCGTAGCGAACCCATACCACAAGATACACCTCAGGTGCGCGGCTATGATTTTAACCAGGGCATCAACTACAGCAAGCTGTTAGAGTCTTATTTGCACACCGGTTTTCAGGCTACAAATCTTGGCCTAGCCATCAAAGAGATCAACAAAATGGTAAGTTTATTTTGCTAAAATGAAGTGAAAAAAACAATACTAAACATTGACAGTTAGATTGCAGGGCTCAGCCGCTGGATGCCGAACAGGAGGATATTCACGAGACAGATGAATTTATCCGGCGTCGCAACAAATGCACCATTTTCCTTGGTTACACATCGAATCTGGTGTCCTCTGGCTTGAGGGAGACACTCCGGTTTCTAGCGGAGCACCGTATGATCGATTGCATTGTGACTACAGCCGGTGGCGTTGAGGAGGATTTTATCAAGTGCCTGGCGCCAACATTTGTGGGGTCCTTTGAGCTGAGCGGACGAGATCTGCGAGAGCGTGGTATAAATCGCATTGGTAATCTGCTGGTGCCCAATGACAACTACTGCAAGTTTGAGGATTGGCTAATGCCGCTGCTCGACGAAATGCTGGAAGAGCAGCGCAGCAAGGGTACCGTTTGGTCGCCCTCACGCATTATCCAGCGACTAGGCGAGAGAATCGGAGATCCCAGTTCCATCTATTACTGGGCGGCAAAGAATCAAATACCAGTCTTTTGTCCAGCTTTAACCGATGGCAGTCTTGGCGACATGATGTACTTTCACTCATTCCGGCAGCCTGGTCTCGTTGTGGACATATTATCGGATTTAAGGCGCCTCAATACGATGGCCGTAAAAGCGGTTAACAGTGGCATGATTATTGTCGGAGGGGGCCTCATCAAGCATCACATTTGCAATGCGAATCTGATGCGCAATGGCGCCGACTATTCCGTATTCCTAAACACCGCCTCCGAGTTTGATGGCAGCGATAGTGGTGCACGCCCGGATGAGGCCGTCTCCTGGGGAAAGATACGCAAAGAGGCGACACCCGTTAAGGTGTATGCCGAGGCCAGTCTCGTGTTTCCCCTCATTGTCGGTGAGACCTTTGCCAAGCGGCACTATAACGGCAAGGACACCACATTGTAAGCGTCTCTCCTTCTCTATATCTATATACATATATATATAGACTAAATATAGTAAAATGTATTCCTTAACGACCCATGGAAAAAGTAGTGCAATTTTCTGCTGGCCGCACTCTAACAACCACTTTGAGGCACAATAAGCAACTCCGCTCAGTCTCCAAAGTGTTGTGTGCTTCATGCAGCAAGAAGGTTGGTACAGTGGTACCTCCTTAACTTGTATAAGTTAGAACTGTAAAGAAATTGGATTTGTTTTGAAGGTGCCTTGTTGTATTTTGATTTTTACCAGATCACATTTTTGTGACATGAAATTGATATATGAAAATTATTAACATGAAAAATATTCTTCCGACAGAATAACTATTTCACGAAAGTGTTTTGACATACTACAAAATAAATATTTTTTCATTTGTTTTGCATACGAATTAACTTCATTAAAATCTTATATTTAAAAAAACTGGTAAACTTTAAACTAAACAAGCTTCCTTTCCCATTTCCAAAAATTTATTCTATTGTTGTCGAATAAATATTTATTTGATTCTTAATTTTAATAGAGGTCTGACCGCTGGTCTAAATAAAAAATATGTTAAATATTTAAAAACAAATATTGTGCATTCGTAGGGCTGTGAAAAGAAAGTGTTTATGATTTGGCCTCGCCTTGTATCACTGTACCAAGAAAACTGGCCAAGCAAACTTGTCAGCCACAATGCAAGAAATGGCAGCCGAAGCAGCAGCAGCAGCAGAAGGAAGCCATTAAGCTTCATCGTTGCCAGCGAGATGTGCAAAATGTGATAAACGCAACAAGCGTCGTATTTTCGACTCCAATGGGTTGTTTGAGTGCTAGTTGGTTTGTTGGCACTCCTGACACACTCCATACTCCTCAGTTCCACCAATATAATGGTTATGCAGTTCACCTCGCCAAGCAGCAGCAGCAAGAATGCAACTTTTGTTGAGCATTTTAATAGCATGAAATGAAAGTTGTGGTCCAGCAAAGACCACAGATGCTGCTGTTGCTGCTGCATCTCCTCCTATTCCCCACTACTCGCCCCCCTGTGGGCTTCTTGTCGTACGCAAAATGGCAACTAAGTCCTTTGGTCGTAATTGCTTGGGTTTGCCGGCAGCGCACATAAATATTCCTTTGTGACTTTTCACTTTTGTCATATTTTCGCATTTCGCGTTTTCCGCTTAATAGTCCGAAATTGTTTTGGGAACAATGCATTCGCTATAAGCTCACAAATTTGTCATTAATTTTATGTCGCTAATGTTGCCGCGCGGCTCTTCATCTTTTTTACTTCCCTGCAAATTTGATGTTTATTGCACCGTCCCCCCATCCCCCAAACATATCCTTTTGCCTGTAAGCCCCTTAGTCTGCACCGAAAGTTTTGCTGTCTGTGCGCATCATTAAAGCCAAAAAGAAAACTTTTTCGCACACTTTTTTTTTTCCTCCCCTAATTCTTTTTTCGTCTGTATTTGTCTCTCTCTTTATCACTGTCTCTCTCTCTCTCTCTCTCTCTCTCTCACTCTTACTTCGACAGTTGGTGTTACATATTTTGAGCTATTGTCAGGTAGAGGGGAAGAGCTGCGGCGGGTGTTCTTTTTTGCTTACATTGCTGCAGATGCATTTTCTTTTGCAACTTTATATGCAGCCGCAACTTTATGGTCGTTTTGTTTTTCACTTGAAAAATGAATGGAAGTTCTGGCAACCATCAATTGTGGATATACTCTATATATATTACGTATATTAAAGTTAGTTTTACAAAACAAAAAAACATCTGCTTTATCTAATTTATAAACTCTTTGTCATATTTTGAATACTGACGTCGCACTTGCTCAACTTTGCTCATCTGCGTCGAGATACATGAACAAAATAGTTTGTATATTTATACAAATTTGTTTATATATTCTTGTTCTCGCGACTT
Organism: Drosophila multiciliata; assembly: GCA_037043605.1. NCBI lineage: Eukaryota > Metazoa > Arthropoda > Insecta > Diptera > Drosophilidae > Drosophila > Drosophila multiciliata. The sequence continues at coordinate 20,849,770 of JBAMBF010000301.1, read as the reverse complement.
ACGACTATCTCGCCGTAACTTAAAACATCTCTCAGAACGTCTTTCCAAGAATAACAATGATAATCATTTATATACATTAATATATAATACCGGAATACTTTGTTTCTCTCTCTCTCTTTCAGTTCAGTGGAAGTTGAAATTTGTACCATATTTTCTTAAATTATCGTTGAGTGCAACGACGAGTGCTGCAAAGCTCTCAAACGACGCGATCCTCAAGCTGTGGGCAATGAATGCGATTCAGATAGGTTGAATAAAGCAACAAGTAAATTTTATGCGGAGCTTCTACAGGAACGCAAGGAACTGGCTTCTACAGTCATCAATGTGAAAGACCTTTTAGAGAAAGCTTGATGGCAACTTCATGAGTACTATGCAAGTGATAACAAATATTTTTGACAGAATCGAATAATCGGTTTAATGATTATTAATTAATTTTCTTATTACTTATTTTGTTGTTTAAAATATTGATATTGATACTTAAATACAACACTGCAGTCGGTTTTTTTCAATAATTGTAGCATACTCTTAGGCGCAATTAAAGAAAATCAAAAGGCTGCACAAAGATATGGGACGCCACTGTAAAGACTCTGAAAACGAGTATAGCACATTCTTTTGCCTAGTCGCCGACACTCTCAACTTGCAGGACTGCAGTGTTTGTTCAGTTGCAGCAAATGGCAGTAAACTATAATCCAAGTTGGCGAAACTTGGCAAGAAAATCAATTGCACTTATTATCGTGGTGCCCATTATCGGCAGCTACGCAGGCCAGGCCGGGGCCAGGCCAGCATTGTCGTTAAGAAGTGCTTAACTGCATGCTGTCATATCTAATGCCAAGCACACACAACAACACACACACACAACAACACACACACACCATCACAAGTGCAGCGCTTAAGAACTAATTACGAGCAAAGCTGTTTGTTGTTGCTGCTTCCTTTTGCTGCTGCCTTGCAAAGTGCGTAGAATTTCGCCAAGTGCATTGCAGCCAACCAAGTTGTGCGCAGTGTGTGTTTTTGTTGTGCTGGCCAAGTTTCCAGTGATTACGAGCAAATTAAAACTACATTAAAACTTTGGCGAGTCCAGTTTCTGGCAATTGACAGCCACACACATTTGCCATACACTCTGTGTGTGAGTGTGTGTGTGTGTTTTGCAGGAAACTCTCAAGTCGTTATTGATTTTAGAATTTAAAAAAAATAGGACAATTGCATAATTGTTCACATCTAAGTAATAATAAAAATAAAACTTAAGAAACAGACTGCACTCAAAAATAAAAACTTATATTATTATGAAAAAAAAGTGAAAATTTAAAAATATGAACGAAATTATGTAAGAAACATTTTAAGTTAAGAAACTGATGGATCATTACTGTGGCACAGATATTGATTTTTTTCTCCAAATATTTAATTAGCATTTTAATTAGTTTCTATATGTTTATCGAGGCAGAATATCATAAATAAAAACGAGCAGAATTTGAAAACCATTAAAAACATGAAATATAAAATATAAAATATGAAATTTGTGTAATTTTCACTTATCTTCAACTTTAAGCGTCGATCTGCACCTGGTGGGGAATCTGTGCATCTCGCAACCTGGACATATCCCTCTTAAACTGCTATGATAATAGCTGCTCCGGATCCGGATGGCATTCTGAGCAGCCGCAACAGGAAATCATCGGGTGAAGCGAAGAAACCTTTTCATCCTGAGAGCTGTCAGATGTTACACAACAGTTTTCAGAAGATGCCTTCTGCTCTTCGCGGAAGATGCACTCCCGTTCCGAAACACGCGCCTCTAGATACTCGCGTCCCGTGGCCAGGGAACACTGGTCCAGTAGCTGTTGTTTGAACAGCTGATCGTATAGAAAGCGTAGATTCCACTCCCGTCTCATTCCTTCCTGCTCCAGCAGATTGTGCAGCACTAGCTCCAGTTGGCGATCCAGGTTGGAGAGTGTATGTTTCATCGCCGGTTCATCGTCCAGTAAGTCTTTTAAACTTTTGCTTAGAAAGTTCAGAGGTCTATTTGAGGGCGTCCAATTCTTAAGACGATGTATGGCCTTCAGAGTGTTGCGCTCCAGTTGCGGCAGCAAGGATTTATTGTTGCGAGGAGCTTCTTTCTCCAGTGGAGGCACGGGTACGGATACGGTAATGAGCGACTCATTATTCTGAATTAACTGCACCAAGTGTGGGTTGGCCTGTGTGCCCCCACTTTGGGGGAGCTCCTGCTGCTGTTTGGGAGTAGGAGCCGTCGGCAGCTCAAGCAGCTGATTCAAGTCGCGAGTCTGTGGCGCCTCAAATCGGTTATTCAGTTTACTCGAAAGGATTTGGGCATGGTTTGCAGTTGGTGCTGGCTGCAACTCGGCCGGGAAGGCGTCCTGTGTGGTACAGAAGACCGTATCAAATTGGGTGTTCTGAGTTCCTGAGTAGAGCTGCGGCTGGTTAGGAGGTGTGGGTGTATAACGACTGCTGCCGCCACCATAGTTTGATCTATTTGAATCCATATTCGATTCAGCATCACTCTCATACATATGCTTTGGCGGAATGTGCTGATCCCTTGAAGTTTCCTGCTGTTCCCATTCATCCTTGCTCTCGCCAGAATACGCACTCAGCACATCCTCGAGTTGTCTTTGCATGTTCTCCATATCAGTGAAGGGCACTTCAAGTCTGCCCATCTCCTTCAACTGAGCATACATGAGCAGCATCAGACAGTTCCTGGCATACTTGTCCTCCCTGTCCACTATGTGAAATCTCTGCAACCAGCGCTGGCTCATCTCAAAGGCGGATTTGGTAATGTTGCCCGAATAGACATCGTTCATTAGCCGCAGCTGGGACTGGAAGTGACGATCCAAAGCATTAACGTTCATTTCACTCATTTTGTTTCGACTTATAGATCAATAGCGATCTATTGATTCTGGAATAAAAAATAGATTTTCGAAATTTTCTGTTTCTATTTCAAGGACAGTTTGAAAGCTGAAAGATGAGAATAAAACGGACTCGAAATGAGCAAAATAGAAAAGAAACAGTGATACAAATTTTTATAAGTATATAAATAAATTCATAGTATATATATAGAGAGGGAGACAATTACAGAGAGGGGGACAGATAGGAGGAGGGAGGATCATTTAAAAAGAGATGTGAAAAGAGAATAAATTAAATTGAGATAGATTGAAATAGAGAATGTAAAAATTTAAATTAAGCAACATGGATATAAAGAGACATATAATAAGAGATAGTGCGATTATCATAATTATTATAGAAAGAGAGAAAGAGAGAAAGAGAGAGAGAGAGAGAGAGAAAGATAGTCTAATAACATCAAATAAATTAAAGCAGAAAAGTTTGATAAAGTCATTTATCGAATTGTGCCTCCTAAATTAAAATGGATTTTTTTTATCAATTTTGCTTCAGAGTCCTTTAGATCCATCTTTTAACGGCATTTTCTTTTAGCGTTAAATTGTTCCTAATTTTATTTCCGACGCGCCACTTAACCATTTTTCCCAAGCAACTTTGTTGAAAATGCAAAGTGTCGCTTGGGTCGCCCTTTGATAACTCTTCAAATTTCTTGTATTTTAAGGATACATTTAGCAAGCCATTGAAAGGGACTCTGGTGTCGATTATCACAGAGGTCAATGGTTATTCCTGCTCCACAAACTGTTCGCACCTTGCTGGCCAACAATTGGAAATTGCGCAAAAATGCCTCAAATACCTGCCAGAGGCTCACATAGAGAAATTAAGAGAGACGAAAGATACACAGATAGAGACGTAAAGAGAGAGTGAGAGAGAGAGAGAGAAAGAAAAGTTGGCGCACATCCTGCTGCCGATAAGCTGGCAATATCCTTGGCGATGCTGTTTAATTCCTTTGGCATTTTTTTCTTTGCCTCGTTCATAAATTGCGCAAATTCCTTTTGTGGGCCACAAGACGAAGACGAAGTTGGAGCAGGTCTGCTTGGATTGTGAGCGCCTGCCACACAACATCTAATTTCTCCGCATGTCCTGTGCACGCTTATTAAAGTATAAATCATTTGATGGCTCCACTCTAACTACCCAACTACCCACAAACACACCCACCGACAAACCCAAGTGACTAAAAAGCACATCAAAATGTGCAACAAAACAAAAAACAATGAAATTCTGCCAAACATACAAAAAAAAGGAGCAGCAAACTTAGGTGAGGTGAGGTGCGGTAAGGAGATGGGAGGAGCTGGTAAGGTTGCCTGCCTTGGCCAAAGTACATTATCGTCCTTTTGGCGGTGGTACAAGAAGCTGCAACAAATGTAGCAGAAAACCGCAGCTGAGAGTAGTGCAATTAAATACAGGAAATAATGGCCACCGCAGCAGCAGCTACAGCCACCTCCTCTCTGTCTTTCTCTTTCTCTATCTCTCCTTCTCTCTGTGAGAGGGGCAGAATGCGTTAGGCGGAGGTCTTGGTCATGCCACCGGATACTACAGAATGCAGGAAGCGTTCACAGCAGCATCTTGGGCACCAACTCCAAGTGGCCTATGCAGCATAACAATTTTGAGGCGAGCACAAAAATAAAGTTCAGCTCAATGAATCTTGGGCGCCCTGCAATAAAAGCACTTTAACTAAGATCCTTATAAGCTAATAGCTACACAAGTGTTGGCACTTAACCATAATTGCCATATGCTTAACTTTATGGATGTAAAGTTGAGCCGCCAGATTTTGGATTACATTTATGCTCAAGAAACTTCAAACAGTTGGCTTGGGAATATGACATTAAGTTTTAACAGCGCATTCTTAAATAATTACGATTATTTAGTTTATCTTTGCATGAGTTAAATTTCTTGTACAATTAATTTGAAAGCCATTGATCTTTATACCATTAAATATATGCATAAATTGTATTTTATTCTTTTTCGTAACGTATTTTATTCAAAAAATGCTGCCTCAGCTGTCTCCAACAGTTCATCCCTTTGAAAATTCCTAAAGACGTAGAGCAACTGAGATTAAATTTCACATAAAGTGAATTCCGAGCCATTGCGGTTTTTGGTTTGCGAGTTGCTCAAGGGATTATGTGCATGTGGTTACAATATGGAAAATATTATAGAATAATGCAATTTTCAATCAGCAGCCATGAAACTATGGCAAATGCATCAAACTCACTCACCGCCCAACCCTCCCGATTGCCCTATGTGTTGACTCTTAATTGAATTCAATGTGCACTTAAGCAACATCCGTTGATAATGAAATTCTGCCACGAAAATTGTCGACCAAAGTGTGACTAAAAAAAAGCTAGAGAAAGAGAGGAGAAGAGAAAAAGAGAAAAAAGAGGAGGAGAGAGTTGCAAGTATTTTGTAGCTATGCAAATTTTTCTGCTTCCTTTTTTTTTTAGCATTTTTTTATTGCACAATAAATAATGCGAAACTAAGTAGATGAAATAGCAGAAAACACACAGAAAAGAGGAGCAGGGAGCAGGAAAGGGGAAGCAAGCAGCTGCCTGGCAACGGCAAACGCGAATTTGAAATGAAATTAAACGGCAGAAGAACTGCCAGGCTTTTGCCAACACTCACCGGCCAGAAAAAATAGAGCGTGGAAAGGGGTGAGGTGACAGAGCTGATGAGTGCAATAATATTACGAAGTTGAAGTCTTTATTATAAGCATATTTAATTTTATTTGATTTGATTTGAGTTTCCATAGATTTGATTTAATTTAATGCTTTTACACGACACTTGCAAATAATCGATTTCACTTTGAATGATTGTCCTTTCGTGTTTTCTCCTGTCTTTTTGACTTTTCAGCTGTTTGGAATGTTGGGCAAGTATGAGCAGCTGCTTGAATATTGCGCATAGCGTTTGAAAACTGTACATTGCACATGGTATTTCAAAAAATAGCTATGTGTTTGTGCATATATACTACACATGCATGTGTTTACAGGAAATATGTAACCAGAAGAGAGTATACCCTGTTTATTAGTTTAAATGATTGATTTTAAATATACTTGATTTTAAATATTTATTAATTTAGTGCATCAAAGATAAATATGGTAGATAAAAATATAGATAAATTATGGTAGCTAAGTTTTCATGTTACATTATGTGTTCAAAATTCATCATGCACTTTGGGGGCATTTGTATGTTTACAGAGTATACAAATTCCTTACGATTGACTTCGCTTGGAGTTTTATTGATTGATTTTCAACGGTCGTTGCGATAAAGTGAGCTCCGTCAGAGCAACAGACAATCAGCCAAAGCTATGAGCAGCTATGCTTGCCAGCTGCTACAGCTCCCCTTACCCCTTCTGCTCCAGCTCCACCAATTGCTGCAGCTCTAGCTCTGGCTTTGACTCCTGTCGTGACGTGCCAGCGTGCCAGGCACACGTTGCGTATGCTCAATATCTATATATATATATATATAAATATATATAAAAATGTATTTGTGCATAGATTGTGATGATGGCCACGTAGAGTTTAGTTTGAAATGCCGGCTTTGGCTTGTTGGAAGTTTGCACAAGAAATTCAAGCAATGATGAAGTGTTTTTATTGTGTTTATTGGCATGCGTTTTAATGAAGCAAACAGCCATGGAAAACAGCTGAAGGGAGCTTGCGGCAATGGGGTCCAGTACACTCACACTCGTCATCCACACAGCACTATAACGGAGCCAATTTCTGTAAGAGTGCTATATATAGATATATATGTATATATATATTTATAAGTACTTGTTTGAGTATATATGTATGGTTATGGTAGTCCAAACTTTTTTCATTAAAACTCTTGAAGGAGAGAGGGCATTGGCACTGGCAGCGTCAGAGAAAGAACCAGCTGGATAAGTGAGTGCAAAATGTTATTTTATTGTCAACAAGCAAAGTTACAAAACGGAGCAAAACCTGTGAATGTGGGAAGAAGACCCAAAAGGACATCAGAACTGAGAATTGTTATGCTCCCAAAATTTATTTAATATGCAATATAAACACAGCAACAAGGACTCCTCTCTCGCACAACAAGGACGAGACGACAACAACATGACACGCTCATAAACTCATTTGGGGAGCAACAACAACTCACAACGCACAGCTTGGAGCTCGGAGCTCGGAACTTACAGCTGCTCGTTTTTAAGGGACAGCAAAGAATTTTTTAATAATACCTCAAGGATTTCACAGAGCAAGTGCAGACACTAAGGATTCCATAAAATATACATAAATGTTGCAGCTGTTGTTACTGTTGTTGTTGTTGTGTTCTATATCAAAGTCAGAGCTAACCGACAACTGCGTCCACAACTTTTTTCATTAATTTTGAAAAACAACTCGACAGCAGCGCAAATTACCCACCGGCTTCTCACGCATTAGCCATGGCGATTAAGCATCCACCACTCCCCTCACATCACGCTGGCCCCTGCCCTGTCTCAAGAGTCAATAAAAATGTTGCCACAAACTTTTGCCAGTCCTCAGTCATTATCAATTCATGGCCCCGAGGATGGACCCAAAGTCTATATAATTTTTTTGGTTCCAAAATTTAATGGATTAATAAAATATTAATTCGCACCTCCCCCATAAGAGTTGAAATAACTAAGTTTGAAATTAATTGTGCATTTTTTTTATTGCGAATCGAAATATTTATATTTTTTGCATTTTGATAATCCTATATAATCAATAGCAAATATTTTTGTATCTGCTCTAAACAACAGAAATTATAGCAATATTTCATTTATTTTAATTGTTCGGCATCTATTTCTACTCATCGCCTAATCGTAATGACTTTGCATACTTTAAATGGAATTTGTTTGTATTTTGTGATGAGTAGTTTATGATGATGATTCCATTCAACAACTATTCCATTGCCATAGCCTTGTAGACTCGCTGGCATCAGTTGTAAAGATTGGCATCATAAAATGGCTACATTCATTTTTGGGCTAAAAATGTAGTTTGTTTTTTTCTAATTGCGATTAGCTCTGCAGATTGCCACATTTTGCTGACTTTATTTTCAGGAGTTAAATTTAGTTATTGGTCTTAAATCTTGTTTATGGAAGAATTGATTTAAATCTGGTTTATTGCTGCTTCTTATGGATTGCTATCAAGCATGTTTTTTCTATTAATTAAGCACATGCAAATGTTAACTCTGTTTAACTTGATATATTTGCATTTGACAATTTCCTTACTTGCCGTTACATATCCTATCTACATTCTTGTAACCACAGGAGTTGCTGCAACAGTGTTGCATGCTTTGGCGGTGCCAGTGCACGGCATATGCATGACGCATGTTCTTAATGGCATTTGCAAAATGGAATGGCCCAAAGAGAAGTTGCCTGAATAAGAAACACACACACACACACACACACACTTCAAAAGTGACGCTAAGTGCTGGACTCTGTAGCTTTCTGTTGCCGGAATCACATCTGGAATGCTCTTTGCTGCTGGCTGCGGCTAAACCCCAAAAAACCGGAGGGAAAAATTTGCGGGGTATGCGCAAAGAAAATGGGAGGGCAAAAAATGCAAACCGCACGCAAAAAGGGTAAGCAGAATGTTGGCTTTAAGCCTGAACTCAATATGTGCATAACTTTCGCTTTCCTTGCCTTGCGGCCCTGCTCGCAAATGCCAAACATAATCTCTGACCCAAATCCCAGACCCATTCGCATGCTCCCCAACTAGTGTAAGTGACGCCTTAAAGACATAAACAAACTGTGTCACTTGGCTCCGGCTCCAGCTCCGGCTCTGGCTCAGCATCAGGCTCAGTCTACCTGTGAAAGGAGTGCAGGGTGTGGAATGTTTGTTAAACAAATATTGGCACTTGCCTCAATAAACTGGGTAAGGCTAAGTCGTTTCCACTCGGCTTCTGCTCCCAGCTAAATGGGTCACAAATGTTGGCGGAGTGAAGTATCAAATCCGGCTAGACTTTAAGCTGAGCAGTTATGGCAACTAAAGACTGCTCAATATTTGGCAACAACAAATACAAGCCCAAAGTTAACCCATGTAATTGCAGGGCAGACAAATAATCCGACTCCACTCTCAGAAAAAATGTACATGCGGTTAAGAAATAATTATAAAATATATTTATATATATGGAAATTTGCATAAAAATATTGAAATATAAAGAATTTCTTAAAAAATACTAAAGAATTTTCTTCAATTAAATTCGTTCGCTATTTACGTTTTCTATTTGCCGTACATAGGCCCCCCTTTTTTTCCTCAGTGCACTTATGCCACATGCCAAATAGGAGAAAACGTTTGAAATTTTAATGGCATTTAAGTGACTTGTTTAAGTTGGGGGGCGAATAGCTGTAGGCGTGGCATTTGCGCTTGACTTAGCAAATTAATGCAAATCGTGCATAACAACAGGCAGACCCCTTTCCATCCTCTTTACCCTCCTCCGCCACCTATAATAACCATTGCGTTTTCCGCTTGAAAATCTAATGAATATTTATTAACTTGTTTGTTGGTGGAGACGACGCACTTTGGCTTTCACAGACTGGTTTGGGTGATGTTTAAAAAAAAAACAAAACGCTTGCATCTCGATTTTCAAGCTGTAATTTAATTGCAGGTGCCCCAGCTGCCAAGGACAACAGCGACGACAGCATCCGCTTCCGCTGTGGCACAACATCCGCCAATCCGTCCAAGCTGCGACAATCGCATTAGAATACGCTGCACTTGTCACCACCTGATGGATGGATGGATGAGCTGGGTCTTGAGCCGCAAGCTTCTGTCCCGGCATGTTGCATGTTGCATGTCGATCATTGCACCTGTATAGTTGTATATAGAGAGTGTGAGTGGCAGCTGCCACTCCTGTCTGTTGCTGCTGCTTAATGCACTCATTTAATTGCATTATGCCGCAGGTCCTCTCACATTGCCTTTAAGTGAGGCTGGGCAGGTGCGGCAAGAGGCAAGTGGCAAGTGGCATGTTGCAGACTGGCTGACTTGACACCGCCCCAGTTGAGCACTCAACAACAATAACAATTGCAGCAGCAACAGCCGCACTGCATACATTTGCATAAGAACAAGAAAGAATAAATAGTTAGCATAGCCAAGCCGATTTTTGAATGCCCTCAGATTCGAAATTCTAATTAAAAAAGAAATTACTTATACCTTATTATTCAGAAAGCTAATTCTTTTGACTTTCTAAAAACCAGCGCTTGAATTTTTATATTTAAAGATATTTTTATATTTTGAAATTAAAGAAAAAAATTAATTTCTAGAGTGTTGTTTTCTATTTAGATTTTTGAGCTTACTATATTATTATATTAATATTTTTCTCTTATATATCAATTATTTATATAACAGACAGTGTTCAAGTATGAACATGAGACGCTGCGAGGCTCAGCTATTTTTTAATGACAAAATATCATATACAGTCCACTTTCAAGTGGCTGCATTAAAATAAGAAAACATCACATGAAGTTGCTCAAGTATGAACATTGGACGCTGGACAGCTCAGCTAGCTTTAAGATAAACAAACATCACATTTGTCGAAGAGTGAAGCTCAGCTATTCTAAGAAGAATAGATACAAACGCTGCAAAGCTCAGCTAGTTTAACAATAAACATCACATGGAGTCGCCCTACAAGCGCCTCCGTTAATATAAATAAACATAACATATTTAGGTTTAAGATTTTTGTATAAAATAAAGAAATGCTCATCAGAGCAAACAGTTCGATTCTAAACGTCGTCTATCCAGTTTCACACAGACAGAAAATCACGATCTAAGTGTAGTCACGAATGTGCTTCTATAATATTGCTTATCAGACACATTGTCACCCCTTATATTTATATGCTGAACTGTGTTTAGCTATCAAATCATAATATTCTATCCAGAAAAGAGAGTATAAGAAGAGCTTGCAGCTCAGATACACACTTTGTTGTCCCGTCCCATTGACTGTAATGAAGTCAAGAAGGTGCGGCTGCTTTTGACCGGACACCTTATGTAAAAGAGTCAACACGCATAAGGTTGGCTGCACAGCATCCATATTTATGTAATCCCAGCTGTATATAATTACATAAGATTATGCATATATCTAACATTTAACTGAAGTTTATCTTATTGTATTAGAACACGGAAAAAGCTGTCGAAGTTCATCCAATATCGCTGGATCTGCGATGCAGCAGCACGAAAATTATCCAGTGGATGGTTGAAAGGAGAACTATTATCCTTATTAAGCCATTTAATGGAGATATTGGGTCCAAAGATGTGTAGCTGACTTTTAAGGAAGTTTAAAGCAATGATTGCCTCGCTATTGTTCCGATACTCGATGATATAGGCATACTTCTGCGGTTTGTATTCCAGCACGAACAACTTGTCGTAGTGCCAAATGAGACGCAATTTTTCAAACACCTCCAGCGGATGCAAAGGATTCACATCTTTAATGAGCAGACTCTTCAGATTTTTGGATTCCTTCACTAGTACTTGCAGCCCGGCCTGATAAAACAATCTCGGCAAACTAAAAAATAACCAAAAATTTCCAATTGTAATTATAATGTGAATTTGTGCTTCTTCTTCTTCGTATTGTTCTTACACAGCCAGTGCTCGATTCATGTTATTCACATTGATGTACTGCAAATAGGCAAAGCCACGCGAGCGGAAATTGGTATCGATCTTGAAGCGCATCACGTAAACATCGCCCAGTTGAATGGCCACTCGCATGATATCCGCCGCCGTTGTTAGCTTGTTGATCCTACAAATATATAACTGTAAATTTACTATTAGATGGAAATATCACAAGTGTTGGGTGGTAATTTCCGACGGCACCTCTCCGGCTCCAGTATGAAGTATCGTTAGGTGATCAGCTCTTAGCGGCAAGCGGGTGGTCATATACTGGGTGCCTTTCACTTGCTGCTTCGAATATTGTTGCAACAAATCCATTTTCAAGCACAGAGAAACGCGTGCGCGCAAGCTATCTGTTTGCGTGTATTGGTGCGTTGTATATGCTTTACCATTTAAAGCGCTGCTAAAAAGCGTTGCCAGAAGTTTTTAAAGTGCAAGTGCAGCAGGCCGCTAGCTATCGATTGATCGAATATTGATTGCTATTGTTCAGATTGTAACCCAATTCATAATATAAAATATATGATTATAATTCACAAAGTATTCGCATTACAATCAAACATAGTAATAAGAAACGCATTTAGATGGTAACTGACGTTATTTTAAGCAAAGCCAAAACATAGCTGTTAAATAAAGCTAAAATGGCATCGGTGCAGCACTGTCAGCTCCAATTTAATGCGCAGTGTTGCCAGATTGACTTGCATCATAGCAACACTGAAATTAAATACGCTGCACGACGGGTATGCATAGAAAAATGCCAAATAGCTGTCACTGCTTATGCTTTATTCGTTTTTGGGTATTTTCTGGCACACCTGTCAAGCTTAATTTTGTTGCCTTGGCTGCTGCTTCTATTGTTGTTGTTGTTGTTGTTGTCGTTGCTTTGCTTTTGGACAGGTTGTGCGTGCTTTTTTCTAGCTCAGGCTTAACAATATAAATTAATGCAGGCCACACACAACTTTGTAACAGCCACGAAACCACAGCACCTACACTTTGTAACGGTTGTTGTTGTTGCGGTTATGCCACCCAGTGGGAGACAGGCTTAAGTCAAGAAGAGACTGAAACCCATCCCTTCTGCTGCTGCTGCTGATGCACTCAAGTGCCTGTTGTTACTGTTGCTACTGATGTGGCTGCTTCATTTTCCTAATTTATACGCGCGCAACACTAATGAAAATTTGCTTTGCGTGGCAAGGCAGGCAAACCACATGCTTTGTTGTTGTTGTTGTTGTTGTTGCTGCTGCTGCTCTTGTGCTTATTGTAAATGACATGGGCGTTGATTCTGGCACTTCAAGGTGCACGCAGCAGCTTCTCCTCACAGCACTCCACTTCAATTTAGCGGCAGCAGTAGCAGCAGCAGCAGCTCCACTTGAGCATTTGCCTTTGCCTTTGCGGTCTGTGAAAGTTGTGCCCCATTATAATCCCGTCACGGCCTCCTCCTCCTTGCAGCTCCTCCTTGGTTGGCCTTGATGATGAATTGTTTGAGCAGTTGAACGAAACAGTTTTGTGCAGTCAACGAAAACTGACAGCAGATCATCAAATATATATTAAGTGAAAATTATTCTCAGTGTGTCGACAAGTCATTTGTCTTTTGTTCAATAAATATTCAAGAAATTCGACAAAAAAAATAAAAATAAAAGCGAAATGGATGAAGAACTTAATGGGGAACAGCTGGATCGGCATTTAATGCAGCAAGTGAAGGAATATGAAATGGTATTCAGGACCAGGACCTGCCAATCGGATCAGGAGATCTTAATGTGTTGGTTGCGTATCCTTGTGGCAGCACCCGATTCCCAGAAACTGGCCAGAAATTGCCTAATGCTGCTCATGTTTGGACACTTAAATGAGATCGGCTATTTGCAGAAACCCTTCACGGACATGCGCAATGTTGGCAAGGATCTCAATGACATATTGGACAGCTATAAGGGACTGTCGATGTCCAATGAACCCAACTCTACTGAAAACGATGTTGCAGATGTAAGGCAAAGAGAACACCCCTTCGAGGATATGCATAATATAGATAAGAATGGATACAAAATAATGGATAGCTTTCCGGCACTGCCATTATTCCAGGAAAATAAGTTTACTCAAAAGAATGATATGTTGGATAAGACTGAGGAACAGTCCCTAATCAACAATGGCCAATCCACTCAAAACAATGCTTCTACGGGCACAGGTGATGATCTAGAGAAAAAGGATATTCCAAAGTATTTTAATGAGCATACAAATAGTCAGAAGTTCTTTGAGTATGGAAAGAAATGCAATGAAATATTCGAAAGCTGTGCAGGATTGCCGACTTTAGAGGTAAATGAAGAACATAAATCAACTCAACCTATTAAGGATATGAGCAATAAGGTTCTCAGCCCGCTGCTTGTCAAAGAAAACAAGTTTCCTCCAAAAGAACTCAAAGTTAAAACAAGTGAAAAAATAGAGAATAAAACACATCCATCCAAAAAACAGTCTGTTTCCAATAATCAGCAGGAAAGTAGAAAAATAATTATGTACAACTATTTACCAGAGGTGAAATCAGCTAAGCCTTCAGTAGCTACTAAGAATAATGAAAATAGTTGCAATAACATCACCGAATCAATCTTACACAATTGTCCCTCTTCAATTGTTCCCGAGGCAAACGAAACATTTGATTCCCATCATATGTACAGACGAGTTGAAGCTGATCCTATGCAGGAATTGAATAGGATTATTGATGCCGTAATCGTTGAGGAAAATGTAAGAAAATCACAAACGACAATTAAGAAAACCAAACGAGATGTTAAACCAAAAGCCAAGAGTAACAAAAAACCAAGTAAAAATAATGATAACGAACCTATCCAACTGACGCAGCCTGTTGCCAAACGATATACAAAACAGAATAAAAGAAATCGTTCTGATCCCTGACAGAGGTGCTGGACTTACAAGAATTCCAGTTAAATAAGTGTAAACTTATTACATGGAGAGACCGCTGGCCACTTGGCTCGAAGTAGTTCATTTAATGCCAGCTGTTTATTAATTAATTTAGATTGCTCGCTTTATTAAATTACAACCTGGTCAAAGCAACAATAGCACAAAGGCAAATAAAGAAAGGGTTCGCTGGGGGAGGGAAGTAAAGGGAGTAAAATAAAAAAAATAAACATTCTGCTCGTAAACAGCAGCTAATATTTTTTAATTATGCATTGCAGCACAATGCAACTGCAAAAAATAACTGCGACAACAACAACAGAGTGCAACAGGGACAACAATAACTCAAAAACAAAGAAAACAATAACAAAAATATGGCTGCCAGCTGTGCCGCCATTTTGTAAGCAGTAAAAATTAGCAGCGAATAAAAGCGGAAAATCACAGAAACACAACTACCAAGCGAAAATAGAAAAAAAGGCAACACAAAAAATACTCATAATGAACTGTCGCAAAATGCTGTTGTTGTAATTGTTGCTGCAGTTCGCGTTGTGGGCGTGGTCAAGCGGAAATTGCAAATGGTCAATGAACTTGCCACAATGTTTAAGTAACTGCCACAAATGTCACAAATTTAGAAACGGATTTACTTATCGTACAGTGCAAATTGCCTATAATAAGCAAAGTATAAAAAAAATGATAATAATAAAAATAATAATTATAGTCATGTGAGTTATTACTTTAAAAGAACATTAGGAAAATATAAGTATTTATTTCAATATGAACATAAGATGTAATCAAAGTCCGGAAACTGAAATAGAAAATAGCTTTAATTATTATTAACTAACACTTACTTATCATAATCTCTAAAATTTATGTATTTATGCATTATATATTTTAATACGTGTATCAATTAATACCAATAGTTAAATGAGTTAACTATTATGAATTGGTAACAGTCTTCTGATTAAGGAACTATCACAACTGATTGATATTTATGTTCCACTGTATATCCCTATATATATACATATATATATATTAACATAGACCCACAAACAAACATATTACAAATGGCTTCATCAGCTGTTGACTATGCAAATTTATGGTCTATATTTAGGCATTTGCACACAGCGTTCTCAGCTCCGTCTGCGGTTGCATAAATTAATTATTTATGGCTTGTGAAACATGTTGCTCAACTTTGTCACTCCCTTCCCTACCATATAGATTATATAGTAGTTGGAGCTGAAAACAACATCATCATCATTATCATCATCAGCGCTGTTTGTTCAGTTTGCGCATTTGTGTGGCGCTGTTGATGATGATGTGGGGCAACGCCTTTGGGCGTCTGCCTCATGGTTTATCTAATAGAATTGATCGCAAAATATGGTCTTGTTTGTAGTTTTCTCTTCGCTTTATTTTTTGATTGTTGTTTTTTCTTTTTTGGCTCATTTGCATGCGAAGCACGTACACATAATTATAATTTTTACAACGTCTAAATAAACGCAAATATCTTATGCATAAAGGCAAGCGACTCATAGCTCAACAGTCGACGGGGCCTAGTTGAGGGCACAGAGGGGCTGGTGGGTGGGGCGTGGCTAAGGTGCACAGGCTCTCCGGTCTACTGTCTCTGTAATGAATGACAGTCCAAAGAAGGT
Organism: Drosophila multiciliata; assembly: GCA_037043605.1. Classification (NCBI taxonomy): domain Eukaryota; kingdom Metazoa; phylum Arthropoda; class Insecta; order Diptera; family Drosophilidae; genus Drosophila; species Drosophila multiciliata. Next base: position 20,833,767 of record JBAMBF010000301.1, on the reverse strand, counting down.
AGCCGATCCAAACCGAATATGACTGCAAATTCTAAAGAAAGGGTATTTTAAGGGAAGGATACATTCAGTTTGTTGGTTAGAGTATAAAAAAGAAAGTTGATAATTTATGTAATAGTATTTGCTATATAAAAATATACCGTTCTAATATAAATAAATTATTATGTATAAATAAAATATTATTTATAATTACAAACATTTTTTTTTTGGTCAGAACAAGTATATCTTTATTATTATTATTATTTCTTTGTATCGACTGACTTTAGTTAAGGTTAACTAAATAAATTTATAATTTATATAAAATGCAATTTAGTTCAGCTATATTTCAAAAGCTTAATATATTTTTCTAGATTTTTAAAGAGCTCTCAAATTATTTTTGTAAGAGTGTTCATTAATTGTCATTTGCTTAAAAATATTGCCGCATTTCTTATTGCCGATACTTTTATTTAACAATTTTAAATAGCATTACAATATAATTTATGCGATTTAATGCGCTCAGCAAAGCCAGCGACATATTAATGAATCTCTCACGCTCTTCCAACTGACGTCAGCTTGAGAACTTGAGAAGCAAATGGGCTACTGGACAACTTGGGAACTGGCAACTGGGCAACTGGAGAAGGCTATAAATATGATTGACATGGCTGACCAGTTTGTCAATCAAATTTTGGATATCATTCGCACAACACGCCACAACTTGGATCGGGATTGAAATGCTGCTCAAAGTGCTGCTGGTGAGTGGAACAAGAGCAGCTGCTGCTAATCATATCTATTTTGCTATTTTGCTCTGTGAACGTACACTTAAAAAAAATATCTAAATGAACAGCAAAGAAAACAATATTAACGCAAAAGTACAAAAGTTGAAATCAATATTTCAAGTTGGTTTTTAGTGCTTTCGTTTTTTTTTGCTCAGTGAATGAAACTTCAAAATTAAAAATTTCAATTACTTTTTGTGGATATCCGCCAAATGCTTAATTTGAATTGGAATCCGACAAAATTTTTGTCACTTCAATAAACCTTATATGTTTATAGTAATTTGTTAAATTACTTAGTTTAAATATTTAAAACTTAGAATCTGTCGAGCAATATAAATAAAATAAAATCAATTTGAAGCATAAATTTATTTATAATTATTATAGATAGAATTATGCATAAAAAGTAAATAAATATTACTTGAATTCACTACATATTTTTTTTTCAAGTGTTCGTGTGTGTGTGCTTGTGTGTGTATTAGCGTGTATAAGTCTCATCATTGATCTGATATCTTTGGCAGGTCACATTGACTCTCTGGTTGGTTGGCCTGTTGTGCTGTGATGCCAAACCACATTTGCTGGCAGTGAGCCCTGTTGGCTATGCAACGCCCGGAGTCGCCCCTTGGCTAACAGCAGCGACGCCCGTTGCAGCCGTAGGAGCTGCTTATTATCCGGCATATGCTTCGTATGCGTATTCGCCGGTCTATTACGGTTCCTATGCCGCATATCCCGGCTACTATCCCTATTTAAGGCGATGAGCCTCCCATTTTTATTTTTTTTTATCTTTTTCTTTTATATTGATGCCCAATGGGTATATTGAATACGTATATATCTGTCTATATGTATGTGTATATATGCTATTTTGGGTCATGATTAAATTGATTAAATTTGAACACGTTTTGCGTGAAAATCTCACATTTTACGCTGTTTTTACGTTGATTCGATTTGTGCGGCTGCTGTAAATAAATATAAATAAAAAGCATTTATGAAATCAACATCAAAATCAACACACACATTGAGTAATAAACAAATCAATAAAAACGGCCAAAGCAGCCTTATTCATGTACCTGTAACTGTGTTGCTGTATCTATGTATCTTTGTATCTTTGTATCTATTTATGGCTGTGTGGCTGTGTATCTTTGCCGCAGCTGTGAGCAATGGCTGAGGGATTTCCATTTGGTCCTTTGAAATTTGCTTACATGTGCGCATATTTTCACCTGTACGTCTTCCTTTTGAGCCAAAGAGAGCGTTGGCGAGAGAGGGGAAAGTAGGGAGGGAGCTGTCTGTGTGTGTGTGTAACTTGGTAACCCGCTACTGATTTACCTTACGTGTATAAATCTTTTATTCATGTAATCCATTTGAAAACACGTTTGCACATGATTGTGTTTATTTCGAAACGGAATCTTTCCCAGCTGTTGTCTGTCTGCCTCCTTCTGTCTGTGTGTGTCTTGGCTTGATTTGAAAAATCGTCAAAATTATATAAAGTGAATACAAATTTTATTTACTCAATTTTATTGCTTTTTAGCTGGTTTGCCAGACAAACATTTGCTTCAATTTCTGATTACGCCTTTTGCTTTTATGATTTGCATATGGTTTCTAGGTTTTTCCTCTTTTTTTCATCTCACTTAAATTAATTGAGCTCAAAATATCCTCTGAGTCTTGCACAAAACTAACAATAATCAAAAATTGTAATCTTTGAGGAAGCCAAATAATAACGAGAATATTTGCTAACAATTTTAGCTACAGAAATCAACTGAATTTATTTTATAGAATTTTGTGAGGAGCTCAAATCAAGAGCAACAAAATTTGGCTACACAGGGAGCAATTTGTATGGATTTCGGAAGCTGTACTTGACTTGCACAAATTTATGTTCATAGAGTGTACAAGGTCGGTGCTAAGGGAATAATATCCATCTAATGTAAATACATATATTATATTTGTACTTTTTTTTGTTGCCTTGTGGCACAAAACTTTTCAGCTTGTCGCAGTTTTATTGAATAAAAGGTCATTAAATTTGGACGCTATCTGTTGCTGAGAAGTTTGTGAAAATGTTGCAGTCACTCCGCTTGGAATTCTGAATGCACCCTCTTGCCACCCCCCATTAGTCCTCCCCCCACCATCACCCAGAGACTAGTTCCGCCACGCACTTGGGTTTTTACAAGACTTTTCCGCTTACGTTGCACAGGAAAAGTTCACAACTACTTGGCGTTTACTACCTGCCTGAAAGGGGGTAGGGGAGAGGGGGAGAGGGGAAGGGGGACGGAGTTACGTTGCGAAAGTTATGATAAGCAGCAGCTCCAATGCGCCAGCATCGCTGTCGCCGCCTCCATCGTCATCATCTTCAGCTGCTTTGCCCAGGGCGCTCTCAGGCTTTCAACGCTGGCAAAGGAGATTGGGGAGGGGGTGACAGAGGGGGTGCAACTCGCTGGGCAGGCGGACAGACAAAGTCAAGCAGAAAACTTGAGTTGCCGCCACTGGGGGTGGGTTAGGGGAGCGGCACAGGAAGCGCTGAAAGGAAGCATATTTCATATAAAAGAAATCCCTTTTAAATAGAAAGTTTAATCCAAGCAAGAAAAACTTGTGCCAGGTGGACTCCCTCAGATTCTTGAATTTCGATAAGGCACAACAACAAGCTCTCTACTTATACACCTCCCTCTCTCTCTCTCTCCCTCTCCTCCCCCCCTTCCCCTGGCATTTACAAATTGTTGCCATGCAAAAGTACAACGAGGCGTGAGCAGCGCCCAGCGAGGCATTAACTTAAAGCTGAAGCATGCCACATTTTTAGGGTTCACTTTGATCAACTAATTTACTGCAGTTGCCCTTTGCCTGCAAATACAGTGGAGCCGCAGTTAAGCAAACTATTAACTGCCTTAATTAAAATGAGAATTTTAGTCGATTTTAGTTGGAGGAATTTATATAAATTTAACTTATTCTATTTTGGGGCTAGCAAGGATTAGCAAGATGTATCAATGCCTTTGGAAACTTATTGGAAAGAGTTTCAAAGAGGAAGAGAAATCTCCTAAGCAATTCCTCTGCTCCAGCTCAGCACTTTCCTGGAAGAGATTAAGTAGCTTTCTAACCGATATTTTGGCAGAATTAGGATCAACATTTATAAACCAGCTGGAAAAATTTTTGATTCAGTCTCCCTTAAAAAATCAAAAAATTAAGGTATAAATTAGTTATTTAATCTAACTTTTTCTCATTTAAAAGAAATGTGTTAAGAGCATTTTTTAATTGTATTGTTAAGAAAAGCGATTTGTATCGAGTTAAGCAAAAAAACGATTTAATTTTCAGTTTATACAAATATTTATTTACACAAAAAGCGGTTTGTCAAAATATGTTTACATATTTGCAGTTTACTTCTTCAGCAGAACTGGGGCAGCAGCGAGGGGTGCGCTGTAGGCCAGAGGAGCAGCAGCAGCATAGCGACCAAAGGCAGCGGCAGCAACGGGAGCGGTGTAAGCGGCGGCATAGGGAGTGGCATAGGGAGCGGCGTAGGGAGCGGCATAGGGAGCGGCATAGGGAGAGGCATAGTGAGCGGCAATTGGAGCAGAGTAAGCGGCAGCAACGGGAGCGGTGTAAGCAGCAGCAGCCAGAGGAGTGGAGTAAGCTGCAGCAACAGGAGCAGTGTAGGCAGCGGCAACTGGAGCAGCAATTGGAGCAGTGTAGGCGGCAGCAATTGGAGCAGTGTAGGCAGCGGGGAAGGCGGCGCTGTGTGCGACATTGTGAGCGGTATAGCTGGAGGCATAGGGTGCCACATAGGCAGCGCTACCAACAACAGCTGCCGCTGGTGCGGTGTAAGCCAGAGGCGCCACAATGCCAGGCTTGGCAGCAGCCACAGCCACAACAGCGAAGAAGCAGACGGCGAACTGCAAAAGGAGCAGCAAGTTTAACAATTGAAAATAAAACTCAAATTTAAATTATTTTTTTTGGACTACTTACGAAGTTCATTTTGATGATTTTTTGGGGTTGTTTTTTGTTGGTTGTTTGGATTTGCTTGTTGACACTTGAAGCTGTGCGCTTTGTTTGATATTGAATTTGGCCAACTCGTGCGTATTTATAGTCGTCGCTTGGAGCTTCAAGCCTGACTCATTCACGGCCCCAAGCTGAAGGTTGCACTTAAAAATGCAGCTGGCATATGGCTGACATTAGCTGACGGTTAACTTTGGGCCAGTTTTATTTTTTTTTGTATTATTTGTATTATTGCTGGCGACGCATGTAAAATCGCATTTGGCACGTGCTGCGGCCTTTCGGTTAATTTGATTAGGTTTTCATTTCATTTTATTTCTTTCAATTTTTGCGCAAAAGCCAATTGAAACGCGGCTTCCTCGCTTGTGTCACAAAAGCCATAAACCAATTATAAAATACAAAACTTTGAAAATACGCACAACACACACACAACACACACACACACACCCCAAATGAAAGCGATTGAAAGCAGGGCGCAGGCAGCGACGAGGGTTGAAAAGCAATCAACAGCATAAATTTTATAAAAGATGCAAAACTTTAAAAATAATTTGATAAATACGTAAAAAAAAGTGATTCTAGATTTAAAGGCTGTATTTATATAGAGAACAAATCAGGATGAGAATCGAGCTAGTTTTTGACATAGGAAAATTTGGATAATTAAAATGATGTTGCGATATTTGGAATGATTTTTATGTCTCTTGAAAACTTTATTTTAGAAAAAATATTTGAGAAATTGAAAATGCAGAATTCATCTGGAGACAAAACCAGAATCGGTTTGGTTTTTTTTTTGATTTTTCTGACTCTCGAAAATGAACGCTTTAAAAAACGATATAATTAATAGAAATATCGGAGCCACAGCATATTAATTGTAATATTGGTATTTAGTGTATGCAGCCCTGATCAGAATAGCTGCACGTAGAAATTGGCAAATCCTTGAGGCAGCTGCCACACGGGTTCTACTCAGTTGGCACTTTATCATGAATAATTTGCTGAAACCACTTAAAGGCAGCAGTTGCCGTCAAATGTCGCACGCATTTCTAGACAAATTCAAAACAAAATTTATAATAGACTAGCACAGGGTGTGTGTGGGTGTGTGTGTGTGTGTGTGTGTGTCACTCACGTTTTACGGCACTTGAACGACGCATTAACGCGCTCGCACAGCTGCTGCCACGCCCACCTAGCGAAACGCCTTTATTATGGCAATAAAGCGAGTTGGCGAGTTGCAAGGATGGAAAGAAGGCAGCAGAAAGTGGCGCATATTTTACACACAGAACATGCCCCAAACAGTTGAAGCGAGTTCTTGCGGCTGAAGAAAGTCTGCGAGAGGGTGGGGAGTCGCGGGAGCTGTGGGAATTGAGGGAGTTGAGGGATTCGAGTTTTTGTTTAAGCGCTTTGTGAAACGCCATTTTTCTTTTGCGCTTTTTTTTTTGTGCGCGAATTTCTTTTTTAATTACTCGCTGCCACTTAGCCATGTGCCACAAAGGTGCAGAGGCTGGTTGGAGCTTAGATTGCTTTGATATGTCGCCGGCGGGGAGGGCGGGGTCACTTGAGAATTGCTGCGCCGCACTTGAAATTTAGCTGGGGTCTTTTTTTGCGAATATTTTTTTCCATCAAAGCTTTTAGACGAATTAACCAATATGTTGAATCATTTACTCAACTTGACAATGAAAGCTAGTGTGTGTGTGTGTGTGTGTGTGTGTACATGCCACATACTTACCTCCTCCCGCTCCCTGTCCAATTGAAGTGACAACACCAATAAGTTGCTGCTGTGGCTTTTGTTGCTGCTGCAAGTTGGTTAATTTTCAATAGCTGTGGCATCATGATTGTGCATTTAGTAGGCGTATATGCAAGTGCCACGCCCACACAGCCAGCTCAGACGAACATTTGAGGCCTTGCGTATGCACAGTCACAAGGCAAACACTTGAGGCAGTCTCGAGAGGGGAAAAGGGCCCAAATCCTTCAGCGACAACATCATCATCGACAGCAGCAACAGCAGCAACAGCAACAAACTTTGTTGGCGCTGTGGCATGTTACAGACACTCACTTAAGCCTGCTACACCCACCCGCACACAGCTCACCCCCCTTTCACAAATATATCCTACTTCACAACCCTCTCCCACCCACTCTGCTTCGCCCCCCATCCAATTTTTGGCCGTCGCATTGCAAAATCGCGTAATTGGCATTTTTAAGCAAAATTCACGCTTCAACACTTTTTGGAGTGTGTGTGTGTGAGTGTGTGTTTTTGTGTGTGCATGTGGGTGTTGGGTTGTTTGGCATTGTAAACACCTTGTTCCAGAGCATGCACACACTCACACACCCACACACCCACAACACACACTCGATACTTCTAATTAGTGCGATTTAAGCACTGCATTTTCCACCCCCAAGAAACTTGTTTTTCCCCCTTTTCCCCCATTTTTTTTGTTGTGTTGTGTAATTTTGCAATTTATGACATTTGTTAATTAGTTTTCCATTGAATTGCGGCTGGAAGGAGCTGTTTATCAATAAGCCCTTAAGTACTTGTATTGCGTTGACATCCCACTCGATGTGGGATTAGCTGTTCTATATTATATAAAATGGATTGCCAGATTGGGTGGGTTGGACTGCATCTGGTTCCATAGCATATACACAGCATATGGCACAAAAAAACAAGTTAATCAAGCTAAGCGACAGAATATCATAATTGAAAAATATGCGCATTGTATTTAATATTTAATTAAATAAAACATAATTGTCACATTTTTCTATTAATAGTTGCAATTATATTATTTATTTGCAAAATATTTTTATTAATAATTGCAATTATGTTATTTGAATAGCATATTAAATGTATATATGGGAAACTTATGATTTTAAATATGATATATAGGAAGTAATACAATACGGCTGCAACTGAGGAACGACTACGGAGACTACGGAGCTGGGAAGAGACACCAGGAATCCGCCAGGCCAAATGTCTTTTGGGTGGCTATAATCATACACGATTTAAGCAAGTAATATCAATGGATAGGAATAGGCTAAGTCGGTCTACTGAGATGACATCGTAGACTAACAAGAGACCTATCCAAACTGGGTATTTATCGTTACAATCAGTGTAGGTTTTGTGAAGGTGCGGAGGAGTCCTCAACTCACATCCTAAAGTAATATATTGCCTTAACCAGGAAAAGATGCACCATTCTAGGAATGCATGTTATGAGTGTCGATTGCATAGAAGCCCTCAGCCCATCAAAGATTCTCTCATTCGTGCAGGAACTGGGGTTGACGGAGGAGCTAAAAGCTCTACTAGGTCGCAGTGCAGAACACCCATTGTATATATATAAATATGATTTTAAAAATAAGAAAATAATAAATTAGCTCATACACATCTTAAATGTATTGTTTAGGTGTTTAAAATAATTTTAAAAATTATATAAAATTAAAATAGTTAATCAAGCTGAGCGCCAGAAAAACATAATTGCAAAATTTGCGCAGTGAATTTAATATTTAACTAAATAAAACATAATTGCAACAGTTTTGTAATAATAGCATAAAAAATGTATATAAGGAAACTTCTGATTTTAAATATGATTTTAAAAATATGAAAACATGAATTTAGATAGTAAACATTTTAAATGTATTGTTTAAGTGCATAAAATATTTTAAGCAAATAATTTATTATTTTCAATAATTTTAAAAGTCTTCAAATGTATTGAATAGTTTTTCGTTATCTACCAACTAACAATTTCTACTGTTGAAAATCAAAAAAAAAAATAGTAAATAATTTTTGGATTTGCTGAGTCACATTTTGAGTTATTTTGTTATGAAATTGTGTAGATAATCTTTAATAAAAATCAATTAACATGCAATTTGCAGCCGTGATATCGTTAATCACACCTTCAGGCAGCAACAGTTGCTACCGTTTTCAGAGTGGTAATAAACCCGTAAGAAAATAAAAATAAAAAACCAATAAACCATTTAACCATTTAACTGCAGCTCAAGGTCATGGACAAATAGCCGAGGTAAAAGACAGAAAATAAGTTATCAAAAATAACGGACGCGCCAAGCAAAGACATCGAATGGGAATCCGAATTTGAATTTGTGGCCAAGAATTGCGCATGCGCAACATGGACACAGTTGTGGTTGGCATCGGCCAAGTCGTTGACTTTGCAACCGTTTCTTGCTGCGTGCCCCGCATTCGTAAGTAGCTCTGAAAAGTGTAAGTGTCGCGCGGGTTGGCTATAAAAGCGCAGCGTTGTCTTCACTTTGGCATCACAAATCAACTGGTCATTCACTAGCTGACAACCCAAACACAAAACCAAAACCCAAATCAACATGTTCAACTACGTAAGTTGTCCAGGATTGCTCTGGGTATAATACGGCAAGTAACTAATTATGATTTCTTTGATTCCTATTCCAGTTCGCCGTCTGCTTCTTCGCTGTTGTGGCTGTGGCTGCTGCCAAGCCTGGCATTGTGGCGCCTCTGGCTTACACCGCACCAGCGGCAGCTGTTGTTGGCAGCGCTGCCTATGTGGCACCCTATGCCTCCAGCTATACTGCACACCATGTCGCACATAGCGCCGCCTTCCCCGCTGCCTACACTGCTCCCGTTGCTGCCGCCTACACTGCTCCAATTGCTGCTGCTCCCTTTGCCGCTGCCTACACCGCACCTTTTGCCGCTCCATACGCCGCTCCGTACGCCGCTCCTTATGCCGCTCCTTATGCCGCCCCCTACACCGCTGCCTACACCCGCTATGCCGCTGCCTCTCCACTGGCCTACAGCGCTCCATTTGCCTCCCCCTATGTGGCACGTCCCTTCGCCGCCACCGCTCCCCTCCTGCTGAAGAAGTAAACAGTGTCTATGTGAATAGTGCGCCATGGATTTAAGCCATGGGCATTCCATCCATTCCATTTTGTGATTTTGCTTACGACATAAAATAAAAGTTTAAGTTTCAATGAAATATTTTTGTGGTTTGTCTTTTTTGTTTAATTTGGCCTCGCTTGGCATGCGCAGCGTTTCTTGGCGTAAATATTTCAGCTGCTTCATTAGCTTCTTTAATGAGCAAATCAGCTAGACTCCATTATAGCCCCAATTTGAGCCAATTGCTGGTGTGCATATCAATGAAGACTCAACACAGCTGCCAAGTTCGTGTTTAAACTTATATCTATGACACACATATATATATATATATATATATATATTTTGCTATAATTTAAACAGATATCTTTATATCCGTTTTTGTATTTATTCTTATACTATTTTTAGATATCTACGAGAAATTCCCTTCTTCAATTAAGACTTTTCAGTCTTGAGTAAAGTTTGCTAGTTTTAAATTCTGTTGATTATTTTTACATTGAGAATTTTTGCCCATTTTTGTGCATTTTACTGTCGCATTTAATAATTAAATAAGCAATATAAAAAGTTTTTTTTTTTTTCAAAGTATTACACTCTCAAATACTAAGTCAAAATACTACTGTACCCCATTCCGAGAAAATTTTTTTTTATATGTATTTATTTATTTTATGCTTTTTCTACCTTGAACCCATTACAAATATGATTTGTTTATTCTTAAGGTTGTTTAATAATAAACTTACAAATAATAAAAATCAATAAATTGTTTAAGACTTTACTTATACCTATAAGAAAAACCAATTAGTAGAATCCATTAGTTCCATTAATTGTCTATTAATATTATGATTATTGTTAACTTCAACTAACTCTGAATAATAAATTTAACTTGAGCTATTTAATAATTACGAACAACTTCTTTAGTACCCCAAAAAGCACTGCAAAACTATTTAATAATGTCTTTAATTTTTCTTAAAATATATCTAAAATTTATCTAAGATGTAGCCATTCCTGTAAGTTGCCTCCTTTCTGACATTTTCACCAAATTCCAGTTATTCCCATTTGGAATAGCCACAAATGTAAATAACCTGAAATAACCACAGCAACCGCCTGGCTAACAAGCATATGAGACAGATGCCAATGCCGCATGCCCCAAATATAATGCCACATTTGCAGGTGCGACAAACGCACAAAAGCCAAGCCGCAGGCGACATTGGAGATGGCATCCATGAAGAGGCAGTAAATTAAAATTGACACCTGCTGATGCAGCAGGAGTTGAGTTGATGTTGTTACTAATATTACATTTTCTGTGGTCTGTCGTCGCAAATGAGTCCTGAAACCCAAATGCGTCAACGGTGTACCTAACCCAACAACTGATGATGATTTAATGGTTGTCTGCAGGCAGCTCGGATTCGCTTCAAATTGTGTGGGTATTCAATTCCAGCCAGTTTTTGAGCTGCTTGTTAACTGATAAGCGAGAGTCGGCTGCGGGGTTGGAGGATATTTGGGCCGTAAAACTTTTTGGCAATTATCGTTCTGAACAAAACTGAACAAGTTGAATGAGGCCAAGAAAAAGTTTTTAACTTTTTTGTTGACTTTGTTAAATGTGGCTAAATGACCGTAAATGACCAGCAGCAGCAACAGGCAGATGCAGCAGATACAACAGATACATGTGTGTCTGTTTTCGGTGAAAGGGCTTTGGAAAAGTTAAAGCTGCTCCAATCTTGGGTGAATATGTAGATTTTCCTGCTGGTTGGATACGGCTTTGTCTTGGTTTATTTCTTTTGCAACCCTCAAGTTTCATTATAAAAACTGACAACGCGTAAGAAACTTCTTGCGGTTACTTTGAGGCAGGTAGCTACGCAAAAAGACGCATTGAAATGTAAACATAAGTAGAAGAAGCTTTTTGCCACAACAGACAGAACAACAGCAACAACAACAAAATACCTCATTACAACAACAGAAAAGGTACGCTTGTTGTATCCCTCATCCGTATCCGTTGGAATTATGCGGCATTGTCTAAAAATGAGTTTTCGTTTGCTTGTTGCTATTTTTACGTTTCATCGAACAAAAGCAAAGTACCTTGCAATGGCAGCAACATCAACATCAACGGCAACAGCAACGGCAACGACAGCAGCAACATCAACCGCAGCAACAGCAACAGCAACAATGGATCTAAAAGCTGGCAAACATAAAGCATTAAGCTCAACAGCGCACCGAAGAAAGCAGATGAAGAAGCAGAGGGAGTAGAAGGAGCAGAAGGAGCAGCCAGTCGCAAAAGACAAGCCACAACCACTCAGAGTCATGAGTGTGGCATGATGACAGCAGAGGCAAGTGTGATGCGGTGTGGAGAGTTGGGGGCAGCTTAACGAACCGGGGAATACCCGGAACTCTTCTTCAACAAAACCCAACCAGATGCAATCGTTACGCGCCAGCATCACAGTGCAATGTGTATATGTCGGGTGTACGCAATGCGATTGCACTTGGTGCAGGCGACAAATGTGTCGATGAAGAAATAGACTTAGGAAGAAGATAGAGAAAGATGGAGTGGGGGGTGAAAAGGGAGAGAGAGTTAGTCAGACGAGGAGAGAGAGAGAGCGAGGGTTAAAAATATGTCTCTTTGTCTCCAGCTTAGTTATAGATTAAATTGTGAATTAAAAGAATGGGAAAAAGGGAAAGATATATACGCGAATGGAGAGAGCAGGGAGAGCGAGACTGGTGGAGAAATAGCAAGCGAGTGTTTGAGAAAGAGATAGACAAAAAGCTGAGCATAAGTAGAGAGAGAGGGAGGAAGAGAAAGAGAGATAAAGAGAGAGAGAGCGATACATCTATCAATCCTAATCTTCCTTCAATCAAAAAATTATGAATTTTTTATTTAGAAAACACCTTTTTCTATTTGTAGAGATTTTGAGCAAATAGCTTGTTTTCAAAATAGAACTATACCTGGAAACTACCCAGCTCCAGTACACCTTTACATACGGAACTGCTAGGAACTAATAAGTTATAAATCTATAATCTTTGGTACGATACTGATTCATGTTAAGTTTAGTCGCCTGTCAATGGTAATAACCAAAAAGAAATGCAACTGGAGTTAGCCGTTTGTAGTTGAACTGGTCTGGTCGGAGGGTGCTTTTCACCTGACACATCCCTATCAGCACTAACCATCTCCTTGCCCCCTGCCTTTCCTGCTGCTGCTGCTGCTGGCAGTCGCATTAAGTGAAACACGCGGCATGTTGGCTCAAAATGAAGTGCTGACAACGCAATCTGCTGCTGCTGCTGCCTCCGCTGCTGTTAGCACATCAGATGGTGCGAATGGTGCAAGTATCGCCCATGCCCAGACTGCTGCTAAGCGTCTTACGGTCTTAGAGCCAAACCACATACACACACACACACATACACACACTCACATACGCATGTACAGGTAAAAGACAAAAGAATGTGGCAAGTATGCGTGTGTGTGTGTGATTGGTGCGTCGCCTCGCTGCGGTTGCCACTTCACTGACTACGTTCTGGAGATGAAGTCGAAAGCGGTTACACTGAGAAAAAATATGGAAATCAATTTTTGAAAATCGCCCTGAAAACTAGAAAGTTTTTTTTGATTCTATAAAAAATTTTCTACATCTGAAAAAAATAATTTTTTAATATTAGAAAAATCGACAATTATTGAAATTAAATGTTTTTTTTTATTTAATTTTTTTTTAAACTCTTCAAAAATTTGGGCTGCATTTTATACAGGAAATTAATCTACGTAAATATTTGAATTTATATATAATCTTTTGCAATAATATATAAATTATAATAACATATAAAATTTTACCTGGAATAACAGGTGACTTATCCTTGACGCCAAAGGTAAAGCTGGGGATTTTGAAAAATTCAGGGCGATCTTTTTTTTGAGTGCAGGTGGGAGATCTCCTGGTTTCTGGCTGTTTAATTTACGCGCTGCTATTATTTTAATCTTTTGCGCTACAACAGCGTGAAATGACTTTCACCTGGCCTTTGGGCTTGAATGGGAGGGGGGAGGGGTGAGCAGTTGGAGTTGGGGGTCTTTGAGTCAGCGATGCCTCATCTGCAGACGCGTCAACTTCATCTTGTGCTTGCGGCTCTTGCGGCAACAAAAGCATTTAGCACATGATTCTTTTTCTTTTCCTTTATATATTTTTGTTTTTGCCAAGGTGAGGTCCTGTTGACAGGAAGCTCTTTGTTGTAGTTGTTGTTGTTGCTGTTGTTGCTTTTATGTTAGTCAGTTTTGGCCTTGTGGCTTGCAGGATATGTCGCCCCATCTGTCCATAAATGTGTGTGTTCCATGTACATAAATTCCAGAGTGTACTTTGCGCTTTTATTGTTTTATGTGGCTGTTGTCCGTCTGCCTCCGCTGCGTCCGTCTGCGTCTGCTTCCCGTCAACACCATCACTCAGTTTGTAAAATAAACGAGCTCTTCTCGTATCGTACATCATCGCGTGCTTTGGCGCCTTTCAGCGCTCCAAAATCTTTTACAATCATCCAGCAATTTTGTACACCAAATAAATAGCAGCAATAGCAACGAGCGGGGAGCGGGGCAGGGGGATGTTGCATTGCGGCAGATACTAGTCACAGCTAATGCCTTAAATCATTTTCATTTCTTGCCAGGCGCTTGTCTGCCCCAACTCAAGCTTCTCAAGACATCAGCCAGGCTACTGCTCCGGATTCAATTCCCCCCTCTCTCCATCTCATTGTCTCCTCCTTGTGTAGCTAGCTTTTGCTTTTTGCTCGCTCAATGTGAATATTACAATATTTTAAGAGATTTACTGACCCAACCAATGTGCAATGCGCAGCTGTACTCGCTGCGCTGTGCTGCTCGTTGGCAAAGTGCAAAGAGCTGTAAAATATTATGTATACGCAGCGGGCACAAGGCACCTGGCACCTGGAGATGGGTCGTATTTGCAACGCCAAGTTAAACATTTGTTTGGATTTAACAATAGTTGCAGTCGGACTCGGTAAATAAAGGAATCCAAATATTTGGCATATAACTCAAAATGATAAATATGCATTTTACAAATGATATTAATCTTACCCGCTGTGCAATTAGAATTCACGACTTTTACTCCTTTTGGTCTAAACAACATGTTATAATTGCTTTAGAATTAATAGTATGCTTTTATCAAGCAATATTTCAAATAAAAAAATAAATTACTATATAAATATAAATTATTTAATAAATGTAAATACTATTTTAAAATTAATAGTACAATTTTGTCCAGCAATATTTCAAATAAAAAAATATATGACTATATAAACATAAATTATTATATAAATATAAAAACTATTTTAAAATGAATAGTATAATTTTGTCAAACAATATTTCAAATAAAAAACAATATATGACTATATGAACATAAATTATTATATAAATGTATAAAATAGTAAATGGAAATCTGCTTTAAGAAATGTTGATAAAGTAATAAATTTCATTTTCATTCTCTTCTTAAAAATCTGTTTAAATAACTTGTCTATCTTTTTTTTTGTATGATACTTAAATCATACTTTGCTAGTATTCACTGTTGTATATATATATATATATAAAGTTGCTATATAGTTGCTATATAAATTCTGAGCGCTTCAATTGCGTTAATCTTATTGCAAATATGCCCAACGGAAGCTGCCTTAAAATGCATGCGATTTACACCAAAACATGGCCAAACATCGCTCATGCTCAGAATCAAGGGACAAGGGGTGGCAAGTGTGGGGGTAACTGCTGCTTAAAACCTAAAAATAAATAGAATTTTTAAGTAAATTGAAGCGGCGAAACTTATTTGCACCGTCCAACCAAGTCAGGATGGCAATCTACACTTTTGTACCAAACTTGGCCAACATAACTCACTGCGAAGCAGCCAAATGGGGCAGGGCGAAAGACACCAGTCACAAGACACAAGACACCAGACATGGCCATAGAGCAGGCAACTTGTAGAAAAGCCACACACACACACACATACACACAGTGGCTTTGGTGGCACTTTTTATATTCAACGCGAAGGCGTCGCGTCGCCCCAGCAACAAATGGTGCACATTACAAGTGCCCCAAAGCTACTTACACAGCCAGCAGCCAGCAGTCGGCAGCCAGCGTGGCAACACATATTTTATTATCAGCCAGAAAGGATGTGCGGTGTTTCTGTGTGGTGTGTGTGTGTGTCTGGTGTGCGAGTGGGTGTGTTGCACGCTGCCTGTCTGTGCAACAAGGCGCAAAACTTAAGCGGCGAAGACAAATTTTTATTGCCACAAGCCCAAGTCGATTTCGATTATTGACTGCAAGCAAACTGTTGCACACACACACGCACACACCAAACACGCACACATGCATACAGCCTGAATTGGCAACGAGTGCTGCCAACTGTCGATTGCCAAAAAAAAGCACAAGACAAATAAATTGAATGCTTAAAAATTAAACCTATTTTTATAATAGTCTTTGAAAAACTAAAAAATGGTTAAAAAAAATGTCTTCAAATTTGTAAAAGTAATTTTGAACAAACAACTTTATTTCCACAAAGCCTGTACTAGTACCTTAACAATAAATATTAAACAAATATATAGTAATTCAGTTAAAAGCTTATCTTTCATGCAATATTCGCATTTAAAAAAAGGCTGAAATGGCATCACTGGTTGGCAAGTGCCTGTGAAGCAGTCGCCCTGTGGCTTTGTCTGTCGCGTTCGCTCATTTGAGTCACATTTTATTATTTTAGTGCATTTATCGTGTGGCTGGCCTTCCATTTTATTTTATTAGAGTGACATTTGAATTGATCGAACCTGCCTTTCCTTGTGCACTTCTTTTAAATTGTTTGCCATTAAATTTGCATTAAACGCGAACGAAATCAATTTTCCGTAAAATTCTGGCAACGCAAATGGATTAACTTACCGATCTGGCAACACTTCAAATAGGCTTACCTACAAAATTATGAGTAGGCCTTGATTTTTTTTGTTTACTATCATTTGGCAAATGATTTGTCGCTTTTAACTTTTTTCACTATTCTGAAAAGTTTGTAGCGAGCAACACAATCATATTTTTTATTTCTTTAAACTTAATTTTTTTTAATTTTTTATTTTTTCGTCAAGAAAAATTTTAAAAATAAAAGTTATTATTAAAGAGAAATAAAAATGGGCTACGATAATTACAAGGGAGCTGAAGTAGCCGAATCCGACAAGGACACCTATAAGGCTGACAAGCAATACTCCGTCGTCGAGGGCGAAGTGCAACCGTCTCTGAATAGTGATGGTTCCATTGACTACGAGGTGTGCCAGACACATCCGTTGCAGGACACTTGGACACTGTGGCATTGGCAGAGCGATCGCGAGAAGAAATGGGGCGAAATGCTCAGCAATGTGACTAGTTTCAATACAGTCGAGGATTTCTTTCGGTGAGAAAACTCAGAAATTTGAATAAAAATTATTATTATTATTTTTTTTTTTTTTGATTTTTTTCAGTATCTACTATTTTATCAAGCCGCCATCGGATCTGAAGGTTTTTAATGATTATATGGTCTTCAAACATGGCATACGGTTCGTTTTTAGTTTCTATATAGTATTTCAATATTTTAAATTTCTTATTGCTTATTTCCCTGCACAGTCCCATGTGGGAGGATATCAATAATAACAAAGGCGGCCGTTGGATTTTTTTCTTGCCCAAAGAGTGCAAAGAGGTGATAGACAATATGTGGCGTGATTTGGTAATTAAATTGGCATTATACTAATATTAATTAAATATATATATATATATTTCTTTATAGCTGTTGTACACAATTGGCGAGAACTTTGAGCACTCCTTTCAAATCTGTGGCGTTGCAGTCAATGTGCGCAACTATGCTGTGAAAATATGTGAGTTTTTCTCTAGTTTATATTACATTTAAGCTGGCTGTCCAATTAGATTAGGGTTTTATTTATTTTTATTATTATAAATTGGGGGTTTGCACTGCGACCTATTAGATCTATTGTTTCTCCTTCTCAGCTTATAGCTCCTCCATCAACCCAAGTTCCTGCACGAATGCCAGAATCTTTGATGGATTGAGGACACTCATAACATGCATTCCTAGGATGCTGCATCTTTTCCTGGATAAGGCAATAAATTCTGTTAGGATATGAGTTGAGCACTCCTACTCAGTACTATAAATATCCAGTTTGGATAGGTGACTTTATAGTCTACAATGTCCTGTCAGGATACAGTCAGCACAACCTAACCTTGTCACTTTTCTACTGAGTTACCCCAATTTCCTATATCTTTGCATATGTCTGCTAGGCGATCCTCTCTCATGTGAAACCAATTTCGCCATTATCATTTGCAGCACTGTGGACCAAGGACTCGCTCAATTCGCTCGCAATTTTGACAATTGGACGCAAAATTAAGGAGCTGCTGCAGCTGCGCGACGGACAATTGGTGTACCAGGTGCACACGGATTCAATAGCCAATTACAAGAGCAAACGCAGTGCCGCATACAAATTGTAAACAAAAAACTTTATCTAAACTTAATCTTTGAGTGGAGTGTGAAGATGAGCACGTTGCGATCTTCTATCCAACTCCATCTCTATCTCTATCTCCATCTACCACTCCCACTGCATATCTCTCTGTCACTGGGTCTGGACATCAACAGACATCCTTCATAACATGTATAACATGTAACTGTAACTTTAACTGTAACTTTAACTGTAACTGTAACACAAATAAAGAATTGCATAAAAGCAGCTAGTTGTCAGTCAGTCGCCTTTCGGCCATAAAAGTGAGCACGTCCTCGGAACAAGACCAGGACTAGGAACTGGAACAGTAACGGGACTAGCATGTAAGTACAACATGGCACGTTACTGTTACACATGAGCGTTGGCTCCTTTGTGTTCTCTGTTCGTCCCATCCTCGTCACTGACTTTATTGCGATTATCCTTTGCGCCATAATTTTGGCCATTTTTGCTATCATGTCGCGTCGTGTGCGTTGCCCCAGAAGTGCTGCCTGTGTGGGCGTGGTCGTGGTCCTTTGTGGCATGCATAGCAAATGGTAAGAAATTTATGAAAATATGTTGAACACGCCCCCCGTGTTCTCCCCTAGCGCGCCAGGACATGACCAAATACGTATTGTGTGATGTGATTGTTGTAATTTGTTAGGATTTGGCTTTTTATTGTTTTATTGAATTATGAAGTGACATTCGCCAAATGACACGCACGTGATACACTAGCCAGCACACACTCACACCTACACACACACACACGGCGGGCGCCAACACGTATCCTTGACGACTCCTGCATGCTTTTTAATATGAGTGGCAAATTCCTTTCTCGCGTGAAAACGAAGAATGCATTCAGTTTTTACACTCGTACAAAAAATGCAAAAATTGGTGATTTAAAATATTCGAAAGCTAAACCTAAATTTTAAATTTAAAACAAAATTAAAAACAAAATTATAATAAGTATAAATTACTTATAAAAATTATATTTTTTGCATTATAATAAAAAAAACTCATTGTAAGAAAACCAATCAGTTTTAATCACAAAAATCGAATTTTTAGCGTTGGTCTGACAACTTCTGTCTTTACCAACATCAACTCATTCTTTATTTTCAGTGTATGCGCATTGATATGCGCAGGTGACACTGGACACAGGACGTGCAACAAGAGTGCCTGTTGTTGCAGCAGCTGCTGGCTATTTTTTCCTGCTGTTGTTGTTGTTGTTGGTAATATGGCAAGTCAAATAGTTTGGCTTCAAGTTGTGCGCTCTTCAGCAAATAGCGGACACAAATAAAAGTTAACTGCAAACCCGGCAGCACTGGCACACTTCCGTTTCCGGTTTTGGCTTTGCAGATAAGCAAACTAATGTTTTAGTTTATATTAAATGCAACGCAAGCTTAATTGAAAAAGCGCTAAGCTTACAATGAAATGAAAATAAAAAAAAGTAATCAAATTTGTCCAGCTGCCGCTTTAAGAATTTCTCGTTTTCTCTTTCCTGTGGCTGTTTTAATTAAACAAAGAGCGTAAAATGTTTGACCATTTTCCAGCTGCTGCTCCTTCCAACTGTGGGTTTTCATACAGTTCCAGTTTTGCCAGTTTTGTTTGTCCAGTGACTTGTCTTTGCCACGTAAATTTTCTTTGCCAACGAGCACGAAATTGTTTGTCCTGTTTGCCCTTCCCCGTTCCACTCCTCCTGCCCAACTTCCATGTTTGGGCTACAAAACAAATTAATTGTCTGTCGCTGGTTTCATTTTTTTTTTTATTTTTTATATTTCTTTTTTTTTTGCTATTTCACATAAATATTTTCATGCTTGCCCCGCCTCTGGTTGGGGGTGCCTCTCTGTCGCATCTGTGCAGCTTTCAGTGTTGCGTAAATTGCTGCCACATTTGTTGGTCTTGTTGCTTTTTATTTGCGCTATCTTTTCCCTTGTCTACTGTCGCTTCTCTCACTCAAATCTCACTTGGCTTCCGCTTAGCTCATTTGCTGCTTTTGGGTTCCCCTCCAATTCCTCACCCTGACCTCCACAATTTTCGTCATAATTCAAATGTAATTTCATTGCCATCACCAGCTCCCCGGACGCTCATAATTATTTTTTGATTAAAGATGCGCCCCGCTTCCTTCTGGTCCTCCGGCTGTCCATCAGCTAGCCATTTGGGGCGCCCTTTCTCATCCACCCAAAATGTCCCCAGTAAACGTAGTATAAATGGCCAGCATCCTTGAGGTCGCTGCGTATCCTTGGCGAAAATGACTTTTATGTTTTGATAAGAAATTGTTTGAATGGCTACTTTTACACAGAGAAAAAAAATGCTTTTCCAAAACATACAATATTTATTTTTGAATTTTTCTATCACCTTTTTCGTTATTTTTAAAATATTTAAATATTTCTTTGCTTAGCTTAAGTTTAGTATTCTTTTTTGTATTAAATTTGTTAAGTCTTAAATAAAAAAATATGTTTGTGTAAATATAATTTTGCGAAAATATTTCGTCAATTCAATGTTTGCATTTATGTTTTCCAAATTGCGTTTGCAAAATTGAATTGAGCATTTTTCATTTTACACATTGCTCGTTTTAAGATTCAGTTCAAAAGGCACATTGAATTCAATTTCTCGTTTATTAAGCTAATATTGCCAATGAACCCTGAACTCTTCGATTTCATTAAGGAATCTTTCGTATCTTTTTTGAGTTTTTAAAAGTTTAATATTTATATTTTTACTTTGATGATTTTCTCAATTCAGTTGCTCCTGTTGTGCAAACAAAATTTGCATAAGCCTTGTCAACTTTGCCATGGCTTATTTCAGAGCATTCGATACACTCATAAATAAATAAGACATATATATATATATATCTATATATATATTTATATATACGAGAAGCCTTGAACGCTTGAGTTTTGAGCAGATTGCTTCTGGAAATGCAATTAAAATAACGAGAGATGTCGGAATGCAATAATAATTTCTCGATTGACAATCAAATTGACAAACAGGTCGACAAATTAACACGTTCACATCGTTATCATGTTTCAATATTTTATATACATATATGAATATATATATATATATATATATGTATAATCGAGTGGAAAACCCGCAGCTTCAAAATGCAATTATAGGCATTTGATTTGTATACGGATGTGGCTTGGGTGAGATGCAATGGCTTTAATTAAATTTATTACAATGCACGGGGTATAATTATGGTTATGGCATCAACAAACCAATAAAACAGAAGAATAACTATTATCTTAGACACACCGTAAATTGAATACTCTTTAGAATTCCAATTAAGAATATATTTGCTTTGGAAAATGAATTCAATTTTAACAAAAAGATTGCTCGAACTTGGTTATCAAAATTGATTTATTTTTGTCAAAAGTTATGCAAGTTGTTTGATAATCCCTCCTTTTAGGGAATATGATTTCCAACTCACTTTTCCAATTTTGAATGCAGCATTTTTGTAGAGTTCAAATTATAATCAAAAATTACTGCTTAT
Source organism: Drosophila multiciliata (assembly GCA_037043605.1). Classification (NCBI taxonomy): domain Eukaryota; kingdom Metazoa; phylum Arthropoda; class Insecta; order Diptera; family Drosophilidae; genus Drosophila; species Drosophila multiciliata. The sequence continues at coordinate 20,812,283 of JBAMBF010000301.1, read as the reverse complement.
TAAAAATAAACAAAGCTGCGACAACAATTTATCCAGCGACCATCAATTTCAATGGATGTTGTGTGATCTGCTGATCCAATCCATATTGATATAGCTTTAGATATTATTTTATTAAATCGAAATTGTCTCCTTTAATGCGTTACACGCCAAATGGCAAAAGCAAACGGCTTTAAAATGACGAAAGAATTAAGTATAACTTTTGAAATCATAAATACAATTGCTCATAATAACGGCAATTGTTGTTGTTCCCAGCGCACTTTTGCATTTCCAAATAAAAAACAACATTAACAAAAATGGCAGAAAAAAAACAACAACAACAAAAAAACACAAACTAGTTAAAAGTTGACAACAATAAAATGTCAAAATGCTTGCAGCGAAAACTTTTAAGCCCAGTGACTCGGCACAACAACAATACAAACAGATATATACATATATATATTTATATATATATATATATATAGATGTAACTCTCCAACTCCAACTGAAACCCTTTTGTCAGTGTGTGTGTGTGTGTATTTAATGTGCCCAAGCCTAGCTGACTCCGGCTACCTTTTTCTGTTCATTTTTTGTCGTTCTTTTTTTTTTGCCAAACCATAAAAGCAAATTTTTCTAAAATTTCATGTCACCCCTCGAGCATGCTTCTGGGCGAGGGGGGACGTGGGGAGTGAGGGAACCCAAGCTATTTGCAATTTAACTTTTTGCCAGGCGCAGATACACAGCAAAAGGATGGGCATGGAAAACAAGGACACGGAGCCCAAGCAGAGCTTTAGTTTTTAGTTGGCTTTTATTAACTTTTGTCTGGGTAAATGTATATATATAAATGAGTATGTGTGTGTGTTTGTGTGTGTGTGTTTAGACAGTTCCACTTAGTTTTGGGCATAAAAGTTAAGCTATTACTGAGATTTGAGACGTTCGCCTGTCCCTCGACAAAAACGACTGGCCAATTTACAGTTAACTCAAATTTCTTTAACAACCCTCCATTATCTACCTAGAGGGTGCAGAGGGTGCTGCAAGTGTGGTAAGGTGGTATGGTTTGTGCAACTTGCGTCTGCTGCTGCTGCTGCTGCATAAGGCTGAAGCACCACTTCATGCACAATTTAACTTTGAGTTGAGTTTTGTGTTACGTTTTTGCTGTTTTTTTAAATGCTCCTCGTCTGCCTCATTTGTCTGCTCCTTCACTTGCGGGTCATCCTCTCTGGCAGCTGCACCTTTCGCGGCAGCTTCTCTTGCGGATCCTTTTCTTTTGATATTTCTTCGTCGTCGTTCTTCATCTCGTTAATTTGTTTTTAATTTTAAAAACTCCTCCACTACCTTATCCTCCCACTCTTCCTTCACCTGTGGTAGCAGCATCTCTGGCACATCCTCGTCCATTTCCTTATTTCCCTCCTCGTCCATTTCCTGTTTTCCCTCCTCGTCCATTTCATTGTTTCCCTCCTCGTCCATTTCATCCCAATCGAAAAAAAAGCTCTTGTACTCATTCACTTCTTCCCACTCCTCATCGATGTCCTCCCACATATTGACCTCATCCTCCAACCCCACCAACCGCTGCTTCACCACCTTTTTAATCTGCCTCTTCCTATTGGGCAGTGCGATCTTCATCCTTTTAAGCAGCAAGTCTAAGCAAAAGAGTTTATTCATCAGCAACCTGCTTATCTTTTTGAGATGCTTTCCCCTGTTGAGGGTGTTGAAGATTTGTTTGGCGATCAACAAATGTTCGAGCAGCTGCGGCATTGAGTTATTGAAAAAGATCATGTTACCCAAAGTCTGTAAGAGAATAAAGTTGAGGGATAATTATTATTAATGAATTTTAAATGGAGATATGCAATTTCTCACCTGTATTATCAGATCCGCAGCCGGCATGCGCTTGTAGCTCTTGCCACAGTCCAATGTGGTCATGAAGAAGAAGAGCTTGACCAAAAAGGGCGTGGCAAATGAGAAGCAGCGTTTCGCGTAGAGCGCGCGATAGAGAAGCATCATCGCATTGTGATTGCGATGATGGACGTATTCGTCACTTGTGCGCCACTTTGGCAAAACGACGGCCCAGTCGAAGGAGCTGTCGGTGCCAGTGTGGCCCAATTGTCCGTAGGCCAACCACTTGCTGCTAATGGGCGCATTGAAATATGCCGGCAACGGCATCTCGGCGCCATCAAACTCAATGGCTAAGATGAAATCGATGCGGAAGCCCTGATCGACTACCCCCCTCTCCATAAAATACACGTGATGCACATACGGGAGGCCATTTTGGCGCTGTGCATTATACTTCAGATCATAGACATCATTAGAACGGTCAGCCCGATTGCGTAACGAATGGATGGCATTCTTCAGATCACGCTCGAGGAGACAGTTGATGTGCTTTGCGTTGAGCGTATTGCCAAAGAAGAAATCGTGTCGAAAGCCGTTTTTCGAACTAGAATCGGTTAACTGCACACAGCGCTCGGTGGCATGGAATCTGGCCTGCAGCGGGAAGGGCACTCGTATGGGCAAAAATATGTCAAATTCCGCGTGCATTTGTAGATTAATCTGGCGCACCGCAGAGGCTGTGATTTAAGATACAATAATAAGACTTAAATTAATAAGCAGTTGCAACATTTGCTTACCACATTTGGGCATCAGACCGAGCAAACCGTGAAAAACGGATTTGTTGTCTTTCAACGCTAACAGTATGCGTGCAACCAATAAACCGGGTTCACTGGAGTGTCGATCCCAGTTTTCCAGGTCCCCACAGAAATCGAGCGTTATTTTTTCCAATAAATCATCAAAATCAGATAAGTCCATTTTGCTTAAGCAATTGTCTTTTACTTTTCTAAAGGGCAACAACAAAAATCGTTCAGTGTTGCAAACGGCGTTGCCAGCAGTAATGCCTGTTGCCGTTAATTATGATGAAAACCTATTGTTAGTATTTTGCGACTGCGTGGCATCGCCTTATCATTTTAGTCTGTTGATCGTTTATCGTTATCGTAAATGTAATTTACACATATTCGATAAGCTGTTACATTGATTTTAGTTGAAAGTTCGTCTTTCCAGGAAATTAACACTGGTTGGCGGATCTATGAAAATATCAGCGTGGCCAGCATAAAAAATGAATGAAATTCGAATAGCATCCAATTTACTACGTATTTTACTACGTTTTGCGGGTTGCCTGAACCCGCCCTCCTCCTGCATCCGTATTTTACACACTAACGCACACACACACGTGGCTTCTGCGCAGTGGAGCACAGCATCCACAGTTAAAGTCCATGGCGAAAATGACAACTGGCAGCGAAGATATCTCCTTGGTTTATGGCCAGCGCAATGTGAATTCAGTTGCTGTTTGACGTTCCTCGCGTGCGGTTGTGCCTGGCTCCCTGTACTCTATAGACTAGATAGAGTGGGATAGACAGAGACAGAGAGAGAGAGTGAGAGACAAAGAGCGGGACTTACACCCGCACACTGAAACTAACGGTGATTTGAGTGTCGATTTGTGTGTGTGAGTGTGTGCGTGTGCGTAAAGAGAGACAAAGCTTGAACATCAACAAACAGAAGAGAGCGGCGCCGACGCTGTCGCATTTGATGTTTGTGTACGAAAGAGCATGTAAGGCAGCAAAGTGCAATAGCGAGGAAAAATGCACTAGCAGCAGCAAGAACAACAACAACACATAAGCAGCGGCAACGTGCACGCTATGTAAATAACAGTTATGTGTAGTGATACATATGCATGTACTTTGTGTGTGCTTGTGTTTTTATTAGTGTAGTATCTATTACGAGAAACTGTAGTGTGTGTGAATCAACGGACGCCGGCAACAAGACAAAAACAACAACAACAATAATAATAACAACAACAACGCGCAAAATTTTCGCTGATAAAGTTGTGTTGTCTAATGAAAGGTGCTAGGCCAGACCACCCACCCACTACACTACACGCTTTCGCGTTGCATGCTCGCAAATTGAAAATAAATTGAATTGCAACAACGTGCAAAAATCAAGCTAAGCCAGAACAACGACAAAAACAAGAACTTTTTTGCACGACTTTCCTTTCTATTTTATTCCGTGTTCTGTTCGCCGCTGCTCTGTGTCTGTTTGTGTGTGTGTGTGTTTGTAAACGTGCAAGTGTTTTTGAGTGAATTGCATGCAAATTTCGTTTAATTTGATGGCAACTTAAGACTTAAAAATACAAATATTGCTGCGCATTTTTTATTTTATACGTCTAAAGTGAACTCTGAACGTTGCCGCATGTTGCACGCTGCAAACCAAATACTATCTGAAGTGCACAGTGACTAGATTATTCTTTAATGACGTTTGTGTGTGTTCAAAAAAATAAGTTTGTGTTTCAAGCCAATGAAAAAAATCGAATTTCCACTAGTTGAATGCGGCGAATTGAAGTTGAAGTTGAAGTTGCTTCAAAATTTTATATTTCAAAATAATTACTTTTGAAATGCAGGTATTTTTTATTTCTGGGTTAATGGCAGAAGTGTTATTTATATTTATATTTTTAACTAATTTTCGTCAGCATTTTCTATGCAATAATATACATTTTTCAATTTTTAATGCGTTTCGGACATTTTTGACATCATTTTCTTTGCAAAAGAAATAATAAAAAAACGTTGGTTGTTAATTTTCTTTGCCTAATTTTTCGTGAATTTGGGGCAAAGAAAGCTGATATAAATATTAGTTTCAGATTTAAGCAGTTGATACATAGAAAGTAGATCTAAATGTACTAAACGAGACTAACATAAGTGGTTTCTATGGAATTGGTAATTGGCCAAGTATAACACAACCTTCTGCTTTTCTTCAGAGATTTGTTGCTTAGCACTTGTGCCGTTACGATATAAATTAAAACATTTGAAGTATGCTTTAAATAAGCATGGCATGACTCTTTTAGCTTTTAGCTACGCTGGGGGAGGGAGTACACGTCTCATCAATAAAGCATATGCTGCTAGCATATGTAATCCTTGGCACTTTTATTGTACAAAGCGCACAACGCCACCACCCCCACTTCTGCGTGTGTCGCCCATTAAGTGCCTGTGCCCCGCCCACCGCCCACTGTTCGCAATCCTTTCCGAGTGCTGGCAAATTGGAAGACACGTTTAGCGACGCTTTCACGTAGCCGTCTCTGTTTCTGCTGATGCTGCTGCCGCTGCCGCTGTCGCTGCCGCTGCTACTGCTTTTACTGTTTTCAACCTTTTGCCGTAATTGCCGTTTAATTGTTTGACATTTTACCTTGTGTGCTGTGCTACTCTCTCTCCCTTTCGTTCTCTCTCTGTCTCTCTCCGTCTCTTGTTTTATTTGTATATATAATATGCTTTTCACATTGTGCACAGAATTTGAAATTTTCTTTTATTATGCTCGGGCAGCTGCTGCTGCTTTTGCCGAGCAATTAGAACCCAAACACACCAAGTGACTTATTTACAGCATTATTTTGACTTAAAACTCTTTTTGTTTTCCTTCTTTTTTTTGTTTGGAGGCTGCTTTTATTTTTCAAGCACATTTTGAGACTGCAGCAGCTTATGCTGAACGCAGCACATAAATAATGCTTATACCGGCCGGCTACCATCTGCCAAAGTGTGTGTTGCCCACACACAGAGACACATACACGGTGTGTGTGTGTGAGAGAGTGCAAATTAACGTTGCACATTGCCTATTGATTTTATGAACGAAGCTTGCTGCAGCAGCTGCAAAACTATTTTGAACATTGCCGCCATGACAAACTATAAATCTGTCTGCCGGCATATACAACACACACACAAACACACATACAAACACACCACATATATATATATATACTATATACGTGCTGCACACAAACAAAAACACTATATTTATCGATTGGATGCTGCTGTTGCTGTTGCTGATGTGTAGTAGTAAAAATTGCTCGTATTTCATGCGGAAGTGACCATGCATACACTAACACACACACACACACACACACACAAACTTACGCACACACAAAATGGCCGCCCATGTGCGTCGTAGTAGTAGTTGTATTTGCTGCTGTTTCTCTTGTTGTTGTTGTTGTTGTCCTCTCGTAGTAATCGTAGAACAGCCGGCAACGCAACGATAAATGGTTTGGTTTATTTAAATTTTTGCAGCATGCCTCGTGCCGCATGCGGCTTACGTGCAGCAGTTAACAGTTACTACTACCATATATAAGCATCATTTTCATTGTTTTTTTTGTTGTCTTTTTTCGGCTGGACAACAGCTGCAATGGCTCGTATTGCGTATACGTAATGTGCGTATTTGCACTGTGACAAAAAAAGGGGATTTTTTGTGCTAGATTCACGTACAAACCAAATTTATAAAGTTCTTCGGGATAAAAATTCTCATCCAGATTGCATTTTAGTCACTTGAAATAAGTTTATTTTGTTCTTATATAGCTGTAAATTATTCCCGAGCTAAAACCGATTTAATTCAACTACAAAATACTCATCAATGGCAATTTTTTCACTTAAAATAATTGTGGTTTGTTCTACTTCGTAATTTATGCACTTTAGATTCTTGAATAAATATAAATTATTATTATATTGAACTCAAAATTCGCTTAATCTCTTAAATACTTCAAATAAGAACCTTATCTGCTCTGCCAAGTCATTTAATTTTAAATTGCAAAAGTTTCTAGAGATGTTTAGAGAACTCAACTGTCTTAAATTGAGTAATAAATATACTCAACTAAACACGCTAAAAATATTTGGTATGTATAACAAAAATCAGACGTTTATCAAGTATTTTCTCCTCTCAACCAGCATTTTAGAGCTTTGGAACTCAGCTGTCTTAAAATAATAAAATTCATTCTTTACATACGCATTTTCTGCTCTCTTCCAGTATTTAAGAACTCGACCAAATTGCTTTTATTTTTTTTGTCGTGTTCATTTTTTCTGTGGCACACAAAATAGGGCTGGTAAAGCGTCAACGATTGTTGCTGTCATTAATTAGCTGTGCGCAACTCAGCAGCAAGTTTCACTTTTTTCATCGTCGTCGTAGTTGTTGTTGTTGTTATTGTTGTCATCGTCAGCCCTAATCCATCATTTGCCACAAAAGTCACGTACAACAGTTGCAGCAGCCTCTGAGCTTGAAAAGGAAACTTCCACGCGGAAGAAAGTTCATGCAACTTTAACACACAAACAGGCAAAACGCGGATGGTGAAAAGTATTCTTGGCTTATGACTGCCAAGTTTGTTGTAACAAATTAAGAAATCACTTTCGCCCTGCCAGCAGCAAATATATATATATATATAAATACCAGTATGCAAGTCGGGCTGCAGTTGTGTTCCCATCTACCCTCCCAAAGATTGATATCTGCATGTGGAAAAACGACAACCCAAAAGTGATGCGACCCCAAAAAAGTGTTGCATAAAACAAATGTCAAAAAGGGGCGCCACTTCAACTTGATAAATGTACATGAATGGGCTCTATATGCATATTATATAGCTGTATACATAACAGGTTATATAAATACAATGCGCGCAGATATAAATATATATATGCATATATATATATATATATAACTGTATCTGGTAACGAGCTGCAACACAGTTGGCAAACAAATTTCTGTGATTGGCGTGTGACATTTTCAGCGCAGAGGAACGCGAGTTGCTATTTTAAATGTTCGCATTTATATTTTATGTCTGTCTATGAACATGATTGATGTGCAACAAGGAGGTGTGGCAGAGCGAGGCAGTCAGAGGTGCTAAGCAAATGTCAAGAAAGGTCCAAAGTAAAAGGCGTTCGATGGCTGACAGCGTAGCGCAAAAAGTTTTCCAATCGAGCCAGTTGAGCAGCAGCGGAGTGGAGCGAAGCGAAGAGGTGAAGCAGTTCAAACTTAAGAGCCGTTATGTGGTAGAAATTGAAAAGCACTTAAGGTGTGCTTGATATGGGTATATAGGTATAGTTATAAGTATTGGTATAGGAGAAGGTATAGATATAGATATAGATATAGATATAGATATAGTTATAGATATAGATATAGATACATAAATATATATATTTATATATATATATATATATATAGATATATATATATATAGATATCGATATAGATATATTAATATATATATTGATATAGGTATAGGTACAGGTTAGATAAAGTACTAGGAATTGATATATCTACTGGTAAACTTAATTATCTTAGAGAAAACCATATTAAGCACATAACTCCAATAATTTATTATAATGATAATTTATCATCTCCATATTTTATATAATATTTAACTACTCAGTTTACATATGCATTTATTTTTTTTAAGAAAAGCTGCCAAGATTTTTCAATCTATAATCCTTTATACATATGGAAAATCAATAAAATCAGTTGTCTTTAAGTAATGATTGGTTTCTGAATAGAAGACAAGACAGCTTGGGTATTATCCATATATAAAATATGTTGGTAAAGTTTTCAGTATATATTTCTTATCCCAAATTTTTGTAAGCTGTAATGCTAAATAAATATAAATATATTAACTCTAGAATGGTTCTGTAAGCAATAAACTAGATAGTTAATATATATTCTCTTTACTTCAATATATTATTTGATAGCTTATTATTCTTATAGACTTTCTCAATAGACAATGTTTTTTTGCAATCTTCAGCCCTTAATTCTAATAGCAAAACAATATTAAATTAATATATTTTCTTTAAATTTTGTATATTCGCAGTTTGCGTATAAATTTGTTAAACATGTTTTTTTCTGCCAAGATTTTTCAATCTGCAACCCCAAATACGTATTTAAGTTAGCGAGAGAGAGAGAGAGAAAGAGGGGGGTAAAGAGAGCAGCTACTTATTATGTCAGCTTGCTGCTCAAGAGGCCAATTGTTTTTGCACTTTTGCATCGCCCCTAGCTCACTTATTTGGCAATAGCTTACACCCCCTTCCGCCCCACCCCTCTCCAACCCAGTCGCAAGGCTTTCCCCATATTTACTTGGTCCCCACTCGCATTTTTACTTAACCCAATATTTTGCTCGTTAGTCATAAAAAACAAAAGCCCAGCAGAGTGTGGCGTAGTAAAAGCCAAAGGCAAGGAAAAATCACTGAGCACCCAGGCAACAGCAACAACAAGAATAACAACAACTGTAGCAACAACAACAACAACAACAAGGCAACAACTACTGGCATCAGCTGCTATGTGCAAAAAGTTTATGACTTTAGACCCATTTTGTGTGTTATGCGGTGGCGACGCTGAACTCAATTTTTTTGCACTGAATCACAGCAGTAAGCCCAACCCCTAAATTTGTAAGGGGTGCGGGGTGCAGCAGGGTGTGACAGAGGGCGCAGCCACCAGGTCGTTTTCCAGTCTTACCTTAGGTTTGTTACTGCTCCTGTTCCTCCTGCTGCTCCTCCTGCTGCTGCTACTTCTCTATCTGACTGCGAAGCTGGCGTCGCTGCTGTTCTTAAATGATTTTTATGTGCACTTTAGTCGCAAGCAAACAAGAACAAAAATAACAACAACAACAACGAGAACCAAGAGTCGTCTGTCTTTTTTTTTTTTGTTACATATTTGAATACCCTAGAAATGTGATGAAAGAGGTGTGGCATTAAGCTGTGGCAGGGCTTGGAATGACCATTTTTGTAGGTGTGAGAATATATGGCTTTAGCTGTATATTGATCAGTTTAACTCAATAATAATATATATAATGTTGTTTAATCAGTTTAAAATAGACAAAAATAATTAGTTAATTGCTTAAATAAATACAATTTAAATGGAAAAGGATATAGTGTTGGCTGTCTATTTGTCAGTTTTTAACAGTTAAAAATATAATAATAAATAGCTAAAATAAAAATTGATTTGTTAGTTTTTAACAGTTGAAAATATAAAAATAAAAGCTAAAATAAAAATTTATTTGTCAGTTTTTAACAGTAAAAAATATAATAACAAATAGCTAAAATAAAAATGTACCTTTTCTTTTGGGCAGTTAAAAAGTTAGCTAACATTTTAAAAATAATAATAAATAATAAAATTATTATTATTAATATTAATATTGTTATTTATACAAAATTGCAATATTTAAAGCTTTTTATAGACTCTAAAGAGCTTAACTGGGAGATAACTCTAAACCCAGTCGTTAAATATATATTAGACCTTTAGATGAATGTTTGCTCAATATAAAAATACGTTTTGCAAAATCAGCAATTCTTACTGATCAGGAATATATATATATGGAGTACCTTTACTTCTGTTTTTTACATACCTTTTAAAATTCCTATATAAAATGTTGTAATTTTAAAGACAGAAATACAAGTTATTTTTCGGTCAGGGTATCTGTCCGTCAATCCCATACTTGTCTGTCTTTATATATTTGTCATATTATATGCATATATATTATCTTCAATCTTATCTCTTTGCTCTCTTTGTCTCACAGTTTCCGCATAATTTTTGCTTGTTTATTCGTTTGTTTGTCTCCTGCTTTTGGTCTATTGATTTTCCTTCTTTTTTTTTGTATTGATGTGTTTTGTCTCGTGGCTGGCTGCATTTGTTTGCGGCCAGTCAGACAGTCATTCAGTCAGTCAGTCAGTCACTCAGTCAGTTAGCCGGCCAGTCTCGGTCGGCCAGTGTTACAATTATGCAACAGACAGACCCAAAACTGCTGTCTGCTGTCTGTTGCCTGCTGCATGTTGTTGGCCATTGTTTTTAGCCCGGTTAGTACTCTAGCCGGGTCCAGCCTCCCTTTTACTGTCCATATGCATTGTATTGATTTTTTTTGCGGACCAACCCATTCACAGCAGCCGCCCAGAGACGCCATAAAAAGTCATTAGTGAGAAAGGGTTCTCCGCTCTGGACCTGAATCTGCACACTGAGAAAATTTTGCATGCCTTGCTATGTTTTTCTAAAAGCTGCATCAAATCATAAAACTGATTTTCTGAAGTTAAACAATATATAATTTTTATGCAAAATTTAATTCATATATTCTAAATTTGAGCAAGTCTTTAAAATAGTAAAAAATGCCCTTGTTTTTCTGAGTGTACGAGTTGTGGCTGGAGGTAGCTTCGAGTGTATAATGCTAGAATTTAAATACGAGTACACGTTGCCATGTGAATGAACCGTGCAGCATGCCGCATGCAACGGTATGCTGTTGCTGCCTGCACCTACGCGGCGTATGTGCAATCTGTGTATTTTTGTGTGTGTCTTATTTTTGTGGTCCTTCTTTATATTTCTGCCCACGCAAAAACAATAAACTAAAAGCAATTTGCTTTTGATTTATTGACGCTACGTACGTGGCAAGGAGGCAGGCAGCCAGACAGCAGACATCAGCAGGCCGGCCACATGCAACAAGCTGAAGCTGAAGCTGAAGATGTAGCAAGCGCTGAGACATGAGGCATGATCAGAATCGTTCGCGTAATGATTATCTATTAAAATAAATCACGTATTTGGCAACAGGCGACGGCAAACTTGAGCAAGTTTTGCCAAGTGTCGAAGTCTATAAATTGCTAACGTGGACGGAGTGTATGTGTGTGTGTGTGTATGGGTGTGTCCTGTCTGGTCCTGTGCAGGCTTTGTGGCAAATTTCATTTTGGCAACGAGCACAAATTGCCGCTGACAGCAAAGTCGGCCAAGAAAAAAAAAATACTAGTAAAAAAATAAACCTCCGCCGGAGACAGCGTCAAGTGTAATATAAACAAATCGAACTTGACTGGAAAGTGTTTAAGCCCTTTTTCCCTCTAGGCCGAGAGAGCTGCAAACTGTGTGTCTGCTGCCAACTAAGTGAAATACACATAAGCAGCGCTTACAAAGGCAAATGACATTGGGCGCACTTAAGAACCCCCCTCTCCAGCACACCCCCTTTCCTTTACGTTCTTCTCTCTCTTTTTTTTGACTTGGGCTAAGCCTTCAAAAGACTTCAAAAGTAATGGCCACACAAGCTATTGAAGGCACATTAGTCTCCTGTTACTTTGCTGCAGTTTTTAGTGCGATTCACATTTCCGGTTTTAGTTGTGCCTTCAAATTTTCTAAAAGTGTTTGTTAAGTGAGGCAAAAATTGCTGGCTTTGGTAATGTTTCTTAAAGTCTGCACATTTTCAAAGGCGTTTGTAAATTTTCGAGAGTTTTCCGCTTGAAATAACAAATTGAAGCAAATGTCTTTTCAATATGGGGCAATTTATTTACAGCTGTGTTTAAGATTGAATATTTCAGTACAATATTAAGTTTAAAATTAAGTTAACTTTTTATTAAACTTTTACAATTTTTGTGGAATGCCCTGGAATATTTTTTTTCTTAGGTGAAGAATAGAATTCAGATATCTTTTAAATAAAATCCCATTTAGAGCAGCAGATTTAACTTTTCTTGAATTAATTAATAAATATTCTCTTCTGCCTATTGTAGTTTTTCCATTCAATAATTTTTTTTTATTTTAAAAAATGTTATGCTTTTGACAGCACTTTGGTTTGTCAGGTTTTGCATATTTCTCACGCTTTAGTTGAGCCAAATTGCATTTTGAAAGCTGCTTAAGTCAGCAATTTTCTATAATTTGCTCGCTTTGTATGCTGCTGCAGATGTTGCTATTGTTCCTAGTGTTGCTATTGTTGCTGTCGCACTTTTAAACTAATTGCCAGCAATTTAGCAAACGTTGCCAGAGCAATGCGGCGTATGCGTGATATTTATGCTGCTATCTACTCAGCTGCGGCTTTTTTTTTTATTTATTTTTATCTCTCAGCTGACTTTTGTTTGCTGCTGTGCAAGCCCAATGCGCACATTTGCCGCATAATTGCCAAGTCATGATTTTTTACACACCAAAATCCAAAAAAAAAAAGACAAAATAATTGAATATGCAGTGGGGAAAAGATTTTCATGTGTCGCCTTTTCTTTATTTTTTTTTTGTATTTCTGTTGATGCCACATTGTGCTTGCTGCTGATATTCGCACTGGGCATAATTTCCATATTGCTTAAGCGGCATTTTCGTTGCTCTTTGGGATCGTACGCAGTTCCACTGCCCCCCTCATTTCCATTTCCCTTCGCTGTGCTGAGTTTATCGTTTGACAGCCTTACTGCTGTTGTTGTTGTCTTCATTTTATTTGTTGTTGTTGTTGTTTCGTTGTTGCTTCTTATCAAATTGGCGTTTGTTCCCTTTTGCATAGTTCATGTTACGCATTTTTTTTCGGTTCCACCTCACCTCGGGGACCACTGCGCTTTGGCATAAACATTATGTCGCAACTGGACAAGTCGGGGGACAAGTTAAGGTCTTGTCAAGCGATTTGCAGCACACATGCTTTTCCTTCATGCTTTTTGCTGGCTGTCATTCTGTGTGTTGCTTAGACTGGCTTAGAGGGACAAGTTTTGGGGGGGGGCATGTCATAGTAGTATGATATCTGTTCACTTGAGCTCAACTTATGGCGCTCCAATTTCGCGCTGATGCATAATTTTTGCAGGCGCGCATAAAAATGCGCTCAAAAGGAGGGTTGGAGCGGAGGGGAGTACAAAAGCCAAAGCCAGGAAAAGCACGGAAAATCCGGGAGCGTAAAAAAGAAAAAACAAGGAAAAATATATTGTGCATCACTGTTGGGGACTTTGACTGTGTATGCCTTTGCCTCGTTTATCTTTCATTCTCAAGTGCTTGTCCGTGCGTATGGGGTGTGCCTGTGTGTGCGTGTGTGTGTGTGACATGATTAATATCCCCGCTGACAGTTGACTGACTGTCGTCAAGTGAAATCAAAAGCGTTGCAACAAACTTCAGCTTCAACACAGCGCAACTTTAAATATTCGCCTCAGCTTCACAATATTTATTATATACAATTTTACCACACTGCGAAAAAATAGGGCTGTTTTCAAAGTTGCGATTTTCTAGGCTGATGATTTTGAACTCACACACTTATTTTAAATTTTATTCACTTATTTTTACTCAACAGCCTCGAGCCGCATTAAACATTTTGTTGAATTTCGAAGCGCGTAATACATAAATAAACAAAAACAACAAAAATAAATAACAATTTCGGGCGAACCATTAAAAAGTTACAATCACAACGGAAATCTGTTCATGTGCGCATAAGGCTAAAAACATATAAATAAAACTGTAAAGAAATTAAAGCGTAAAGCAAACAAATCAACAAATCAAAGGGAACAAAACACAACAAAAAACCAAAAGGCAAAACAAAAAAAAACGCAGGAAAAAAGGAAAGCAGAAAACGTAAAATAAATAAAAATAATAAACACCAGCGAAATTCGGCGTTTAAAACACACACATAAAAAATGTAATGGAAAGCATTAGTGCTCATAAAAAATGGATTTACACAGCCTTTTTAAGGCTGTCCTGATCCTGTACATCATACGAGGTGAGTTGCTCTTTGATTTTAAATTAATGACCAGGCTTTCCCCATTGCCAAAACAATACAATTTTTTAATATACAAAATGCATATAATTTTATAAATTTTTTATAACTGAATAGGAATGAAAAATAATATAAATATATACATTTTTTAGCATATAAAAAATTCACTTTGTGTATTTATAAAACTAAAAAAAGGGTTAATATAAATAGCTAAATGAAAACAATGTGTGGGTTTAGCGATTTCTATAACATTGTCAAAACTCATTTAAAAATTGCTATTTGTTTGAATTTCAAATTCAAATTGTTTAGAGAAGAGCTTAAATTTTCCATTTGAAAATTGGCTTTCATTCATGGATCTTGATTTATACAGCAGACAAACATTACTTTTAGATGATGCACTAGGTATTTGTAGCCACAAACTGAGCTACTTCGATCCAGGTCTCTTCGCATGTTAACCATATTTCAGGCACTTCATTCAAGCAATTTTTCAACATGCGACAACATCTGGAATTTGCCATTTAATGTCTTACTGCATGCATGCGACAATTTGGTTTTTTGTTTTCCTTTTTCTGGCCTTTTCAATTTGCGACTGATTCCTAGCCATTCGGGCCTCACTTTTTCTGTTCTTGGCTAAAAATAATTAAGCTGCGTTGCCAGTTTTTTGTGTTCTTACATTTCTCCATTTCCCTGTTTGCTGTTGCTGCTGTCTCTGTTGCTGCTGCTTCTGTTCGTGTCGCTTCTTTGGTTTGTCTTTTGTGCGCTGTCGCTTGCAACACTTCCCACACAGCCACTTTGTCCATTTTGGCTAACAAGCCGTTGCAAGCAGCAATGGCCATCACTGCTTCCTAGCCCGCTCTCGCTCGCTCTTCTACCATCTTTTGATACACTGATCCTGCTGATAAATGCAGAATATTTGTTCTTTATTTCCGTATTACATACACTTTCATTCTGCATTTAAAGTACTGCATTTTTTACTATGACTATCAATTTATTCATACTTTTAATGCGCAATTTATTTAGAGATAAAAGCGTTTAAAAATTATACTTTTAGAAATCGGCTCAGTTTTGGAAAATTTTACATCATTCGAAAGATTTCTTGACACTTTTTTTTGTAGTTTTAATTTTTAAATTGGAAATTAAATCAGTCTTGGAAATTAAATCTAACTTTGAATGTAATATTAATCAACGGGTTTTGCTTCCCTAAATGCAATTTTTATTTGGTTTTTAATACAGTAATGAAAATTAAATAAATCCATTGAGTTATTCCCAACACTCACCTTAAAAGCAGTTTTTTGTACATCTGTTTTTAACTGTTCTCCAACTGGGCACAGAGTATTCCTCAGTTGCTTGGGGTCGCCTGTAAAGGTCCTTTTCGAAATTTTTCATTCTTGGTTTTTGTGCGCTTTTGAAAAAGCCAAAGTTATCAGCAAAAGATCAACGGCAGCGTTGAGTCTTGCAACGTTTTGCTGCCTGCCTCCTGCCGTAGGCGCTTTTGTTTTTTTTTGTCCCTTTGCCAAAGCCAAAAGACTGCGGGCTGTTGTTGGTGCTCTTGTTGTTGTTGTTGTTGTTGCAGTTGTTGTTTCAACTGGTCTCTGACTGTGACAGTGTGGGCCTTTGCTTGTTGCTGATGATGAGGCTGATTATGCGCTGCATGCTGTCGCGCTGCCTTGGACAATGCTGTCCCCGCAGCTTGCCACAAAAGCTTTGCTGCTAGCTGCTAGCTGCTTGCAACTCAGCCTGTTTACTTGGCTCGCCTTTTTGTTTTACAAAAGCTGCCTAGTTGGCTGCATAGCTGCCTGAATCCCCCCACCTGCCTGCCTGGTTGTTTGCCTCAGTGTTTTGCCTGTGATAAACCACTGCCACAGCCCCCAACCAAAACCCACTCAACAGCTGTGTGTGTTGCTGCAACGTGACATTCGAGGTCATTCACTTTTCGAGGGCGTGTTGTTGAACTTGGTGTTGGTTGTGTATTTCCACGTGTGTGTGTGTGTGTGTTGTGTTGGTGTGTGTTGCACTATAGCTAAAAATGTAAGTTTCGTAGTAATAAAAATAAAATAAAATATTTGGATTTTATTTAAAACACTCAAACGGTTACAATTTTTAGATTAGTTTTTCTACACATTAAAAAATTTAACTGGTCGAAAAATTGGAATTGCAGAAAAAATTGTAATAAATTTAATAAATGTAACCAGTTTGAAAAAGATGAACTAGAAATGTTTAACGAAAATACGCGATAAATCAAGAGTTTGAAATAAATTCGGAATCGAAATTTCAACTTTTTTAAAAGCCAATAAGCTGATTTTTTAAAATTACCAGAATACCTCTTTCAGAAAATCATTTTAAAAAATTGCCCATAATCTTTATTGCAACGTTTACAACTTAAAATAGAACAAAATTAAATGAACTAAAATTAAATGTTGTAAAATGCAGCAAAAGTTTATTCAAACTGTTAAACATATTTTATAAATGTGTTAAAAGTTAATTAAATTGCGTAGTTAGAGAAATAAATGGAATAAATATTCCGAAACTTTGTAGACTATTCCATAATTTCTTTAGAAAAAAATGGCTTTTCTAGCCACTGTTGCACGTTGCATGTGCGCGGTAAATTTATAACGCCTGCTTGGCTACTTGCTGCATGTGGCTCGTTGCTCGTTGCATATTCGGTTGCTAAATGCCGTGCAACATTAGACAATGAGCAGCTCTAATTATGTCTTGCGTCTGCTAGCAAAAAAAGAAAAAAAAAAAAGAGTGCAATTAACATTTGATCCCAGTTGCTGTTGCTGCTGTTGCAGCAGTTGTTGCTTTTGTGCCCTGAAGTGTTGGTGCACGCCACGGGCAGAAAGTTTTATGAGTTTCCTTGTAAATGACGCCGTCGCTGGCAAAGTTGCCACAAGGCATGCAAAACTTTGTGCCATTGTTTGTTGCAGTTGCAGCAGTCGCTGTTGCCGTTGCTGTTGCTGTTGCTGTTGCCGTTGCTGTTGACTTCATTTCTTTGAGCTGTGCAACACAAACAAAAGTGAAACGTGTGCTTTTCAATAATTCAGTTTTATGGCACAAACTCAACGTGACGTGCGCTTTTGTCTTTCATTTGCCGTTTCTGAGTTTTAAAGTTGACGCTCATTAGTGCAACATCAGCAGCAACATCAGCAGCAACAGTAACTGCAACAGTCTCAACAACAAATGCAACTGCAACAGCAGCAACAGCAGCGTCTGTAACATTAATTGAAATGTTTCTCACTTTTTTTGCAATTTAATTGCATACTTCTCTGCGCATAGCAAATAATAGCAACCGCAACTGCAACCTGCAACATGTGCTGCAACAACAACAACAACAGCAATAGTAATGCAACATTCTCTGCGAAGTCAATATCAGATTTCGAATGTAGCCTTAAAATGTTTTAGTTCAATTTTGTTACGAAGGAGCAGACAGCCAAAAATCTATGTTACACTTATACCCTGTAAATTGAGTAGCTGTACGCGTGGGGTATGAGAAGTGCAGAGTTTAATAAGAAATATAAAATGAGAAGTCGTGTCAACTATTCTTTTATACAGATAAGATAATTTTAGCATACAAAGAATTAACAGCAAATTTAAATATAGAATACCTCATTAATAATATAATTTTTACATAAAAAATGTAATATTTTAATAATAAATAAATTTTAAAAAATTCACTATTTATTTTTTCTTGGTAATCTGAACTGCTTTTATTGCATAACTTAAATATTTCAAAAATCTAATTTTAAAACATATTCAAACAGTTATTTTTTGTGCTTTTTTTGTGATTATCTGATTGTAGGGTATTTGCTAGTCGATCAGCTTGGCTAAAAGTTGGCATTACTTGTTGTAACAGCAACAGCAACAGCTGAATAAAGTCAAGGGGCAGGCATCATGTTGTGCGTGATATAACCTAAGCAAATATACTTTGCACACACACACAAACACACACAGACATACTTACACACACGTAAACACACATAGATATAAAAATGCCGTTACGCTCTGTTGCGCCGAGACAGTGAAAGGCAAGGGGTTTCGGGCAGCGGAAGTAACAGGAATTTCGAGAGTTTGGGCTGTTTGGCAGTGGAACGCTTCGTTGAAGCAGACGCCTCGCATTAGTCGAGGCTCTTAAGCAGAAAAATGCGTGCACTTCAGATAGACAGAGAGAGAGAGAGAGCGAGAGAGAGGGAGAGAGAGAGGGAGAGAGAGAGGGAGAGAGAGAGGGAGAGAGAGCAAACAGAGTGTTTTAAAAGCTGCGACGCAAAACGCTTTAAATGCAAAGCGCTGCTTTTATTTCTTTTTCTTGCTTCTTGACATTTTTTTTTTTTTTTTGGGGCACTGACATTGCCTCAATCAAATGACGATGTTTTTAGGCCCTGACTGCTGTTTATATTTGTCAAGTCATTTCCCATTTGCCAAGTCAGCTCACCCCACCTGCACCCCCTGGCAGCACACAAAAGCTGAAAGCACATGCCGCATATGCAAATCAGCTTTAATATGTTCTGCTGTTGCTGCTGCTGCTTCTCTTCTCTGCTTCCTCTTTTTCTTCAGCTTGCCACTTCTAAATACGCCTCCTTTCCCCCCTCTTCTTCTTAGTCTTTCTTAACTTTTTGGAAAGCCTCGGAATTGCGTTTGCTTTTAAATGCGGCACGCAAAAACTTTTGTCAGCTTTGTGCCTCCTTTTTTTTGTTGCTACATAAGGTGGCGCCTCTTTAAGATTGAGGCGCTTAAGCGTTTTTGATTTAGTGCGCTGCGAAGCCAACTTGAAACTTGTCATTATTTACACATTTTCCAGACTTCATTGGAGAGTCAAGTTTAAGTTAAAGCCCGCCGGCGGTGTAATTTAGCAGAGGGGACAGGCATAATGATGTTGTAATGGGTTATGCATTATAGAAGAAAGTTTCATGCTGGAGTTTATACATATATATATATATATATATAAATATATATATTTTTGAGATTTTTAAATAATGATATGCTACTTAGCTTGCCTTAGGCCTAAAGCTTTTGCTAAAGATTTTTGCATTGGTTCCTTCCTTTTGCAATAATTTAATGGTAAACTTTTAACACCCTGTTAAATATCTGAAGAATCTAAATATTGTAAAAGATAAAAAACCTCAATATAAATGGATGATGAAAATCATGGAATTTCGTAGTAACGCAAGCTATCCAGAGGTAGTTTTGTAAAAGTGAGTAGGAGGTCTCAACTCACATCAGAATGTATTGCCCTCCATCCAGGAAAAGAAGCAGCATCCTAGGGATGAAGGGAGAAGCGCTCAAGCCATCAAAGATTCTGGCATTCGTGCAGGAACTGTGGTTGATGGAGGAGCCATAAGCTCAGAGGCGGATCGCAGTGCAGAAATTCCAATTTATATAAATTAAGCTATTCAAATAATTTGAAGATAGTTGAGGAATTTCAAGATCTTAGCTTGAATAGTTATGCACTAAATTCCCCAGATGAGCATAACTCAATCTATTATTTTTTTATTTATTATTTATCTATTCTTATTTATTTATTTTCTTATTTTTTCTTATACATAGGGTATTTTAATCTACTCAAATCTCTGTTTGCTTCTTTTATTTTCTTTTATATTCTTTGCTTTATTTTTTGTTGTTTTTTTTTTTTTATATTTTTTTGGTTTTTGCCTGCACGGATTTTGTTCTTAATTACGCGACGACTTTCTTTCAGTGCGCTGCCATTTATAACGACTGCAATCCTGAATAGAAACCTGTAAAAGGGGGCTGCTGTGGCGGGGGGAGGAGCTTGAGACTAACTGAAATAAAAGCTGAAGCTGTAACTCTATGTGATGGGGTGGGGAGAGGGGGAAGCTGGCTGGCTGCTCATTTGCATTTTGTGTGTGTTGGCTGATGCCTGTCGCAATTTCTTCTTCTTCGCATTCATTGCTCCAACATCGCCGTCGTCGTCGTCGTCTTCTTCTTCTTGCTGTCAGTCATTTCCCGTCCAGCGTTTCTATTTAAATGCACAGCAATTTTTAATGATCCGTGATAATGATGAGGCAGCTGCCGCTGGCATTCTGCTTATAGAACTACTCTCATTTCATTTCAAGCGCCTCCCCTGCCTCTGCTCCCTCTGCCTTTGCTGCTGCTCCTTCTGCTGCTGCTTCAGCTTCTTCTCTGAGCGTAATTGATTTCAGCTGGCATTGGGCGTGGTTTCAGCTGCTTTGTCCTTTGGCCACTTTTGATTGACAACGCTGACAAATGGAGCGACATGTATTCAATTATGTGCCAAGTGGCAGGCAACAAAGCAGGCAAAGCGGCAACAAGCGTGCAACACACAGACACACACACACACACACACACTCAGTGATGACAACACAATACAATCGGGAGAGAGTACGACAAAGCAAAACCTTATCGAGTTTATCAGACGGTCATTGTGTCGCGTTTATGCGGCATTCTCAGTGCCACACACACGTGCCACATAACCCAGACAGCCAGCCACAGCCACAGTAGTCTGCACAACAGTAGATACAGCAGCAACAGCAGCAGCAAGAGCAACAGCAGCAACTGCTTTATTAACATCATCAGCATCTGCACTGAGAGAAAAAAGCCCAAACCAACACACCTAATGTATAAAAAAGATTTGCTAAAATAAGTAAAAAAATTTGTTTTTAAATAATAAAAAGTCATTAAATTAAAAAAATATCAGTTTTTAATTTACATTTTTTTTATTACATTATTTATTCTAATCTATTTTTAATCTATTTTATTTTTATCTTGCTTATATCGAATTATTTCTACTTCTTAATATTAATTAAATCAGATCAGATTTACAGATTATATTTTGAGAAATTTTAAGTTCTGTTTTCACCGTGTATCCACACACTGACACACACACACACTGCTCGCACACTCTTGTATTTATGGGGCATGTTTTCACGTCACATTTTGATAGCATCAGACGGTTTTCCATTGTTGGCCCCGCCTCGGCACGCCCCTTGTTGCCTGCCCCATAAATAACCATGGCTGACGTTTGCTGCACGTTTAACCAGCTTTTTGTGTGCGTCTCCAATTAGCTGGCAGCTTTGTATTCACATTTAGCAGCTGTTACCTGTTCCTCATCTAATCTGGCTATCTGCTCTTAACTTATCCACAAATAGCTCAGCTGACAAATTTAATTTTCATTAGTTCGCCTCGTCGCGCAAATTTCTGGTCACAGCTTTTTCCGCAAAACTTTGCCAGCACAAAAAAAAAAAGGAAAAACAAAAAAAAAAAGAAAATACTTTATCTTAAGTGACTTATAAACTAGAAACTAGAAATTTAATGTGCTTGCCCCGTTGTGGCAGTCAACTTCCTGGCAAACACTTTTCTACTTTTCACTAACATTTTTACCAAGCTCCTCGCATTTCCTTTGGGCATTGCAGTTGACAGCCTCGACACACACACACACACACATAACCACAACGAAAGTGGCACAAAGTTTGCAACACTTTTAAGTGTGTGTGTGGGGGGGGGGGGGGGGTTTATGAGCTAGGGGAAATGGTGGTTTTTGGGGGGTGTTGTGACTTGTCCAGTCCACTTTATCGTTATCTTTTGGCGAATGCCTTTTTGACAAAACAATTTCTCATTTTATTGCTGCGGCTGAAAATTCCCAGCAAATTTGCAGTTGCCTCGTGCTGCATGCTGCATGTTGCTTTTCAAAATACTTTATAGTGACAACATGTTTCCACTTCCCATTTCGCTCATGCTTGGCATTTTTGTGTGTATCTAAATTTTATTTTATTTATAGTCGAATTTGCTGCCAAGGTGAGTTGTTGGCAGTCTTGGATTGTACTCCATTTTTCCCAGTTTTACTTTTCTAAAGGGTATTTGAGTTTTGCCTTGAAGTGTGTAACACATTGATGGAAAAATCTGCGAAAATTATATATAAATGATTAACTATTTATTATATTATCTATATCATTAGTTATAGGAGAAATCAATGGATTTTTGTATAGTTAAATTTAGAGTGTTGCAGCTTGGAATAGTACTTAAAATAATATTTACAATATGTATTTGTTTGCTAAAAAAAATAAAGTATATTTATTAAACACTTCATAAACAAACAGGCAAAATAAAAATTTGTCTCATTTTTTTTTTTAATATTTAGCAAAATTAAAGTGAAAACATTTTTTACGTTTATAATTTTGTCTCTTGCCAAAATCCGCCAGAGTCATGAGAACTTTTTTCATATATTTTTAAAATAATTAAATTATTCATGTTGCTAGATGGCATAAAAAAAAGAAAGAAAATGTGTCTTTTTTATATGTGTGTGTGTGTGTGTGTGTGTGGCACAAAAACGGGTCAGTGCTCTGCTGAGGCAACGCCTCAAGTTGTCAGGCAACCGCAATGCAAATATAGACTGACACACACACACACACAGACACACACCCGCACACTCAGACACAAAAGTCACACCCACGCTAGTCTGCAGTCATTTTTTCATCTTTTTTTTTTGGGTTGGTATTTTAGCCGCTGCCTTGACTACCAAGTGAATAATAAATAAGGCATAAGAGCCGCTTCAAAAGCGGCCTTTAAAACACGCCAAATAAAATTATGCAATAGCTTGGCCAACGGCTGCGTCATAGCAATTAGAGTGGAATCTGCCACACCCCCAAAACTCCCCAAAACCGTTACCACAACAAAAGCCACAAAATGTTGGCCACAGGTAGAAAGCAATTGTCTTTGGCGCTGTGTGCGTGCCTTTGTTGTGGTCCACGAGAGATGCTCATTAAAATTTAGGCCAAGCCGCTGGGCAATAACAGCAACAACAGCAACAACTAATGTTGCAACAACAAGGACGACATCGTCACTGCCACTTAATTTTGGCCAAAAAGTTTTCCACTCGCTTTTTCATGGCTTAAATGAAATTGAAAATAACTTTTGGTCACTCGTGCAACACACTTCATATTATTTATAACAAATTCAGGCATTTCCCCTATATAATTCTATCTCTCTCTCTCTTTCTCTTTATATATATATTTTACAGCTGAGAGCAGCTTTATAGTTAATGGCTTGGATCTGCAGGGACCGATATTTCTGCATGAGCCGCCGCATCGCGTTGAGTTCTCCAACAATTCGGGAGGCCTGATAGAATGTTCCGGCCATGGCAGCCCCCCACCAGAGGTATGTACCCAATTTTATCTATAAGTATGTAACTAAAAAAAAATAAGTTCAAATAAATCAATTGTCACCATAAAAAAACCTATTAATTTTCAGTTACTTAAGTTTTAGTTAAATCAGAAATTGAATGGTTTTTTTAAGAACCATTTAATGGAACCCATTGTAATACCCATTATAGTCCAAAGAAGTTACATTAAAAAATATATGTTACTAATTTATAACCTAACGGTAAATTTACACCTAAAGTTTTGGAAATTCAACAAAAACCGATTCGGTTTGCAACTAATTTTATTAAATTTTCTATCAGCCACAGAAAATTTAGTACAAAAAATAAGCGTAAAATTTTTGCGGTTCTTGCAGTTTTTTTCAAAATGCTAGCTTAATTTCGAAAGAAAAAACACAGCTAAAAACCAACTTATATATTTATATTACTTGCTGGCAAAAAGGGCGTGGCTGCCACATTTTGCTTACTTCATTCCATATTATTTTTGGTTGCTTTTCTTTGCATTTTGTTTTCGCCTGCTTAATTATGCATGCCATTTTTGTCTGCTCGCCCTCGTCCCTCATTTCCAAGTTAATTGACTGCCCAAAACTAATACCCCACTCAACTCAACGCCCCTCTCTGTTTCTCCCTCTCTCTCTTTCTATCTCTCTCTGTCTCTTGTTGGCCTCGTTTAGGTGGAATGGACGCCCATACCGCCGCAGCAGGACATGGTATTTCAGCTGTCCAATGGCAGCATGATGTTCTATCCATTTACCGCCGAGAAATATCGACACGAGGTGCATGCCACCGTTTACAGGTGAGTTGAACTGGACATTCTCCCATCCATCCATCCCCGCGTATACTTAATAAACGCTTAATAAAATAATTCATTCACAGATGCAAACTGCGCAACTTGGTCGGAACGGTCCTAAGTCGCGAAGTGCATGTGCGAGGCGGTAAGTAAAATTACATTATGTGGAAATATATATATATATTTTGTATGTCGGCTTAACAAATTTTTTAATTAATTTACGTATCATTTTCTAACCGCATAGCGGCAGTTGATTTGCGCTAACTCAGCTCGTCGTCGGCTATCCAAAAACTTTGGCTTAATTGCAAAGTTTTCGAAAGCAGCGCCTAAAAGCAGGCAACGCAAGTTTTAATTACTACTGCCAAATGTTGTCGACGGGCGACGAGAAACAAGCCAAAAACACTACCCACCCCAAACCCCAATCCACACCCCCCTCGGCGCTAATTTGGCGCCCAGGCGAGAGAATTGACTTCGGCGTTTCGGTTAGATGCTCTAACGAAACGGGGAGTTACCATATTGCCAGGCAACTGGCTGACAAAATTCCCCAACTAACTGGAAAAAATTATTATTTTGTTCAGTTGGTTAACTTTAGTTTAGTTTGACTCCTGAATTGCCAAAACTACTACGAAATATTCGAATTATAAATGAGCGAAGAAGAAGTTTTAATTTATGCACATAAACTAAATAAAAATAATGTTAAACAATATGAAAAAAAACTGCAAAATGTTCGAAAAAATACATAAAATCGGCAAAAAAAAAAATTGCTAAAAATTAAGTTTAATGCAGACACATTTCCTATGGGTTAAAGATGAATTTATTTATGAAGTTAACAGATAGTTGAACAGATGCTGATCAGGCATATATATATATATATATATATTTATATCTGGTCTCATGCAGAACATTTCGAAATAATTATAATACCCTCGAACTGTAAAAATGCTATTGAAGACGGCTTGAAAATAATTTTTCAGCTGCTCATTAAATGTGTATAAAAATACTGAAAAACTGGCAAAACTCTTCTCAACTTCCCAAAATTTTGTGAAATCCTTCAACTACTTCGCAAGCGCACTAAAAAACTTCGACTTGTTTTTTTTGTTTTTTGGAGTTTAGTTTTTTTTTTTTTTGGGTCAGTTTTAAACAGGAAACTTTTGTCATTCATTAGGAGCTTGTCGAGTACTTTATTAAAGTGCATTAATAAACAGCAATTGGACAGCACTTGAGGGGGGGGATTCGGAATGAGGAGGAGGAGCAGACGAGAGCCAATCACTTTGATTGGCATCGCATGTCGCTTGGATTTTGCGGCTCATTCAACATCAACTGGCCAACTGGCAGTTGGAGAACAATTAGCACTGTGGCAATAAAAGATATGAATGGACAATTGCGTAGTAAGACCCACAAAGGCAACTCTCAGAACTCTTGACTTTTGGGCTTTAATTAACATTTCCACAAACACACACATGCACACACACACACACACACAGACAGATGAACAGCTGCTAAAAGCCAAACACACAGAGGAGTCGCCAACGCAAAGCATTTAAGATATGTTAGTAAAGCACTGCACACTCACACACACACGTACACACACACACACACGTACACATAGATACGCTGTCAGACTACACATGCAAAGTTTCCACGTCCGGCTCTCATTTTTCAGCAGCTCAACTCAACTCAAGTCAAGTCAAGTCAACGTTGCGTATACGCCATGTCGCTGGCTTATTTTATTTGCGGTCGCTTTGTTTGCCTTTCCTCGCCACACACACATGTCTGTGTGTGTGTGTGTGCGTGTGTGTGCGTTCCGTGTGTGTCTTCCATGTGTGTGCACATTCAGAAAAATATGGAGAGTTGCGTACTTAAAAGCAGTGCAAAGCTTTGATATCATACAGAAAATATATTTAACGAACGTGCTCGAAATTTACAACTGTAAAATGATTACGTTAACAGAAACCGAACCGCATCTTAACCAAAACAAATTTAGAACCATTATCAAATTTTAATATATGATTCGGTTCGAGACAACTAATTCTAAAAACACATCGAGTCAGTTCTTAAATCAATAATTTGAAATCTTGGAAATAGTAAAAAACTTACTTTAAGAATTCGAATTTATTTATTTGTGTAATGAGTAATTTTTACACAGCTCCTAAATTTTAATTTGAATGAATGTGCTTGCTTTTGAATTAAGCACATCCCTTTTTCGACAAGTGTAGCAAAGTTGTTGTTGTTGTCTTTGGGTAGTTAATTTCTGGTCGAGTGACCAAAAGCGCTTTACGCTTGAACAATTTGACAACGCGTAGATTTGGCCCAAAACGTTTTGCCTAATTTGCAAAAGTTGCCAAGGACTGTACTGTACCCCCCCCCCCCCTATCTAGCATCCCTAAGGACTCAACTAATTTCTCAGCTAATATGTGCAAGTTGACTATTTGGGCAAAGGGCGCCAGAAACTTGGCAGTTGGTTTATTTAATTGGCAGCGCTTTGTTCGACAGTTATTCTTGAGTAGCATTTTTGCTTAAGTGCGCGTAATTAGCAAGCAAGCAAAAAGAATTACAAATTACAAATACCAAAAACAACAATTACGCAACTCTTGACAAATTCGCAACACAATTCGCAGTGGGAATAGAAACTTTTGATTTTGTCAGGCCAAGGACTTTGCAAGTCAGCCTCTGATGCTGATGTATGATGATGCCACAAAGTTGCGACTTGGCATGCAATGTACACACAATGCACGCATGCACTCACACACACACACACACACAACATTGTTTTATTATCAAAGTTTTTGTGATTGAGCTGGCAAAAGTTTCTTGGGCTGCTTTTCACCTGGGCTTTTGCTTTACTCTATTTTGCGTCCGCTTGTAATTTGTTCATAATTAGTTGAATGCACATCGTTGAGCATTCTTATACTTCTCACACTACTCTAACCTACCCCCCCCCCCCCCAAACTCACCCCCATTGTGTGTGTGTGTGTGGAACTCGCATTTTGTGCAGCATAATTTAATGCACAATAAGTGCAAATCAGGCAAAGACTGGCGACTAGCAAAAGCATCTTTCCGCCGGTGCACATCATAAACATAAATTTGTGCAACAAAAAGCTTGCCACACACACACAAACAGAAACACACTCACGTACAGAACAAAGCAGAAATGAATTTCCAACCAGAAATTCAAGAGCAGCTCCTCTGCCATTCCCTTCCTTCCTTCCCTCCACTCTCCACTCTCCTCTCTCTCATTCTCTTTTTGCTGCTTTGCTGCTTTGTGTGGTAACTATAAACTTAGCTTGCATACTTACTTTCCTGCCAAGCTGTCCTGTTCCTGTCCTTCTATGCTGCCACACAATGTTGCCACCCCACTCCCCCCCCCCCATGCACACAAAAAAAGGAACTTTAGCCTTTGCTGAAAATACAAAACTATGCAACAAAAATACATAAAGAGAGAAACAGAGTTGAGGCAGTTCTGTCTGCGCTGCTGCTGTCCTGTTGCTGTTGCTGTCCTGCAATACAAATAATGAAGATACAACAAAAAGGACAACAACAACAACAATAAAATTGCACTAAACTCAACTGAAAGCAGCAGCAGCAGCAGCCGTCGCTTTTGGTCAGAGGAGTTATAATAAAATGTTGTCACAAAGTTTTTCAGTTTTCATTCGTAGCACACAAAAATAAAACGTGCAAAATAATACGAAATAAAATAAGCCACCAAATAATAACAATAACTTTTCAAATTAAACTTTGCCACATTTTAGCATATTTAAGCAAAATAAAATTCTCGTGAGCGGCATTATAAATATCTATTTGTATATATATATATATATATATATATATATATATGGGTATATAATGTATTATTCAGTTGGTCAAATAATAAATAAAAAGATTAAGCAAACAATTTGCAAATAGCACGCGAAACGCATTTCGAAAACACTTTTTCAGTTGGCGCTTGCTGAAAATTACCTTTGTCCATCTTAATTAATTTACAACTGCCAACAGCAGCGAGACATGGGTGGGGGGTCGATTGGGGGAAGTGTGAAACGTTTCCTAAAGCTAGGCTAGCTGACCCGTGGTAAGCATAGGAAATGTGATGCACAGTGGTGCTAAAGCTAACCAAGTTTTAAATGTTGATTAAACTTCTTTTTTGTGTTTAACTTTTTATTGAGTGAGTTTAAATATTTCGCTAAATTTTAAAGAATTCTGTTTCTGTAAATACACTAAATTCGCACAAATTTCAAACATTCTGACAGCATAAAATTGTACATTAATTAAATGGCAAACTTTGCTGTACCAAATCCCTGAAATATGATAAAAATCTTTAATGGGAGGTCAAATTGCGCACATCCTTTTTGGAACACACACTCAAACCCCATCAATTACTTTGTGAGATTATCGTTTTTTGTACACAAAGCAAGGCTAAGTATTTCACTTAAATCACTTTCATACCACTGTGCGAATCCTTGTCATTCTTAATTTTGTGTTGTGTGTGTGGGGAGAGTTGACAGGAGAGTTTGAAAAAAAAAAGAAAATCCTTAACTCAAATTGCCGCATTCAATTTTTAACGGGGCCTGTCGTCGTCGTCGCCTGCCAGACAAACGGTCACACTTTTGCCAAGTGTCCTGGACGTGTTTGTGTGTGCCTTGACAAAGGACTCAATGTGGTTGTGTGTTTAATGTGCGACATATTTTGACTGTCAGAGGACAAACGACCCTTTTAAGCGCCAGCGGGTTAAATATAAAAAAAAAACGACTTTAAACCTTTTTTTATGTGTGCAAAATAAAAATTAAACAAAATGGGATTTTTGGGCAACATAATTGTGGACCCCTTTTTATTATTGTTATTGTTGCTGGAACACTTTGGTCATATTTTAAAGTCGAAACATTCTCTGCCAACGATTTGTTACAGTTGTCAACCAAAAGTACACGGTGCAGGTGCACGACGAATACGTGATGACTGGGAATACCGCTGTGCTGAAATGTCAGGTAAGCTAAACAAAAAAAAAAAACCAAAAAAAGAATATCCCTGCTAAGAGCTAGTCAAGCGAAAGTGAAAGTAATTGCAACTGCAACTGCAAATTCAGCCTTGCCACAAAATGCTTACAGCACGCAAATTTAATTTCACACTCATCAAATTTGCTTATCTTATGCAAATCTTTCTCTCTCTCTCTGCCTCAGGTGCCCAGCTACATGTCGGAATTCGTAATGGTCACCGCTTGGGTGCAGGACACCGGCATGCATCTGTATCCAAATACGGACATCGGTGGCAAGTACACGGTGCTCTCCAATGGTGAATTGTACATAAATAATGCGGGAGCCAATGATGCGTACAAAAGCTACACATGCCGCACTGTAAATAGACTGACAGGTATGTGGCACGTGGTAATCACATTTTCAGCTTAATCGTCCAGTCAGCAATGCTTCGCTGCTTCCCCTTAAAAACACACACACACACACTGACACACCCATAGTGTGCACACTCAGTAATCATCTTCAGCCTGTTGGCAAGTTCCGTTGACACATAATTAAGTTGAATTAATTAGCAGCTTTGGCCAAATGGCATCTGGAATTTATAACCATTGCCAATATTAAAATTGAATGTGTGCTTTTTAGCTGTTTTTTGGTTATAGCCAAAAGTTTGGTCGCATTAATTTGAAGTGTGTTTTATTTATGGCTTGTTGAAGTGTCCTTAAAGTTAGTTTGCAACTCAGATGCCGGCTGAGATTTATTTAAGAAAGTCAATCATTTAAAGGGTTTCATTTCAATTATTTAAAACTAAATTTATGTCCAAATATATTTATTAAAATTCAAGTTCTCTTCAGGTTTCAGTTCTGAATTTAAATCGCTTTATTTATTTTTGATAGGCAGCTTTTAATTTAATAATTAAATGATACGTTTAATGTCAGCTTTGTTGCTTTATTTATTTAATCAATAAATCAGATTGAGAATTTATAGAATCAACAAACAATCTTTAATTTAGTTCCTTTAGATTTTTCAAATCGTATTAAATTATTTTGGGGCTTCTAATTTAGCTTAGCAGCTTACAAAATAAATAAACAATATTTATTTGAATTGTCTGCTTTTGTTGCAAATTCTTTCAATTCCTCTGACTAAGTTCGACAAGTTACAAAATAATCAAACAATAAAGAAACAATTTAATTGAACTTTTTAAATATTTTATCACATTCCTTTAAAAACCTGAGGATATCAAAATGGGCATTTCGACACCTTTGCAAAATAAACAAAAAATGTTTACTTTTTAATTTAAGTTTGTCTCCTTAAAAATCCAACAAAAGCCACTTAGAAAAACAAACTTTGTTACTATGATTTGTCGAACACACAAATTCTCATTTACACTCAATTTATCATATATATATATATACATATATATGTATGTATATATATATATATATATATATATATATATATATGTCTATTCTTGATTGCCTTTTGTTAGTACAATCTAACATAAATAGTTTCCTTTTCATGTTTTACTAGCCAAGAACATTAAATTATTTGCCCAAGTCAATTCAATAGCTGTTTGCTGTTTTTGTTGCTTTTGTTGCTTTTGTTGTTTTTGTTGTTGTTGTTTTTGTCTGCAAATCTAAAGTTTATAGTTGCTGTTTGGCCAAGTCAATTTGAGTTTTGTTGTGCATAATTTATGATGTGTGACATTCAATCCCCGGCAAAGTGGGCGGGAGCAGGGCGGGTAGCTGCTGCCAACTTCTCAGCTTGTCAGAGACATGTACAACACAAACTGTTTGCAGACACACACACACACACAACACACACACACTGCGTATGTGGCAAGCAATCGAGATGGAGATAGGGTCCAAGTCAATACGTGAGATCTTTTCTGTGCATGTGTGTGTGCGTGTGTGTTTGTATGTGTGTGTATGCGAGTGTGTATAACTCGTCGTTCTGCTTATTTGAAGTTTATTGTGTGTGAAAATGTGCTTAAGCTGAATTTCTATTAGCCTTTGTAACGCATATTACACATCATCAATCAATACGATAAAAGTTGATGCCACAAAACCAACCACCTCCCCCCTCCGATACCATCGCCTTTGTTGGTCAATATTTATTTACAGTTCGTTGCAAGTTGAATTTTCGTTATCCTGCAACAATATCGGCAGACCCTTCTCTAAAGCATTGTTTTTTTTTTAAGAGTTTTTCCCAAATTGTTCAACAATTTAATTAATTACATTAAATTCTCAAAGAAAAACCAACAACAGAAGAGTGTCTATGTGTGTGTGTGTGTGTGAACCCTGGCATATTAATTACGAGTTTAAAACAATAACTATGCTAGTGACCAGCATTACACTCACAAAGGACACACACAACACACACACACACACACACGCCATACACACACATTTGCTGGCAGACATTAAAAACGGCTTTAAGTGCACTCATTAAAAGTGTAACATGAAACAGTTCTGGCTGCTAGTCGTAGAGTTGGCCATAACTAATTCATTTAGCACAGATAACAAGCACAGACACATCTACACACACGCACACACTCGCACACATCTACATATACAAGTAGAGACTACACTTGGAAAAAAAAAACCCCTGTTCTGTATACATTCGCAAATGGGTCTTATTCACTTTTAAATCTTTTTAAATGACTTTAAATCTAACTTAAAAAATTTTAAAAAAAAATTCTTCTTCAAGGCACATTATTAACTTTTAAATCTTTTTAAATGACTTTAAATCTAACTTTAAAAATTACACAAAAATTCTTTTTCAAGGTACATTATTACTTTTAAATCTTTTTAAATGACTTTAAATCTAACTTAAAAAATTACAAAAAATCTTTAAGGCCCAAAATACATAGTTAAAATACATTGGGTTAATTACTTTACTTAATTAAGCATTCGCAAACGTGCTTTGAATTTTCACATAAATGTTTCTAAATGGCTATAAATTAATCTTGCGTAAATAAGAAGCAAATCTTGAAGGCAAAAGCAACTTTTGTCAGAAGCAACTTAATTTAAAATAAAGCTGTTAATTCTCAAATTTGTTTGGCGAGTGTACGCTCAATTTCAGAGCAAGCTTTACCTGGTGCCCTCAAAAGCAGGCAACAGTTTTGTATATGTACTTATATATATATATGTATATATACACATTGCCTGTGTGCTGTGGGCGTGTCTGGGCAGGCAGCGCATAATTACAATTTAAACCAAAAATCCATTTATTTTGCACAATAAGGTGCACAACAATGGCTGCTAACAATAATACAACTTCTAATGCACAATGGAGCAGAGGAGCAGAGGATGTTGGGTAGAGGGGGGGAGAGAGCGGAAGAGCTATAGATACTGCTGATAATAATAATAATAATAATAATAATTATGCTGCTGCAGATGATGATCATGTTCGTGCGAAATTCTAAATTAAATTGCAGGCGAGAGAAAGAGAGAGAGAGAGAGAGAGAGGGAACACAGTAACAAGGACACTGGGAACACAGCATGGCAACCAGATTTTGTTGTACCGTCCAAGTGGGTCAGGGGGGGAGGCAAACGCACTCCTGGATTAGCTGTCATTTTGCGTTAGCAGAAATAGAATTGGATGCGATAACATGATTTAAAGCATCTGGCATTAAACCACGTCCATAGACACCGGGCCAGCGGAACAGGCCACAGGCGAAGGTCGAACAAAAGGACACACATTAAATAATGATAGCGGGAGAACAAAGATAACTGTGCCTAGTTCACAATTGCATACCCTATAAAAATGCTGAAAGTGTGTCTAGTTTTCATATATAATGATTCTCAAATTTATTATTATTATTAAAAAAAATTTTCCAATGCTCTCCATTCTTGCAGCAGTGCTAGAATCTTTGGCAAAATGTGAGTTTTTTGTCGGCCAAGCTTAAAACTTCTTTCGCTAAGATAATACAATAAATACATTATTAAATATTTTTATAAAAAAAAACCATTATGATTTTATTTTTTAATTTAGTAAAAATGTAGAATTTTTGAACAGAGTTCTTAAATATAAATTTTAGCCAGGTCAGTCAAAAAATACAAGCAAAAATACGCATATATATCAAGTTTTTTTAAAAACCCATAGACAAGTGGTGATAATACAGAATTATATATATACTTAATGGCTTCAATGTGTTCCACATTTTAGAACAAAAAAGTTCAGTTATAATACACTCAACGTTATGCAAAAGTAATTGTGTGAAAATAAATGTAATTTCGCCACGCCTGAAATTCAAATGAAAGTATATAAATTATGTGTAGCTTTTCATTTCATGAAGAGGAAACTATAGAAAACTCATAGGTAGGTTACCATAATGTGCATGCATAATGAAGGAGCAAGGAGCAGACTGCTCCTCTCCGACTCCACTGTTGCCTGTGGCTAACTCGTTGCGTGAACTCGGAGGGGGGGGGCAATCAGCTTGATTGCTTTTATGTATTTTTAATTAATTAAAAATATATATATATAGATTTATATGCTGCGTTAAGTGGATTCAGCACACACACACACAAACACACACAAACACACACACACACAAACTTAAATCTAACGCAAAGTTGCAAGTCGTTGCCACTTGTCTAAATTGTTGCAGTTGTTGTTGCCACATTTGTTTAACTGTGTGTGTTTTTTTTTCGTAACAGGTGAAATACAAATTTCGACATATCCCGGTCGCATTATTGTAACGGAGCCCAAGGGCATGGTACAGCCGCGTATTAACGTTGAGAAGCATTCGATGCGGCATGTCGTCCTTAATGGCCAAACAACGTTGCCGTGCATTGCTCAAGGACATCCGGTGCCAACATATCGGTGAGTAACAAGCAAACAAGCCAAAAAAAAAATAATAAAAAATACAGCAGCAGCTGGTTTTTTTTTGCGGCGAATGTTGCCACAGCTGCCACACAGATCACTTCTGCTGAAAGGGTAACAGTACGGGTGTGTTGGGGGCGTGGCATGCGCACTTTATGACAATGTGAAATATTTAGCACGCCTGCCAAAAAAAAAACGCGCAAAAAACCAGAAAAAAACTCAAACATAATACGAAAAAAAAATGTCAGGCGAATTTGTCAAATTTTAACTACATGAAAAAATGTGAAATGGTTGGTTAAGCAGTGAAGACTGCCAAAAGAGCTCTCCAAAACAGAAGCAGACTAAAATGGATTTAGGGAAGACGAATTTTGGGAATTATCAAAAAGAAAATTTCTAAATATTTATGGGTCTATGCCTAACTAACTATGAAAATCAGGTAAAAAAAATATATCTTTAAAAATCGATTTAAAACTGCGAAGAAAAAAAATCAGCTGCCGAAGTTTCCACACAAATTTGCCTAGCTTCAATTGTGCCCCAACAAATGCTGCTAGAAATGCCAATGGATAATCTCAGAAACAGTGCTCGTAAAACCAGATCGAGTCTTAAAACGATTGACATATGTCAGTTATATTTTCTCTGTTGCCTATCTAACTTCATATATAGAAAAAGTATTGAGTATTATTAATTATATCAATGTGAAAAAGTTCTTTATTAATTATTTCAATTTATATTCATATATGAACATTTTTGTGTGGCACAGCTAGAGAATTTCAACATTAATATTTTAAAAAATTTCAGAAAAATAAGTTATTACAGAGAAAAAAAAAGACTTGTTGAACAGCCCAAAAACCTGGATTATCATTTGTAATTGGTAACACAGATATAATAAAAGAATTCACCTGTTAGACATCACGTCCAGAAAACATAATCCCTGATAATTTTTAATGAAACCTTTCAGGTGCTTCTATTCCATTTTTCAATCTAATAAACTTAATCTGCCTAAATTGGAAATAACGCAAGACAATAAATTTTCCAAAATCATAGCAGAGCACATTTAAAATGTTTATTCAATAATTTAATGATCAGAGAGCAGAGAAAAAAATGTCTGTTATGAATATTAAATAAATACACAAGTCTTCTATTTCTAACTATAAATCACAATAATTTCTAACAGATAAAGAAAAACAGTTTCAACTTAAGAAAACAACTTTTTATTCAGATATAAATTTTTGTAAAAATAAATTCTTGCTTAAAGCACATTAAATTTAAAGCTGAGAAGCATCTAAAAAATTCGAGGAAACAATAAATATTTATTATAAAAATTGTATTATAAGCATTTTACAGCTCAAACTGGGTGACTGGCAATTCAAAGGCATTTAACGGAGTCAACAGGCTGACTCCTCTTCCGCTTGAATGGCTGCTCCGGCTGCTGTCTGGGCTGACCTTTGACACCATACATCAAATATTGTTTATTGAGGCACTTGAATGGCGTGTCACATACGTGACAGGCGCCAGCATTTATCTTCTAGTCAACACAAGGGCTCTTTGAAGTAGACGTTTGCCTGCCAGCGATATGTAGATTTCCCCGGGGCCAATTCAAACAAATATATATATATATAGATATATATTTTTTCGATTTTTTTTTGCTTTTGCTCTTGCCATTTGTGTCAAGCACAAATCAATCAAATGAGCAACGTTTATGGCCAAAATGGCAAATTGCTTTCTGAGTGCCGCTTGAAGCTGAAAGACAGCTTGGCAAAGGTAATCACTGGGCACAGGACACACGGGACACATCGGGGGGGGAGGGCAGAGGGGGAGGACACTTGCCTTGACAGTCGCCACTTGGCACTTGGCTCATCATCATGGCAATGTTGGAGTGCTAAAACATGCATTGCTTTTTATGGGGCCGAAGGACGCAACGCAGCAGCGCATAATGGGTCATTGTAGCGACGATGTCCTTCGGTGTGGCATGCATAAAACATGCATGCCCAGGATACGCTGCGATATGCACTGTTGCCACTGTCACGGTTCACCCACTCAAACTCCCTCCCTCTCTGTCTCTTCAGTATACTCTGCTTAAGATGGAGAAGGACCTGATTGAATCTAATATTTGTATTTCATTATTTATTCCACAAGAATGATTTCAAAAAAATTCCAATTTATATTAAAGCTACAAATTAGGTGATATAAAATTAATAGTAAATAACTAAATTAAAATTAGAAAAAAATAAATTAAATAAATTTAGGCCTTTTTAAGAAGACTAAAAATTAATTGATATAAAATTAAAGCAAAATAAATTAACAAAAGCATAAAGATTTGGCGTAGATTTGTTAGTTTTGTAAAGGCAATAAAAAAAAATAGGTTATTTTTCCATAATTTAAAAAGGTCTTCAAAGATAGTTTTAAAAACTATATCTTTTAGAATTTACAAGCCAAGAATTTAGATACTTCTTTCAGCTGCAGAGTATTTCTGAGTCGTTGCCAAGGGCAATGGCAAGATTCTCACTTGGTTTTGGATTTTGTTTGTTATTTGATGCCGCCCGCAGAGGGACAACCAAGACCAAGATGTGCAATGCCAACAGCAACAGCAACAACAACAGCAGCAGCAGCAACCAAAACAACCGCAACAACAATCATAGTTGGGAGCCAGCGAGGCGACAACAGCGAGGCGACTTTTGTTTTGTGCTCTGCTGCATTGTTTTGTGGCAACGTCCGCATCCTGGTTGTCCCACTGCTGCGGCTACTGCTGCTGCTGCTGCTCATAAATGTTTAAATAGTTGGCAAGTTGCTTGGCGCTGCTGTTGCGGTTTGCATTCCATCTGCAACGAGCTCAACTTCATCTTTACTCTGAGCGGACAAAATAAATTTCTATTTTATAGTTTTTCGGCAGACTTTGCCCCTGTTGTTAATCGCTCAACGGATGAGCATTTGACATATCCTTAATGTGATGAATATGAATTTTCGCTTGATTTTAATTAAGAAAATGCCCAAGCAGCTTGCCACGTGCAACGCACAACGCGCAACGCCACAAGATGTGCGATGTGCACTCAAAAGCAATTAAAGCCAAATTAAAATCAATAACTTGATTAAAAATGCAACAGAATGTTGCATGCATATAAATTGTACATTTGCTGCAAATGGGGCATGCTGAGTGCAATGCGAACAGGGCAAAGGGTGCTGAATGAGGGACGAGGGAGTAGGTAGGGATAAGGGGCCAGTAATACCTAAAGGTGGGGACATCAAACAGATTATGGCACGCACTTGGGGGAAAAATGCACGTTTTCTGTTGATTTTCGCAATTGATATTTGTGCAGCGTTAAAATGAAAAATAAACGAAGAAAAATATGAATTCAAACTGCGCGCAAAATGAACTTAAAATGCTCTTGAATAAAACGATATTAAAGAAATTAATGAAAATTAAATGAAGATTTACAACTTTGAGCTAAATTTAAAATATTTAAATTTGTAAAAAACTGAAAAGCGAACGATTCTTAAACATGGCTCAACAATTTCATTGATATAATATTTAAAATTGACAGTGAGATATTTTTTAAGAGCAGCCACATCAATAACAGGCTGCACCCTAATTACCAAAAGCTTAACAATAAATTCTCGTTAAGCAAGGCAAACGAAATGCATTGTTCTGGCCATAAAGAATGTGGCCAACTTTCCTTGTGGGCTTGCTTCTTTTTTCAATCAGTTAAATATTAAATATATATAAAAGTATGTTCGACTCAGCAGAGTAATAAATATAAAATATATTCGCAGCAAGCTTAAATAATAATTATAAAATTCTGATCAGCTGCAACAGCTGAGTTAATCCTTCATTAAAAACTTCGCTACAGGGTATCTCCTCGTCGAGTTTTTACTGGTTTTTTTTTTTGTTAACATTCACTTGGCCACTTTCTGCCACCCGTTCCGCGCTCTCCTTGTAAAGAGCGGTAATCATTTTGCATCCTATTGAAAAGGACGTTGAATGCATTTCGTGGCAACAAGCGGCAATCAAAGGCCACAGTGGGGCAAGAGATGGAAAGAGAAGCATTCAATGGCAGTGAATGTTCTTTATTGATAATGCAATCAGCATATTAATTTGATTAAAGCCACAAAGGAACATTGAAACGCATAAAATGACTATTAAATAGGATAAAATGTATTTTATACGCATTCCGCTCGTTTTGCTCTTTGTGTCCGCCCTTCCATCCTGTAGCTGGTTCAAGGAGGAGAACGAGCAACTGTTGCCGCTGCAGCTGAGCGAACGCATCACCATCGTGTCCGCTGGTCTGCTCAAAATCACCAAGGTAGGTGGTGGCATGGGAAATGAAAGCCAAATATTGTGATTGCCATTGATTTATGCCATTGCAGGCGCGTCTCGAGGACAGCGGGAAGTATCTGTGCTGGGTAAACAATACAGCTGGCGAGGAGACCATTCAGGTGTCGCTCACGGTGACAGGTGAGTGAGTGGTGTTATGCGTGTCCAACCCACCATGCTTACCTGGCCATCTGAATTTCATTTCATTCCACAACACATAGCACCACTGACGGCACATCTGCAGCCGCAAGTGCAAACCGTTGATGTGGACAAGGATGCACAATTCCAATGCATTGTCTCTGGCCATCCGGTGCACGATGTCAACTGGCTGCACGATGGCAAACCCATACTCCGGGACAATCGTGTCGAGGTGCGTACAACAAACTAAAACCAAACCAAAACCAAACTGAAACTCTAATTTCATTTACAGATCCTAACCGATCCGCCGCGTCTCATCATTAAGAAGGTGCAAAAGGATGATCCGGGCATGTATCAGTGTTTCGTGTCCAACGAATGGGAACAAATCCAATCAACAGCTGAGCTTCAGCTGGGCGGTAAGCCATATTATTACCGTTATTATTACTGTTAATTGTCACATCATATCACATATTAATAGCCACAGTCATAAATTAGCTCGAATGATGTCCACTAATGGGCCACTTATGGCCAGACACACTCACAACACACACCTCTGCTGGTCAATATCCACATCCAAATGGAGAGTTCCCCAAATCCAAATCCAAATCGAAATTTCCGCTTCGTTCTGAATGAATGCCGCAAGAACCGCAAAAATAAATGTTTGTCATAATTGCATTTCATTAATTTCGAATTTAGCAAATTGCTGGCAACAACAACAAAATTGCTGCTTAGCTGCCATAAAGCGCAGGCTGACAACTTAATTTTATTACCAGCACTAAAAATCTAGCCACAACCAATACACCCACACACCCCACACACACACACACACACACAACCACGCATCCATTTGTACACACAAAAAAAAAGTTAAGTGCCTCTTTTTCATTTAGTTTCTCATTTTTCTATGTAGTTTTTTAGCTTTGTTTTAATTTTTAGCTTGGCTGTGCAAAATATTTGTCTTTGAATTCTAACTAGAATTTTATAAAATCCGTAAAAGTTGCATTTTTATCACGATTTCAAGCACAAAAGTGTTTCGGTTCCAATTGCGTTTTGCTAAGTGAAAATGCAATGAATGATTTCAAATTGTTTTCAATATATGGATTAAAAAGTTTAATAGATAAAGTTTCAGTTCCAGTTCCTGTTTGACATGCTTATTCCTTGTTTTCAGTTTCAGATCAGAAAAATTATTTTGCTCTTTGAGTTTTGCAAATAAAATTTTCAAAAATTTGACAAGTTTAAAACTGAATAACTTGAAATTTAGTTTAAGAACAAAGCTTTTTCGGCGAGTGCATAGACCCTAACACATTGTAACACATTTAGCAGCCTTGGGCTCACATACACACGCACACCCAATACACACACACACACACACACACACCCCAATACACAGAGGCAGTTTTCTAGACAGCGCAGATTCGCGCTTTGTCGCTTTGGCGGCTTTGGCAACGTTTTTGATTTGCTTTTAGGCACAAACGGAAATTGATTTCGATATATTATTGGCATGCTTACACACAAGCAGACACACCAAATCAGAAACACACACACACACACACACACAGCACACAAGTGTTAAAAGCTGTGTGCCTCAAACCCACAAATTGCGCTGTGGCAGGCAGAGAAGCGCCATTAAGCGGCCGGATATGGCAGCAATTGTGTCAACTGAGCTGCCTCTGTGTGTGTGTGTATTGGTGTGTGTGTGCTAGCTGGTAGCAAATAAATATGGCTGCTTATAACTGGCAATGTCGTTGCGCAGATATTTTCAACGCCAAATTCTTTGGATCGTTGCGGAAATTGATACAATTTTCATCAGCTTGATAACATTTTGCTCGCTTTCTCTTGCTTTTCCTCGCTTGTCAGATGCACTATCCTCCTCTTCCTCCCCAGAGTCAATGCCAAAGACATGTGGGAAAGCATTTCCACAATCTGATTTTGATTTTGATGTTGCCAGCAGCAGCAGCAGCAGCAAAGCGATGCAAGCAATAAGAAGCATGTTGCATATGAATTGAAATTCAAATGCAACAAATACGAGAAATATTTATACAGAAATAGATGAGTTTTGTGCTTTGAGACATGCACTCAAAATGCAGCTGTTGAGATCCTATTAAAACTCTTTCAAAATTGCTGTTTACAAATCAAAGTAAATGTTAAGAACTACTCAACGGAATTAGTGCTTTGAGACATGAACCGGAAAAGGGCTTAGAAAACTGCCATAAAAGTCAGCATACAGAAATATTTATTAAAGAATGTCCTTTGAGATATAAGTTTCAAAAGCACTTTGTCAATTTTACAACATTTAATTTGAATTTAGCGGAAAGTGTATTTGCAGAGCTGCACTTAAAATGCAGCTGGCTATATAAATTTAATGGGACACTTTAAAAACACATTAAAATTTGATAGAAACAGTCGTTTGGAAAGCAAATTAAATAAACAAAACAATTCAACTTAGAATCAGCTAATACAATAATAAAAAACGCTTAAATTTCAGCAGCTTTAATTAAGCAACTTAATTTATTACTTCTTGGTTATAGTTTAATTTCTTTTATTTACTTTCAAAACTAGTTTCGAACGTTTTTAGGAATTTTTATGGCAGTAGATAAATATTTGCAAATAAAATAAATATAAGCAAATATTCTGCTTCCAGTTCTAAATTACAATTGCTCAATTTTGGATAATGGTTTCGGTTTCGGTTCCGATTTTACTCACTTTTTAAGCTTGCGGAATTTCTAGAAATTTCAATTGCATATTTAATTTAAAAGGAACCTTTTCAGACCAGATCACTTTCATAATGAAATTCAAGGAAGGGACAAACACATCTCTTTTGAGCATTTTCCAATAAGCACTTACCACTTATGCACACACCAATACACACACACTCACCTACACACACACACACACACTGTGGGTCGAGCTCATTAGGGAAATACCCTTAACATATGGGGCTTAACAGAAGACCCTCGCACAACACACACCCTAACCCACACACACACACACACACACAGATAGAGAGATGAGTAGCCTAACCTAACCTTATCTGCAACTCAATCTTCATCTCTTTCAATTTTAGATGCTTCGCCGGAACTGCTTTATTGGTTTTCAGAGCAAACACTGCAACCGGGTCCGACTGTATCATTGAAATGCGTTGCCACCGGAAATCCACTGCCGCAATTTACATGGTCTTTGGACGGATTTCCGGTAAGTTTTGCCAGCTCAAAAGAGGGACACTGAGAGAGACAGAGAGGGGAAGTAAGTGTAAGAGTGAGAAGGAGGAGAATATGGAGAAATTTCACACACGTACTAAGCACTTACTTAGAGGCATGCATCGCAAGCGGAAA
This sequence comes from Drosophila multiciliata, assembly GCA_037043605.1. Lineage (NCBI taxonomy): Eukaryota > Metazoa > Arthropoda > Insecta > Diptera > Drosophilidae > Drosophila > Drosophila multiciliata. The sequence continues at coordinate 20,770,584 of JBAMBF010000301.1, read as the reverse complement.
TGCAGGCAGCGCTTCCGTTTCCGCCAGCTATCGTCACATGCAACTTGATGATGATGGAGTTGCTTACACTACACACTACACACTACACACACACACACACACACACACTGCATATGCATAAACGGTTTGCGTTCGCTTGCAGCAGCTACTCTTTCAGCTGCCCCTAAAAAATTGGCGCAACTTAACCCTCCTCGCTTACCGCTTTTTGGGGCATGCTTAACATGCCCCATGGCTTTTGCTATGCATTTACTTTTGCTACACTTGATTTTCAGTGTTTTATTTTTCTTTTTCATATTCAAGCATTTTCTCGCTGCCTGTCATGGTCCATGGCGCATTTTCAAGGATTTGTTTCGTTGCTTTCTTTGCATAAATTTCCACATTTTCCTGCAGCTTCTTCTCCTTCTTCGATCTCCTCTTCTTCTCCTCCTACTTCTCTGGCTTGTGTAAATTTTATGCAATTTCAATCAATTCGATTTACATGAATATTTCATAGCTTTTCTCGCTCGTTCAAAATGTGAATATTTTCTCAACTAATTGGCATTATCTTAACTAAATTTTCTCGTCTATTGATTTAACCTGTCATCTCTGCCCATTCCAGATTCCAGACAGCTCTCGATTCTTAGTGGGTCAATATGTTACCATCCACGACGATGTCATCAGCCACGTGAATATTTCAAATGTCAAAGAGGAGGATGGCGGCGAATACACCTGCACGGCTCAGAACGCGATTGGCAAGTGAGTGGCCATAGTTCCATAAATAAAATACACACACACACTTATTTCATATAAATGTGTATGTGTATGGGAATGTAGCACACACAAAGCTGTGTGGCTCCGATAGAGGCATAAAAAGCATTTCCATGTTAACTCATAAATTTAATTGCAACACAGCAGAGTAAAAACTAGAAGAGAGATGCTTGGCAACATTTTATACAACTGACAAATGTCCTGTAAATGTTATATAAAAATTATAATTTACTCTTAAAGATAATAATTAGCTGCGCAAATATTTATTTTAAACAGTTCTTTTAAAATTACTTGTCTTTCATTGAGTCAGTCAGTTATTAAAAAAAAAAAATTAAACTGAATTCAGCACTTAATTAATTATTTAAATCTTAAAATATATCTTTATCGGCACAAAATTAATTAAAAAATTCTTTCAACATCATTTATGAGATTATCTGCTTAAAATATTTAACTACTGCATAAAAAAAGAAATTCTTTAATAATATCAATTTCTATATTTTACTAGTTTTTTTTCATATTTTCATATTTTGCCATTAGAGCAACAACTTTCTGATTTAAAACATATGCTGGGCATCCTTGTTGGGCGTGCCATGATACCCAAAAGATAATAAAGGGTATGGGAACAATGGAAGCGAAAGCGACATAAAATCCAAACAATTTGTCGAGTCAGTCTTTTTAGCAGCGCGGCAACAACTGTTTACAAATGCTGGCAACCATCCCTCATCGCTCAACCCCCACAAGCCCCCTCTATCCACGTATTTGTACAGGTTTTTTTTGTTTGTTTTGTTTAGTTTTGGCACAGCTAAATGTTAGTTATGACTTGTGTATGTTTTTTATATCGCTGCAGGGTCTCGCATAGCGCCAAAGTGAACATCTATGGATTGCCTTACATACGTGAAATGCCAAAAATAACAGGAATCTCTGGCTCTGATTTGATTGTTAAATGTCCTGTGGCCGGTTATCCCATCGATAAAATACATTGGGAGCGCGGTAAGCAATACATTTTTTTTTTTATTTGTCTGTGTTGTATATGCAATAAATCCGGAACCTTTATCGCTCGTAATACCTTTATAAAAAATTAAATACTTTAATCGCGCTTCGACAAATTTGTGCTTCATGCTTGCAACGCGGCTGTTTGCTTTTGCTTGGGGCACGTGTTTGTTATTAAAAAGTCTCCTGTTTGTTATTGTACATTTCACATATGCAAAATATTATTTTACAAAAAATATTGCGCAGACACGTTGGTTGCCCTTTTTCCATCTTTTTTCGAGTGCCAATATTTTAAAAGCTGTTTGCTATATATATTTTTTGTGCGGACATTTCAATTTGTTTTTTTTTTGTTATGGAAAACAGATCATAATATTTACTTTACAAATGTACATAAATAATATCTTAACGTAACAACAGCTCAGGAAATTTTTTTTCGTACAGTTTCTTTATCTTTTTTAAACACATATTGCATTTTGAAAAATGCAACATGATTTAAAAGTTGATTAATTTTCATTTCCATTTTGTTGTGCACACAAATTAGTTAAGCCCGAAAAAAATGTATATATACGAAAGTTGAATTGTTTCAAATCGTATAAATAATAAAAGTGCTGCAAAAGATTATGAATAGCCCGTCATAAATAAAAAGAATTTATACGGTTTTTATTCGAGTGAAATTAATTGCCGGAAGTTTCGTTTCTTTTATGCCATTTTATGGCTGTGTGTGTTGGGTTTTTTTGCTGCACCCAAAAGACGGACAAACGCTGCCCATAAATCGACGACAGCGGGCCTACAACAATGGAACCTTAATTATTGAGCAGCTGCAGAGATTGGAGGATGCTGGCACCTACACCTGCATGGCGCAGAACAAGCAGAAGCAGACATCGAGGCGCAACGTTGAGATTCAAGTGTTGGGTGAGTGCACGCTGCGTATGCGTAATGTATGTGAGAAGCCTTTGCCTATGTATTTGCCATGCTTTTTTCTCCACCCAATATTCAAATTAGAAAGTTGCTGTGGCATCAACCACAACAACAACAACAATTGCTGCTGTTGCACACAATGAAACTATTCCAATTAGACGGGCAACAAAACTATGCAGCAGCAGCAGCAGAAGCAGCAGCAGCAATGGCGACAGCAGCCGCAGCAACTATTTCCAGCTGCCAGCACTTTTAATGCACATGCACACAGCAAAGAGGAGGGGCTGTGGAAGTGGGTTCGGGGGGGTTGGTAGGGTAGGCGTGCCACAATAAAGTCATTGACTTTTGTCTGTGTCGCCGTCTCCTGCCTGTGGCTATCGCTGCATCTCGCTCTTCATAATCATTTACTGTGTGCCGAGCTGTTATCAGCGCGCCAGCTGTTGCTAAGCCCCATTGATGTGATGACTCCAACTCCAGCTCCGACTTCCACTCGCACTCCTACTGCTGCCTGGCACTCCCACCAGAGCCAGCTAGATGTAGCCTAGCCTAGCCAAGCCAAGCAGGCCCCCAAAAACCCTGACGGCTTTTGTGCTTAAGCCAACTTGGCAATCGTAATCAGAGTAATCAGAGAAAAGTGCACAACTTGCTGAGATACCCTGGAAATTAAATATATTTTATATAAAATAAAAGACAAGGTTTTTGGAATGATCCAATCTTAACTTAGACAAGTATTTTCTGCATAATAAGAGGAGCTATTCCAAGGCCAAGACGATTCTTTTGCGGAGTGTATATATAAATTTGTTCTAGATTATATTCCTCCTCTAAGGCAATCACAAAGTTAACACCCCCCCCTTTATCCCCTCTATGAGTGTAGGGTATATGTGGAGTCTTTGTCTACTTTTTGGCTCAATAAATATTTATGCTACTTGCCACTTGCAGTGCCGCCAAAAATCATGCCCATTCAGGCCATGACGAATATGTTGCGCGAGGGCATGCGGGCGGCGATATCCTGTCAGATCCTTGAGGGCGATTTGCCCGTCAGCTTTCGCTGGGAGCGCAACAACAAGCCACTCATTGGCACGGGGTAAGTTAGAACAAAACCAAAACAACTTTTCACATATAACATAAATCGCTTCCTGCAGCAACGAGGTGTTCCGTCGTTTGGATGAGTACTCGGCCAGTTTGGTTATCGAGCACATTACGTCGGATCATTCTGGGAATTATACGTGTATTGCCAGCAATGTGGCAGGCACGGAGCGTTTTACAGTGCCGCTAACGGTTAATGTGCCACCCAAATGGATACTGGAACCAAAGGATTCGAGCGCACAATCCGGCACAGATGTGCTGCTACACTGCCAATCGGCGGGTTATCCCAAGCCGACCATCACGTGGAAGAAGGCTATTGGACCGACACCCGGGGAGTACAAGGATTTCCTGTATGAGCCGAGCGTGCAACTGTTTGCCAATGGCACCATCTTCTTTAAGAAGATCAGCAAGGAGTCGCAAGGACACTTTCTGTGCGAGGCCAAAAACAACATTGGCTCCGGCGTCAGCAAAGTGATCTTTCTCAAAGTGAATGGTATGCATTTTTATACATATAGATATATATTTTTTATGAGTATGATACACGTCTCTTGCAGTGCCCGCCCATTTTCCAACGAAAACGAAACAAATCTCGGTGGCAAAGGGCAAACAGGTGCACGTCCAGTGCAACGTGCAAGGCGACAATCCCATTGACTTCAAGTGGAAGATTCAGGCAACGCAACAGTATCTCGACGAGTCACTGGATTCACGGTAAGTGTTCCACTTGACGCAACTCTTATTCGTTTGCTTCTTTTGTTGCCGGACTGGCTGAGCGAAAACACTCCGCGACACTTGAATAGGTTCAGTTTGATTTCGTTTATTCTCATTCATTCAACTAATATTTTTTTGTGCTGCTGAACAAGTTTAAGATAATTGTTAATATAAATTTAATTTGTACATCGAAGCAACGCAATTTATTTATTTATTAGTGAAAAGTTTAACAATTAAATTTATCATAAATTTATCATAAATTTATCATACTCGGGCTGAGAGAAAACACTCCGCGACACTTGAATAGGTGAAGTTTGGAACTTAAGTTTGATTTTGTTTATTCTCATTCAATAAACCAATATTTCAAGTTTAAGATAATAGTTAATATAAATAAAATTTATATATCGATGCAACGCAATTTATTTATTTATTAGTGAAAAGTTTAACACTTAAATGTATCGTTATATATTTTTTTCAATTGATTCGAGCTTACTAAAAAATAAATTAGCTAAATTTAATTAGAATATAGAATTAACGCAATTAGCGAGCAGTTTGACAAGTAATTTTCTAATTTAACCAATTCAAATGTACTGCCTCGTTGCTATGCAAGTGCCCCGGAGTGTTTTCCAAGTGTCTGAAATCAATTCCAAGTCAATTGTCTTACTGCAAATTGCATTTAATTAAGAGAGCTGTGCAAATACCTCAGATTTTGGTAAGCTACAAAATCTGAGCCGAGTCACAATTTCTCAATCAGCCAATGAATGAATGATTTATTGATTGAATGTGTGTGTGTGTTTTTGTGTGTGTGTGTGTGTTATGCCAAATAAATCTTGTGAACTAAATTCGATCAAGGTTTTTTTCTATTTATGTTTTGAGCAGAGCCCTGAAAGCTGCTTTAGTTTTCCCTTCAAGTATTTTTCCCACTTGAGTTTCATGTAAGTATTTTAATGTATGTGTTTTTCCGGCTTTTCTTCTTCTCTTCCCCCCAAAAAAAAAATCGAAAAAAAACGCTACGAAAACTGTGAACGCAACACGCATTTTTATTTATTTATGCCATTTGCTCACGTACACACACACACACATATATATATATATATATATATGTATATATGCCTATGGATGTGTGTGTGTTGGCCTCGTTCGTCTTCGTCTTTGTCAACAAACAACAAAACCAACAACAACGACAACTGCAACGTAAAAAACATTGTTATAAAATTGCATTGCATCGCTCACGTTTCGCAAATACACGTTTCCGTATCTGTATCTCGGCATCTCCATCTGTGTATCTGTATCTGTATCTGTGTATCTGTGTATTTGTATCTGTATCTGCATCTGTGTATTTGTATCTGTATCTGTATCTGTATCTGCATCTGTGTATCTGCATGTCGTCGTGTGTGTGTGTGTGCTTATCATGTATCTCTTAAATGCATTTACTTGCGTATAAATCACACACACACACACACTCACACACACACACACACTCATACACACAGCTACACAATAAGAGATCAAGTGCTCGACGACGGCATGGTCTCCGAATTGGGCATTTCGCACACATATCGCCAGGATACGGGCATTTATATCTGTCAGGCCAACAATGCATTTGGACAGGTAAGTGCATGCTGACACTTTTGTGCCACACACACAAACACAAACACACTCACACACACACACATATACATATTTAAAATGCTGCCAGGGTTGTGGATAAAAACCGAAAAGCAATCAGAACTTTAGCACAACTTTAAGTAACGTGTTGCAAGTAATTTTTTCCCCTTTTTTGAGTGCTCAGCAAAAAAAAAAACTATATTCAAATTTTAATTTTTCTACTTCAGTAAACAATTTAGAAATAAAAGTATAAAGCCAACAAGTCGATAATGATGATAAATAGAGAAATCCCCTCTGAATAAATTTGCGATTTATATACAAACTCAATAAAATTCAATAATTAATTTGGTTATATTTCATATCAATTAAAAAATCTTCGTTTTGCAATTGCGAATTTTATTTTTATTTGAAATCGATTTATATCTATTTTTGCACAAATACGGTTTGCAAAATGTATAAAGAAATTTCTTAAAAAATAGTTTAAAAATTATATAAATTTTTAATTAGTAAAAATCAATACTAAAGATTAGTAAATATTTAAAGATGGCATAGCTACAAAATTATTAAGTGTTTAAATTTATCATAAAATGGAATAATAATAGTAAAGCTTTTTTAGCTTTTCCTGGGGTAAAAAAAAAATAGCAAATGTTATCCAAGTTTTTCTAAACATATATTTAACAGATTTAATAGCTTCTAAAAAAAACTCTAAACAGGGATTAAAAGGAGCTGGATTATCGGTTCAGATTAACCATAGAACTCAACTAGAGCTAAAGCAAACACACTTAAATTCACACCCCACACACACACACTTAATGTACTGTCTGCCACAGACAGAGGCAGCTCCAAAAATTGGGACTCCTTGTTGCCACTTCCACAGTTGGCAACAGTTGTTAACCCTAATTTATGGTAATTTAAATGGGCCGGCTGCTACTGCCGCAACTCTCTCGCAGACTACTCAATAGCAGCTGTCGCTTAATTGAGCCTTCCACTAACCCATTTTGTCCATTTTGTGGCACAGGATGAGATGTCCATACAGCTAATTGTGCAGGAGGTGCCAGAGCAGCCAAAGAATCTGCGCATCAACTCGCAGCAATCGCGCAGCCTGCAATTGACATGGAGTCAACCATTTGCTGGGAATAGTCCCATCGAACAGTATCACATCTACTACAAACAGATTTCAGGTGAGTTGCATCCATAATGCAATAATCTTTATTGAGGGTTTCCATGTCCGCCCGTGATTTGATTAGCTTCAAATCTGCTGAATCTCCATCGATTTACCATTTTGTATGATGTGTGGAATTCAACTGGGTTTTCATCCCTCTGTAGAACTTAATTACATCTTATTTGCAACGAGCACTCTGCATCCAATTCTCTCTTTAACTGCATCTAACCATTTCACCTGCAGACATCTGGCAGAATGCGGAGCATATTGACATAAGTGGAGCTCAGACCGTTATCAACATCCAGCAGCTGCGTCCGGCCAAAGCGTATCACATACGCATGTCGGCGGAGAATAAGCTGGGCGCATCGGAGTTCTCGGAGGTGGTGCAGGTGACGACGCTGGAGGAGGTGCCGTCGGGGCCGCCGTTGCAGGTGCGCGCCGAGTCGAAGGGTTCGACAGAGATATCGGTGACATGGGATGCACCGGAACGTGACCATTGGAATGGCATACTGTTGGGCTACTATGTTGGCTATCAAATGTCCCTAACGCCCGAGGACAAAGAGGTGAATCCGACGCAGGGCTTCAGCTTTAAGACGGTCGAGGTGCGCTCCCATTTCGGTGGCGAGACGGTGCTCAGCAATCTCAACAAGTTCACTCAATACCATGTGATTGTTCAGGCCTACACGAGCCAGGGCAGTGGACCACCCAGCAAGGAAATTGCTGTCCAAACAATGGAGGATGGTAAGTTGGGTATTCCATTCCCCCATTGCAGCGCCCAACCCAGTCTGGCCCTCACACATTGATTGGATTTGTTAATTGGCCGTGCACAAAAACTGGACAGAGGCCAATTGGGTGCTCCACAAGCACTTTGGACGTCTCTCTCGCTCTCGTTCTCCCTTTCATCTCTCTTGCTCTCTCACTCTTTTGGTGTCTGGTCAAAACGTTTAATAAACTTGAAACACCCGCTCCACCCCCACTCTTTCTGTCTCTGTTTCTCTTGCAGTACCCTCATCGCCGCCAGAGTCGCCACAATGCGATGTGCTTGGCTCCACATCGATTTATATCACCTGGTCACCGCCGGATATTGACGGACAAAATGGCAAAATCAAGGGCTATAAAGTGTTTTACATATCGGTCGATGAGCTCTACGGTAAGTCTGCAAAAGCAATCCTCCCACCACCACCCACTCCAATGGGGATTTAAGCCCGTTTCAGAGCAATTATGCAATTCCATTAACCCATTAACCTGCAACAGCGCAAAAGGCTATCAACATTCAAATTGGAATTTTCCAACTTGCGCTTGATTAACATTTTATGCGTGGCTATTTAAGAATGAACGAAATACTTTTGAGAATATATAAAATTATTTTATTTAAAATATTTTTATAATTTATTTTATTGGCTGATTAACATTTTATGCGCAGCTATTTAAAAATGAAAGAAATACTTTTGAGAATATATAAAATAATTTTATTTGAAATATTTTTATAATTTATTTTATTGGTTGATTAACATTTTATGCGCAGCTAATTAAGACTGAAAGAAATTCTATTTGCACTCTATGAGAATAAATAAAAAATTATTTTATTTGAAATATTTGTTAAATTTAGCTTATTGGTTGATTAACATTTTATGCTTTGAAAATTAAGAATGAAAAAATACTTTTGTTCCACTCTTTTTATTTGCATTCTATGAGAATAGATATAAAATTATTTTATTTGATTTTCAATTTAGTTCATTTGTTGATTAATTATTAACATTTATGTGTAGGCAATTAATGTCGAAAGAAAACTTTACAAATAATTTGTATTTTGTGGGCACTTCAATATAAGTTAATTTAAAATTTTAGCTTACAATAAATAAATTTAATTTTATATATGAAGTTCATAATTTCATTTCATTTTCTGTTATTTATTTCAAGAGTATTTTAGGACAATTTAATATAATACTTTAAATATTAGTTTGGGCTCTTGACTAATATTTAACTTTAAATTAGACCTAAATAATTTTCACTAATTACAATTTATTATTTTGAGCTCTTGACTAGAATTTAACTTTAAATTAGACTTTAACATTTTTCGCTAATTACAATGACAAGAATAAATCAACAAAAATTCCAATTTTAGTTATATTTTCTATTAAGCAAATGCCAAAGGCCAAGTTAAACAAACCTTCAGCTTGTCCAATTTGGCTCTGTTTTTGTATCCAATTGTTGTATTTCTTGTACATTTTTTATTGACAACTTTTAAGTTTTCTGTTGTTGTTTGCGCTAATAAATCATTTTTGTGCTGTTGTCCATTTAATTAGCAGACAATGTTCATATTTCCAATCGTTGCTAATTGTTGTTGTTTGTTTTGTGTTTTTGGCCATTTTCTCTGGTATTTTTGCAGAAACGGAGCCGGAGGTTGTCAAGTCAACAAATCAATACGTCACCATTGAGAATCTGCGCAAATACACAAACTACACGGTTTGGGTTTTGGCTTACACCAAAGTGGGCGATGGCATGAAAACCAAACCATTTTATTGCCGCACCCATGAGGATGGTAAGTGGTTCAGCGTGGTTCAATGAACGCAAACGAGGCACGGCATCAACCCATCACCACCACCCCCCCCCCCCCCATATACCCGCCAGCAACACCCCCTCTCTTTTGGTCGTCATCATCATCGTCGTCGCCTCGTTTGCAATTTCATGCAGCGCTTTTTATTTATTTCTGTGCTTCGTGTTGTTTTGTTTTCTCTATTTTTATTTTTCATTGCAATTGCTTTTATTTATATGCATTTCTATTTTTTATTTATTTTTTTCTGTCTTGCCATGCTCTGATAAAGGAGTATATTGGCACAGTGTAGATATTGAAACTGAGCTTGGCATTTATATTTGTTTATATGCATATTCTTGGCAAGAAAAGGCATTCATTAAATTTATCAGTTTCTTAGCCATATTTCGGAGTATTATTTAGTAGAGTATTACTTAGTCGACTATCATTCATTGAAAATTTTCTCACTTGTTTTTTTCTGTTTTCCCACAGTGCCTTCGGCGCCGCAAGCAATCAAGGCAATACCGGCTTCGAGCACGAAAATAATAATCTCTTGGCTGCCGCCAGATCTGCCCAATGGCGACATCGTAAGTAGTCCCCCCACCCGGTCGCAATCCCAATTCCAATTACAATCTGAAACTCACCTGTTAACCATTAACTGCTCCGTCAACAGACTGGCTACACGTTCTACATGTCCATGCTGGAGGGTGGTCGCGAGGAGGGCACCCACAAGCGTCTGCTCGGCCCCTATGTGGAAATGCACGAGACAGTCCGCACTCAGGAATCGGCCACCTATCAATTCTGGCTAACTGCATCCACGAAAATGGGCGAGGGCGAGAAGACGCAAGTGGTGACAGTCCCACCGAATAATAAGGTGCCAGCGAGAATTGTCTCGTTCAGTCAACGCATTGTCACGCCGTGGAAGGAGCACTTGGAGTTGCCGTGCCGCAAAGTGGGTGCACCGGCTCCAGTCACCATTTGGCGTCAGGATGGGCACAATATGGAGACGAGTGCAAGAAAAACAATCGCCAAGAATGGCACCCTCTATCTGCGGGAGTGCCAGTCAAGTGATGCGGGCAACTATACGTGCAGCGTGGAGAATACTTGGGGCAAGGACGAGATTGTCTACAACATTGTAGTGAAAGTGCCACCAGAGGCACCCAACCTGACCGTAGTTAATACCTATACGGATAGCTTGCATCTGGAGTGGCTGGACAATAGTCACGGCGGTAGTCCCATTCTGGGCTATGTCATCAACTACAAGCGGGACAACGGTGACTGGGAGGAGCTGCAGGTGGATGCTAAAACGAACTCGCATCTGTTGAGCAATCTGTGGTGCGGCACACGCTATCAACTCTATATTACGGCGTACAATAAGATCGGAACGGGGCTGCCCTGCGACATTGTCAACTCCTACACGAAGGGCAATTCTCCGGTGCAGCCAAAACATTCCCAAATGATAACGAATAATTCGACGAGTGTCACCTGTTGGCTCGACTCCTGGGGCGATGGTGGCTGTGGCATACTCTATTTCATGATCGAATCGAGGGTCAATGGCCGTTCCACATGGGTTGTTGTCTCCAATCATATACCGCCCACTGAGCGCATTTATACCGTTAGTGATTTGGTGCCGGGCACCAAATATCAGCTCAAAGTTACCGCTCACAATAATGCTGGCTCCACAACAGCTGTTTACAATTTCACCACACTCTCCACACAGGGTGGTGAGTACAAAATGGCAAAAAATTAATGCTTTGCTTGATTTGTCAATTATTCTCTTGCAGTGCTTTATAATACGGATCATTCGACGCCCGTCTCCCACTTGGGCGATCTGCCCTTCTATGCGAATTTCAAACTTTTGCTGCCCATCTGCGTCTCGCTGCTGATGCTCCTGGCGCTGATTGCAGCCGCTCTGTTCCTGCGCAAGCGAAGTAAGTCTTGAACTGAGATCTTTAAGTAAATATTGCTGCGACATATTTAAATATAATTTAAATTTTTATTGATAATAAAAATAGTTAAAATCTCTTTTCAGTTATAATTTGAGTTTTAGTTGATTTTTAGTTTGAATTTATATCAATCTTTAAATCCCATTTCTGCATTATTTACAGAACTCTCGAATCAGGCGCGATTGGCGAGTTCCTCGATGTCGGAGTCGCCCTCCTTGGCCAATCTGCAGAACAAACAGAATCGAGATCAGCAATATTTGGCCGTGCGCTGTAATCCAACGAATTCGGCGCCTCGCGGTTCCAACTCCAACGATTCAGGCAGCTTTGGCAAGGCGGAGGGCAATGAGTATATAGAGGATATATGTCCCTATGCCACATTTCAACTGAACAAACAGACATATAGCGAGAGCTCCTACAGCGGCAACGTTTACAGCGGTCCATATCACTCCGTGCGCGGTTCCTTTGTCTATCACGATGTCAAGCCAGAGAGCTATCATGTAAGAAGAAGAAGATGAAGATCTAAGAATTTTATAGAATTTATCTAATCCACTACTATTTTGCAGTCCAAGGAGCCGGAGTATACAAAGGTGCGCCGAAAAGTCGGTCGTCTACGCGATCCTCACTCCGAGAGCCAAGGTAGCTACGATACCCAATATATTTATGTGTATCGTAATCCTTATCATTATCTTTATAATTTTCATTTGAGATACCCCTTAGTGTAATGTAGTTTTAAGCAAAATTTGCACTTATTTGTTCTTAGTTTTTGTTTTCTATTCACATCATATCGCATTGAATTTAATCCACTTTATTGTTTCTATTTCACTATATGCTCAACTTCAAATAACAACTAACATTCACATTCAAAACTTCACAACAAAAAAATATCGAAAAAAAATACCATCGCATCGTATTAAACTTTTTAGAATCGGACAATCCAGGTTCAACAGATTCCGAAGTTAGGAAAATCCTAACTCTTCACATACCAATTACAGAATATGACACACTCGGCTCCGAGTCCGACAACGATGTGTCTGCACGCGCTCTTAACTCGGCCAAATATCGCGCACAACGCGGTAAGTAAATCCATGGTCATAGAATGCTCGGAGATAATCATTTTGTTTTTTATTAATTTTAGACACTCAAGATGAGACTTCGTCTTCGTCGGAGACGACGCCAACTAGCATGACCCGCAAATCGAAGCCACCATTTGCGGCCAGGAAATCGGGCAAGTCGGGCACTAGTGGAAAACGCCACGTACGCAGTTCCAGTGGCTATTCGAGCCACAATGAAGAGACTACATTTAGGTAAGCAATAACAAGTGATTAACAATTTGTGTATTGGTCGCTATAAACTTAATTAGAACCCTGTACGTTTAGCATATCCAACTATCCACCAAACTATCAGGACCACATAAATCCACCAGCGCGTTTCTCGGATGCCAATGAGAAGTCCAAGACACAAACGTCGCCACGTATGCGTGCCAATCAGAAACTAACGAGGGAAGCTTTCCAAATCAATGTCTAAATCATATATATACTAAAAACAACCAAAAAAAATAAAACGCAAAAAAAAGTCACATATATATAAATTTAATAATTTTAAAATTAATACGAATATCGAAAAAGATGTGTTACGAAAAGAAAGGCGAAAAACGAAAGCGTTAAATGCAAAATTGTAAAATTTGTTGTAAAATCCACCCAAAAATCAATATGGGATCCCATATAAAAGGTAGACTTTGCAGATAAGAACAAATCACACTACTTCTGCATTTCTTTAACAACATATTGTTAATAATAAAAAAAATATAAAATAAAAAAAAACGAGCTACATACTAATTAAATAATTACTGAAAAATACACTAAATTTAAAAATCTTAATGTATGCCGTTAAAAAAAAATAATGACAACTATTTACAACAAGTGAACAGCAAAACTTTTCGAGCGTATTTTGATTTTCAACGAAAGCAAAAATAACCAAATATTTGCCCAATAAATTAAAACAAAAGAAAGAAAAAAGAAGAAAATAAACAATAAGACTTATTTACACACTGATTATGCTTAGTTGGACTTGAAAAGCTGCATAAAAAATAAGTTAAAACGATAAACAGTTATGAAAAATAATATATTAATATATTATAATAAGTTAAGCATTTAATGTAAAGCAAGATTTAGAAAGAAAAACTTCGGCAGGCCGTGTTTAAAATGTTTTGCATAGCTGAGAGAACTACACATAAAGTTTGTGTAATCATCAGAATAAAAACTCTTTAAAATGCAGAGCATAAATCTGAAAAGAAAGAAACGATAATTCATGAATGGAATGTGCTAAGCGATAAATAACACATAAATACAAAAATACATAAAAACAAAAATACATACATACCTATATACACATATACACATACATTTGTAGTAAATTAAAGAGCATTTTGTTGGATTGTTTGTTTAATTGTTTCTTTACCCCAATCAGTTCGTAAGTTAACCAAAAGAATGCAAAGAAAAATACTTTACAAATGTTAGCTAGTTATTTAAATGAATTAAATTAATTTATGAAACCAATAACATAACAAATTAAACACACGCATCTAATAGTTTATGAAACTGTTGTACATAGCTAAGATATATGACATTAAATTATACAAATCATTTATATATATAATATATATATATATATTAGTGGAAAATTTAGAAAGCCAAAGTCGTAAGCCAGCATGCATTTTCATATAAAAAAATCAAGCAGCTGCTCAATATAAACAAAGATAGACATATTTAGCGCCGATTCTTGTTTGCCAAATTATAAACCATAGCTTTCACACACACACACACACATATACTGCTCCTGTATGATATAGATTAGCGCATATCGGATTATATTTTACAATAGCCAAAAGAAAAAGGAATAAAAAACTACAAACCAACCAATTTACATGACAATATTATAGCAACAAAATACATTATATATAATACCAAACAGAGCAAACTTAAAAAATACACAATGTTGTAGCTCACAGATAAGAAATAACAAACACACTCACACACACACACACATACACACGTCTCTAGTCATATAAAACAAATGATCTATCAAGAACTAATACATAACTACCTAACAATCTATGGAGTAACATTTTCTGGCAATGCAATAATTCAGACTGCACCATAAAAAAAACAGATTTAGGCATTTAACAATTCAAATAAAAATACTTGGTTGTAAAAAATTTGAGAAGAAATTGTAAAATTACACAAAAACGAAAATGGAAAATACTTATAAACAAAAATCGCACAGTTGATGTACATTTGTTCAATGTATAATTACAAAAAAAAATTACAAAAAATTGTGCTCTAAATACATGACATGATATTATGATGAAAGCCAAAAACAAACACTTGGATTTTTATTTATTTTTTGTTGTAGTTCAAAGATAACAATAGATCGCATATATTTACAATAGACGTAGCAGATTTGAAAAAACACAAAGGCATATAAGTTGATTCAGGCGTATCGAATTGGAACCGATCTTATTAACATATACAGGCTGATTTTAAATTTGTTGCAATGGTTGCAATTAAAGCATTTCACAATAGCTTTTAGACATTAATTATTAAAGTTGTATAAACACAACGACATAGAAATTCTAAAAAAAGCTGACCGCTATAAAATGATTGTGTTTTCTTCTTCTCATTCACTTAAAAATAACTTAAGGCTAAACAGCATTTTTTACTTGGATTATAAAATGAACAAAAAATAATAACATTTCACTTAAAGCACATTTACAGAGTAGTATTAAGGAGGTTTTTGTTTTTTGGGAGATGCGCTTTCGCAGTTA
Organism: Drosophila multiciliata; assembly: GCA_037043605.1. Classification (NCBI taxonomy): domain Eukaryota; kingdom Metazoa; phylum Arthropoda; class Insecta; order Diptera; family Drosophilidae; genus Drosophila; species Drosophila multiciliata. The sequence continues at coordinate 20,755,066 of JBAMBF010000301.1, read as the reverse complement.
AGTTTAAATTGTGTATAAAAAAGAAAGCCTTTTGTTTAAAAAAGCCACTTTGTAAGTTAAACGGCATCTTACGAATTAATCGTTAAACTAATATAAACATTCTTTTACGATTAAACTTTTTTGTTGCTTGTTTTTGTTTTTGTGTGTTTGTGTGTTTGATTGGTTTTGATTGCTTTGTTGCTTATGGCGAATATCAGAACATAATCGGTTTATCCTTGCACTGGTCTATCACATAGCCGGTGAAGCGTTTTAAGAACTTAGGATATTCACGCTTGTAAACAGCGCGTAAGGCGCTCGCCGGAGCCCAACCTCCAGGATTAACTAAAAATGACAAAGCAAAGAATATAAGTGATACACTAGCTAGTTGCTTAGATTAAAAATACGCACCCACAGAACAGTAGGTTACTTTGCAGGTTAGATCGTCGCGACTCAGTGGCTGACCCTTGACATAATCGTCGGGCAGCAGTGTTTGGCAGGCGAGTATGACTGTCAGAAAGATGCGCACGCATTTGCCATTCTTCGACTGTTGAAAGAAGTAAGTTTATATTATAAATATATATATTATATTTTAAATATATGCGCTTTACACTCACATCTTGTTTGGCATATTCCGTTGAGTTGTTGCACACCACCCACATGTCCCGTGTGTCCGGATCGAGGCCATCGGTGATTTTGCGCATATGTGACCAAAATTGTGCATCACGCTGACTCGCAGGCCAAATGCGCTTGTGTGTCTGCAGAAATAGCAAAGTGTCCGCTGATATTTTCTCCAATATTGTGCAGTCCTCCAGCGTTGCTAAAATGACAAATAAGTTGTGTTTCAGAGATGGCTAAAAATATTTAAGAGTGTTTAATAAGTTGAAATATATCCCACAAATATAAGAAATACAAATTCAATGTGACTTTTAAAAGAATGATTCTAAATATCTCCCAAGAATATAAGAATTGCATATACAATGAGTCTGGTAAATGGAAATTGGCTTGACTTAACTATTCCAACTTGTAAATACTAAAATATTCCAATGATTTATCTACACATAATATCGAAACTCACTTTCCCATTCGTTGCGGAATTCGGGCATAAAGAAATAATGGCACATCTCGCGCGCTGTGACGCCCTTGACGCAGTGATAGGCTTTCAGGGGATCCATGACCATGCCATTGACCTCCTCTTCGCGTTTGTACATTTTGATTTCACCCTCATCGGCAAAGATTTGCCAACCATTGCCATCCTGGCCGACGCCCTCGCGTGCATAGTGCAGCTGTTCCTTGCACACGCGATCAATCTACAAAAACATTCAATTTTTGTATAATTCAATTAACCACAATTGGAAACTGAGTGGTTATTTCCGTGCTTACCTCCGGCCAGAGTGCATGTGTCTTGGCCTCGGCCCCGGTGCCGAATTCCTCGCGTGCCTCCTCACCCTCGGCAACGGCCTCGTGCGGCACATTGACCAGCGTCTGTGAGATTTGTGATTGCAGTCTCAATTTGAAGCGCAGCTGCATATCCTCCTCGATTTTCTCCAGGCCCGTCTCGACCGCATCAAAGAACTCATCCTCGGGCAATGTGGAATGTGGACCCTCCTGCAAAATACACAAATAGATACGATTTCAATAACTGAATTTACTAAGTCAAGTATATAAGAGATAGAATTGGGGTACAGCCTAATTAATTTTAATGACGCAACAAAAGAAATACGAAACGTGCAGCGTATAAATTAATTGGATATATTTATGTATATATATATATATATGTAGGAGACGTCAAACAAATATTCCCAAACTGCAGACAGTGCCGGCATGTGTAATTGAACGCGGAGCATAATAGAAGCGAACCCATATCATGTACACCCAAGCAAACGCTGAGTGAATATTAAAAGCGACGCCGTCTGGCATCTGTTTGGGTGACGCGTGCAAACCGAGCCAAGAACTATGAACAATTTCCAACAAAATAGAATTTATTAATTATGGTGGACTGGCAAAAGTGGCTGCCAAGCAGCCAGCAGCTGCAAATGCTTCACACATCGCAATAAGTGTTTTATTTAGGAGGAGGATACGAGAGTTTTTAACTGCCACCATATGTGGGACATGTTTTTATTTATTTTTTTCTGCTGTTGTTTCATACAAACGGGCACGATGAAGTCATGGCCAGCTGAGCTCACGCAATTGCTGGCTGGCTTATTTACCACGCTCGACTTTTGTGTTTCGCCTAAAAGTTGACAGCAATCCCAAAAAAAAACAAGGACACGCGGCTGTTTGCGGGGGTGGTAATTGGACAGTGGGGCAGACCCGAGCCGAGCGCGTAGCCAGAGCCTTGTCCCTTGTGTGCGGCGCGAGGGCGCAAAACAAACTGTTGCTGAACCCGCAAATACAACCAACACAAAGCGACAGCATCCTTGAAGCCAAAATATAGAAAGAGTGGCAAAACGAGAGAGGGAAAGATGAAAGTGAAAGAGAGCGAGAGCGAGAGAAACAGCGAAAGCTTAAAGCTTTAAATATAAAGGATTACAAGCGCCTAAGCAATAAATCAATGTGTGCACTCAGAGAAAATACATTAATAATATATGATATCAAAAATAAATGTATTAAGCAATTCGAATTAAAATAGAATATAATAACTTTTTAAGATGATTTTTATATTTATATTCTCTAAATCAGCTCTTGTTTTTTTAAAGTGTATACTCTGCTGTTGACACATTTCACACCTACCACAATATTCTTCTTGCTGCCATGCTGCAACTTTAAGCCGCATCGCCATTGGAAACGCATCGCAGGCATTTTTTTTATTTTTAGTTTATTTATGTAGCAACTTAATGCTTCGGCTAAGGCCAAGTTAAAAACAGTTGCGATCACTGTTTATTTGGATAGGTTCAAGTTAAATTTCCAGCGTATTTATGGCTGGGCAATTTCACAACTGGCAAAAAAACAAATCACTTGAAGAAATAGTTGCGTTTTGTTATTGTTAGTGTTGACAATTTGTTTATAATTTAGACGTGCGCGCAACCCGATCGCTGACCGCTTACTGAGCAATACGAACAGTCAACAATGAGCCACAAGCTGAGCCGAGTCGGCATTTAAGCCAGGCTAAAACAAGAGTGACGCTTAACAATTGACAAACACGAACTTGCTATGCTCTAAACTTAACAAGATGAGATTTAAATTGCCAGCAAAATGTAGAGTCGTAGTCTAGCTTTAGATAATATTTTAATATGATAGAAAACAAATGTAATTAAAATTTAATAAAATCTAGTTGGTTGCTAGATTCATTTGACAGGCTTTGCAAAATATTTTTGCATACAAAAAATTAACAATATTTGAAAAGTTCGTAGATTGTTTGTAGATGTATCTGACACAGCTTTGTACTTTTTCCAGATGCAATTAAAACAATGTTCTTTTTTAAAAGTAGCAAGAGCACTCTCAGCAAGTCGATATGCTCACTTTAAGTTAGTGCATAAGCCATAAGACTGTTGCCAAAGCCAGACAGACATGACCTACTGCAATATTGGCTCTTAAGCACTTTGGCAACCTCAAACTGTCTCTGCGTTTACTTTAAATGTCTTCGTTTGTCTTCAATTTGGTTTTTGCGCTTGAGCAGTCAGCAATGTGAATGAACTGCCAGATTAGCATATGTAAAATGTGTACATATATAAATATATATTGTAAATATGTAGAACTCGGAGTGTAAGTAAGAAGCCAAACAAGTTCCATTTGACATATAGAAAATGCCAGTACCAAAATAGAATGCAGTTAATGAAAAATTAATAATACAATTAAAGAACTGCTGGTTTATTATTATAAACAAGGGTCTTATTATTCCCCATCTACGCCCTATCGCCTAACAGAAAATCTGACAAGTAAGACTAAAGGTTGAATGGGTTACTCTAAATACTTTGGAGTTATTAGATTAGATTATAATAAATTAAAATGTGATATAAAATTTGGAATGATTCGTCATGTTTTAATCAAATCATACTATAAATACATAAGCAATAAATACAGTCCATGATATTGATACGATTCACCTACCAATTTATAGCTTGCACTTATCGCTTGGAAGCAAATAAAATACTCAAAATTGGAAAGTCACTCTGATAGTAAGTCATATAATGAGTTATGTGGTGTATAAGGTTGTTTGTCATAAAATCATTAAATTTGCGGATTCCCCAGTCTATAATCAGTTGACAATTTATAGCTATAAAAAATATATCTCTAATAGCCCCTTCGTTTTTGCAAAAAGTGCAGTACGCCCTTGACTTTAACTAAATGCGAACTGAACAAGGGACAAGCAATTAAATACGATAAGAATCAGGAACATTAAATCAAAGCAAAAACAAACAGACGAATCAGAAAATAAAACTATAATTAAATATATATGTATAAATAGAGTAACACTATCTACAAAGTCATCCGGAATTGTTTAAATAATAGCACGGCACTTGTTGTGTACGCTTAACTTGTAACATAATCAAATAAAATCGACAGCAACAAAATTTATATACGTCGTTATTTTTGGACATAAACTGGTTGTGGGGGGGAAGAGGAATTAATGTAAGCAGACATGGGCGTGTTGCAAGTGTCCAACACTGACGCGAAGTGAGGCCGCACCATTGTTTATATTTACAATTTGTTTTGGACCTTCATCAAAGTGGCCCTGAAATCTTTTTTTGTGGCTTGTACAACAGTCGCAACAATGAACACTTACCTCAAAATCTGGGCCTGGATATGATAAACGTTTCAGCTTTTCAATTTCTTCCTTAAACTTCCTGCAAAAAGAAAAAAAAATTAAAGAAACGGAAAGAAAAACATTTTAGATGACACAACAAATTCGAAGGGTCAATGGTGACGCACCTATTTTGCTCGTCGGTGCGATGTCGCTTATCAATCTCACGCTCCAATCTGCGCTTCCATGATTCATCGTTCTCAGCAATGATTTCAAGGCAATGCTGCAATGTGCTCAGCACACCAGTGGTTGTGGCACGAAATGTGATCGATTCGCCCTGCAACAGATTTAAAAATATTTATAAATAAATCATTTTTTAGGTATTCTTCAGATAGTTCGAGAATATATACCTTAAAATCAATGGGCTTCAGGCCATCTCCCAAGTCCAAGGGCTGTGCGTTGCTCTTGTTCAGCTCGGAGCAGGCGTCAAAATACCGTTGCAGCGTCTCAATCTGTACGAAGAGTATATCCTTAAAGGTTTCCAGTTCGCCAACTTTTTCGCGCAGATTGCGTTGAGTTTTCTTGAGACTTCCGCCGCTGGTCAGCGAAATGGTGTTCGACTGCAGGGACATGGTGCTGCCATGGCGTCGCAAAGACGTTGTGTCCGTGCTGCCAGTGCCCTCCTTATATAGCTGCAGTACCTCCACCCAGTGCATGCGATCCTCACTGGTCTCGGCGCGCAAACACCAATTGTTCAGATTATTGACGACCACATCGAAACGCAGCTCATCGGATTCATGCGCCTGCAGAACGGAACGATGGAAGGGAGAGTTGTGAACGATGAATCATTGTTTACAGTATATAAAAATATATGAAACACATTTCGTATAAGTGTCGGCATTGGCAGGGGCGTGGCCACAAAATGCCGCTTACATTGATGACTTCAGTTGGGGGTTTACTCTGTTGTCCGCAAAACTACCACCACCATAAAAACAAATACCACCATCGATACCATTCACCATTTGGCAGGCGACAATTTCCGCATTAATTGATTGCGCTGCATAGATTGCCCGGGGTCGCGAGAACCGAACGTACCGAGAACTATAGTCAAGCCTCGTTAGGGTTAATTACCATAGTTCAAAGTTTTGCTTGCAAGTTGTAAGTAAATTGATTTTAGGCTGGAGAATATAGAGAATAAGGCAAACCGAAAAACAACTCAAGTATTTCTCTACGTAAAATCTAAGATTAAATTACAGTTGAATCTGAATGGATGCCACAATTGAAAATTTTGAGTTAATTAATAATTGTAATAATTGAAGCCAAATTAATCGTTCTTATTTTAAGTACATAACTGATAAGTTTTTAAAGAAAAACTATTCAATTTTTCTCTCACAAGTCTTCATAATACTTAGCGAAGTTCTACTGTATACACACCACACACTCTCACACACAAACACACAATTTTTCTGCCCCCTTGAGTTGCTGATTAGTTCAATTAAAAACACTTGGTGTCTAGAAACGCACCTTAATGGCAGCCTTGGACAAACTGATGGCGCCGCGACAACCAAAATCCGATTCCGATTCCGATTTATAGTAGGAGAGTGTGCCATCCTTGAGAACTATATAGCGCGGCTGCCAGCCATAGATATAGTTTGTCCATTTGCTCAAATACCCGCGCAACTCAATGCTATTGTCCAGATACTCTTCCTCCTCGGAGGTGTCTGATGTGGAGCCTGCTGGCGCCGGAATAGCAGCTGCTAGCGACGCAGAAACCGGAGTCACTGCATCAGTTAACGGCATCGAGTCCGCCTTGTTGTCCAGGTCAGCCATGGCAAAGCAATAATCCGTTGATTAACCTGTACGAAGGAAAACCATAATAAAAACACAACTCAAAATAATATTCTATATATATTTTTCTGCGCCACGTCCGCGTGATATCAACAAGCAATAACAAAATACTAACAACAACAATACCGGACGCAATTTTTTGTATTTTAATTACAATCATCTGTCGACTGCGACCGTGATAATGCTCAATGCTGCCATTATCAAACTATGGTCCGACAAAACTCTGACTCAGTGGCATTTTGCTTGCAATTGTCACTGTTGGTGTTATTCTAATTGGCGTTTGGCCGGGTTTTTGGCTTTAGCGCTGGCGTTGTTGTTAGTTTTACACTGTATTTGGCATTGTATTTTGATTATTGCTCTTACCTGCAACAAGCGTATTTACTGTTTACTATCCGCTCTGCACACACATTTGTGCAACACGCCGAATTCGTGCTGTGTGTTTATCGCTTTGTGCAAGCTTTGTAAATAACGAAGTAAAAAAAAACAGCTCCTCCAGTACGCCTACGCGTGATAAACTCAAGCAGTCAGCTGTTCGCTTGCTATCGATATATTATGGTGTCGATACTATTGTTTGTCTGCTGCAGTGTTGCAGGCTACGCGAATGCTGGGCGCCAACGTTAAAAGGGAGTATAAATGCTGTTTAGTAATCTTTAATAGACATCTATTATTTTTAAGCGCTTATTATTACTGGAAAAATTACAAATGGCATAGATTATCGATACTGATTGGTCGGCAAGTGTAAATCAAGTCAATGTGTATGTGAAAGCAAGCCGAATATCATTTTACGTCGGGGGAAATGCAATTGCTTTGTTCTACTCAAATTCAGTGTAAAGTGAACACGTTAGGCTGCAACAGCTTCATTTAATTTCAAGAATGACCGATCATGAGGTTGCAGAAAGTGAGATCAGCTTATTTCCGGCCGAGGGTTATTGCAACTTCCAGGACGGTATCAAATGGGTCTTGGATATAATAGAAAATGAGGATTGCGATGGCGATTGGCTGCTGGATGCCGAGTTCATCTGTAAACGGATAATCGAAGTGATGTACAAAAAAGATTGGATATACAAATTTGTGTTGAAGAACCTACTATCCACCGCCACATTCTATAGAGGCTCCAAGATCGATGTGCCATTGGATTTTGATCAATATTTACACTTTGATATGCCCTTTCCGGTGACGCCCATTTTTAATATCTTTCAGCCGGGCTATATAAATCTCTATGCGCCCATCAGCACCCATCCCATGATCACCGGGGACTATTTGAACCCAGAGAATGTGCAGTTGTTCCTGCGAGGTAATCTCCGCGATGCCATCACCAAAATCAAGTACGTCCACTGCGACAGTGGCGTCAGATACACGCTCAATTATCGAACCCATGAGATTGGCGATCAGGGATTCGTGCATGAGATTCTGGCGTGCGAGCAACGTGATTCGGGGACGCCCAGTTTCATTTCCTTTGTTTTTCTCCCTGCATTGGAGTTTCAAATGGCCGACTTCCCGTTGCCCACATTCGTGCCAACTGGACCCGCCTGGACGCACTGCAACACTGCCTCTTATTGGCTGGCCTTACTTCAGGTCTATCCAAAGTACGACAATCGCAGCTTCTGCCCCTACGTGCCGCGCATGCAGCTCATCCAGGACGAACGCTTGCTCAAATATCGCGATGCCCTGCGACTGCTCGTCAAAATTGGCATAAGCAACAATATACCAGACATATCGGATATATTCGTCATGAAGGGCTTGAGCTTCTTTCGTCTCAGATACAGCATGTGCTGCGATTGCAACATATCCCTGGCTACCCTATTTATGGAGGTGAGTGGCAAAGTGCAAATTTATACTAAATGATTTAGATTTAATGATAAAACACAGTCAAATTTTCTAAAGCTATAAATAATCATACAATGATCTCAATTTTTTTTATATATTTTTTTTCTATATTAGTTAATCAGCATACATGCCCAAACAGCTTATAAAGACGCAAAGCTGAAGGTGTTGACTTTTGGGAGCAGTCAGCTATATTTTATGCAGCATGCTATCAAATTGGATGCGATAGCTCGCAACGTATCCATGTACTACTATATAAACAGTATAAATGTTGAGCAGCTGAAGCAGATGTTTGGACTGATGTGATATCGTTCACATTTCCAGCTCAATTACAAATAGATGCAATTTGTTTATGTCTTGTGCACAGTAAACATTTGTCAGCTTGAATTTATTGTTTTCTATGCATATATATATGTATATATGTTTATATATGTGAGTGTTATGCCACAATTATGTTTATTTACAGACTATAACAAATGTTTTCGCTAAAAGCTATAAAGTTATCAACAACTTACCAACTAACAATAAATATTTAATAAATACAAAACACAATAATCAATTAATATATATAAATAATTAGTGGTATGTTAATTACAAACAAATGACTTTCAATATGCACTCAAATTCGCAGGCAAAAACAACCAAAAACACACAGATTCTTCCTGTTTCACGATTTGCCGCATTAAACTAGAAGAGATCCCCAGTAACTCGAATCTTCTTTACATGTAAACCGAATTGAGATTGAGTTTCTTATCCTGTGGTTGTTGTTGCTGCTCCTCCGCCTCTACCTCCTCCGCACTGTTGGGCAACAGCACCGCCTGCTGCTCATGGTATTCACCCACTGGTCGGGTCGTTGTTGTTGTTGTTTTTGTTGTTGCGGTGGGTTTTTTGTATGCTTCTGCTGTGTATTTGTTGGCGAGCGCCTTGAATATGCTTTTGGGGCATGCCTTATAATAGGGAAAACATTCTCCGGGCGCCTGTTTACCCTCCCCCACACGCTGCGCCCGCACATATTCAGGTATTAGCTCCGAAAACGGTGACTTGGTTACCCTAAAAACATTAAACAAAAATTAGTTGACTCAATGTATACATTTTTAAAGCTTCACAAAATTCCAATTTGCATTACAAATAAAAAAATATAAATTGTTTTGTTTATTGTTCAAATGTTGCTACTCACGTTAAAAACAACTTTGTCAGCTCCCCAAAAACGCCAAATTTCTGCAAGCTCCTCGAGTGCATCTCGCAGATGGTGCGTAGCATACACGCCTTGCCATCCAGGCCGAAGGTGGACAAAAAGTCCTCCACAACGCCATAGAGTAACACCCGTTCGCCACCATGAAAGATGTGCTTGAGGCCAGCTGGCAGTTCTGGAAACTTTAGCAGATCCTCGTGCACCTCATGCGGTTTATCGCTGCTGCTGCGCTGCTCGCTGAGATCACGTTTGCGTCGCTGCACATGCAAATAACGTGCCACATACTGGCCGACCATTTGGCCGGCATCATGGCCAAAGGAGCGAGCCAAAAAGGGCAAATCACCCAAAGGATTCTGATTATCCGTCAGGCCCAGCTTGTCAAAATCAACTGAAATGGATGTCGATTTTAATGGAAAATTCAATTTATAAAATTAATTTCCACTCACTTGTGAGGGGAAAACTAATGGTTATGTTTGAGAAGAAGCCTTCGGGCGGATGTCGCACCAAAGGCATCGCAATTGTGGGTGTAAATGTTAGCGAGGTGCCCGGCGGCAGTGCCAAACGTCCATCGTCCGTTATCCAAACGAGTCGCTTTCTGCGTACATGCGGAGCATCCCCATCCGCATCTGTATTTGTGTCTGAGTCCGCGTCCAACAGTGCTTGAGCATCGGCACTTATCTCATGCCATGCTGCAGCTGTCCAGAGACTAATGCACATTAGTAGCAACGGCAGACTGCTGAGGTTCACACGCATGCTACGTAATCAACAGAAGAAGAAAAGTAATTAGATAAAAGACTTGGACAATAACTTCGCATCGCATAACATTATTTAATTTTTGTATAATAGCAGCTGAAAAAATCATTAGACTTTAACTCCGCAGAATCAAAAGTATGCCCCCCATACTCAAGCAACAGGTTCTCCTTGTCGAACACGGATTCTCTCGCTTGGGAAAGCTTTGACTCTGTTTTTTTTTTTGTGAACAACGTTAAAAGCACTTGTTGGTTATAGACCTGCAATTACCACTCAATCTTTATTTGAGGTGCTGCTGCCTCTTCGTCGAGTTCAAGAAATTGGATAACAATACTCTGATATGTTGAAGAAAAATTATACGCTTTGAATATATATATCTTAAAAGATAAAAGAGTTATCTTTAAAGTCAAAAGACTAAAACGTATTTCATTTGGTTTTACTTTGATTCTCTAACGCCGAATCCCTAGTCGATTCAAAATATATTAAATTACTGGAAAAAAAAATCTGGTAACAAAAACACATTTAATTAATCAATAGAGGGTCGCCTAAACAATAATCAATAAATTTTTTCATATCAATAAAGCGTTTTTAATTTAAGGAAAGCTTTTCTAGTATATTGAGAAACATTTTCACAAAACTAAAAAAAGCTCAAATTTTCTGGACGATATTTTGAAAAGGTATTTAATTCTCTACATTACTGTTTTAAATTATTTATTATTTCTATTTTTGCTGCAATTATGGTGAAAGCATTTAAACAAATCGACAGATGACATTCTGTATAAACTTGTCTCGCTGCGAATTTCTCTCAAAGGAGCTAACGTATAAAAAGTGAAGCATTTTAAATTGGTTAACTGACTCTCTAGTTCTACCCCTCTCTCTCTCTCTCTCTCTCACTCATTTTTCAACTAATTTCACGACGCACTTTTACCGCAGCAACACCAATATTCAATGTCCAAAACCAAACACAAATATTTGCGATGGATGATGCAACTTGTCAGGCAGCCGGTTGCACAGGATTTTAGTCAGCCGTTAGTCCGGTAATCTTTGTATTTAAATTGATGCAGCTGAAGTATATCGGCAGTGGAAATTCTAAAGCACTTTCCCAGAGGAAAACTAGTTTCTGTTGGCGTATCTAGCACAGACTTGATTTCGACGCCAACGGGAAAAAATATTTTGGTTGAAATACGCTGCAAGGGTTAAAGCAATACTCTCCCCCCCCCCCCCTCCCACAATCCCACAGCAGCTTGATGAATTGAGCAGCAATGAGGTGTGTAAAAACCATGACAAGACGCAGATAGACGCATTTATGGGGCGTGTCCTGTTAACAGTTGCTCCTCTATACTTAACTAAGAGCTGCAACAGGTGCACCATCCAGAGAAATTGTGCCAGAATCTAAATGAAATTGCAATGTGTGCTGGGCACATTTTAATATCACTGTCAGCGAATGCCAGTTGTTAGCTGCCTATGCAAGCAAACCGCAACAAATAAGAGGTGATCAACTAGCAAATACCTTGCATAATCTGTCAAGTATGCAGTTGATACACAGCTGCCCTCAACCACAATACATAATCCTAATCACAAATATATTAATAAGTTGTTGTCGACCTCTTTTGCTGTTTATATGTATAAATATGTATATATACACACATTCGCACAATGTCAATATACTTGCTTTCAACACATTTTTAATTGGTACAGGGTATACAAATAGCAACGCATAGTTGGTGCCAGGTTGTCTATGTGTCTGTCTTGGTTTGCCTGTCTGTCTGATTTTTCGCTTTGACGCGCTTCGGCCAATGGCTGTGAATTTTGTTGTTAAGGATTGTTTTGATTTCTATAGCAAATTCAGAGCAACGCCTTTGGCAAACAGCAGCAACAGCCACGACAACAACTACAACCAGCACGCAACAAGCGGTGTCTGTCTGTTGGCCTGTGGTATGCAGCTGAGCAGTGATAAGTGAGAAGAGTGAAAAGACTCTTGAAACTTATGGCGAATTAGTGCAAGCTCTTCTTAACTGGACTGCCATAACACACATACATATACATGTGTATGTCTGTGAGCATACTATATATGACAATTTGTTTCCTGCTTGACGCGTAAGCAGTAAAAAATGAAATCCACTAAACGAAAGCAAATTAGGAACATTGCTATCGGAATCTTTCGACTGTGTAATACTCTGTTACCAGTTTATAATAGCCCAGTAAAGATGGCAACACACATTTGTGCATGATGTTTTTTAAATAAAAACCAATACATATATACCATTATTTCTCTTGAAATAGTTAGTTTTAAACAAGTTAATTGTTGAACGCAACCCGGAAACAAAATACTTCACTGCTCTTTGCAGCTGCGTAAACAGTCAATAAAAAAATTCTTAAATGAAATTTAAATGTGGGTTAACAGGTTGAGTGCAAGCAAAAAATAATAATGAAATTGAATTGTGTGACATATTTTTGTGCACACAAAAGCGCAACGACATATTTGTATACTATGTGCAAGACGTTAAGCAAGTTCGTGTCCTAAGTCTTTTGTATTTTATGGCTGGCAGATTACAAAATTGCCGTTGCGTATGGCGCCGCATAATTAATTAGAAACAATAACAACAACAACAATCAACTTTTGGGAAAGGCAATTGGGCAAATGAAAGTGCAAGTGTTGACCACTCGCATCGCAGTCCGTCAGGCAATCGGGTCGTGATGCGCATGTGAAAATTACCGACGATATCAAACCACAGAAATTCAATCAAATCAAAAGTACTGTTAGAAAGTTTTGACAATTTGTTATAGGTATTATTTGCTTTGTTTTCCTTTTCTTTTGGATTACACATTCTTATATAAGCTGTGCTCTGTTATCAGCCAATTACACATATATGTCTAAAATTGCAAGCCTGCTCCTTGACCCACTTTGCAGACCCACTCTCGCAGCCGTAGGTTAAGCTCGGTTCAAACTCACTTTTCAAGTCTACGATTTCTACAGGTACGGCATAAAATTCTTTACTCAATTTTTCACTTTTTTTTTTGTTTCTTCTTCGCCAACGTTCGATTTATCCTTTGTCAACAGACCGTTATAAAAACTGCACGACTCTTTTTGAGCAAGCAAAAACAACCGCGCGCGCAAACGTTTCAAGTACAACTAAAGCGGACAGCAACTGTGGCTAGCGATAAAAGCAGCGCCAAAAGACAACGTCAATGCACATGGGGCATTCATGAAGGGGCAAGAAGGGGGCGACGTCTTCAGGCGAGACATTGGCAGAAGCTATCCAAAAGCCAAAACGACAAACCAGTATGAAAGACATGACCAAGGCATTCATTGGCCATATAGCCTAAGAAGTGTCTGTTAATGATGTGTGTGTGTGTGTGTGTGTTGGTTGAATTTCCTTTTATCCAAAAACAGACAGCGATAGATGAGACCACTACAATTCAGCAACACAATGAAAAACATGTACATGTATACTAGAACCAACAAGGAAAGTGATTAATTTAATAAGTTAATGGTGCCTAACAGCAGTCCAAAACTACAAAAAAAAAAATAGAATCAAAATAAAATTTTAAATACTAATTAAAGAATTATGAAAATATTACAAGATATCTGGGGTTCTTTAATCGCAAAATTGGTCCAACATTTCTTGCATAAGATGGGAAAAACGCCGCCAAAATACAAAAATCCACATTTTTCAGCTACAAATCTACATAATTGTTATTTATTTGTTTCAGTGCATGAGTTGCTTAGGAGTACCTTGCTGGGTATGCTAGGAAGTGCAGACGAACTGCCAATGAATGATGGTCCTCACACGAAATTGGGTCGCCAGGCGCCAGACGATAATTGGCGTCCACAAAATAGTTTCGTTCTACATAACTTAGTAGCATCGCAAATGGAAATTCTTTGATAAGGCTTTTTAACTTTCCAAGCTGAATAAAACGAGAGTGCGTACAAATTAAATGCCACAATACACACTACTTTTGTTGCGGTTTTCCAATCCACATGGCAATCGTGGCGTCGGAAGGCGTTTGGCCAGTTGTCCAGCTCGTCTATTTTGCATTTAAGTTGAGAACATGTTATAGAACATGTTTTTGTGGCCTGATCTAGTCGGGCGTGTGCCTGGTCCGTAACTAGCTGATGAAGATGCCAACTTCCGTTGAGTTTCTGAAAGTGAGTCTAAGTCGAGAAGTTTTTCAAGGAAACCGGTGTTAACACGCCAGAAAATAACTTTCACTAAAAATCATAAAAATAAATAATATAAAAGAAGAACAAGAACTCATCTTTTGATGGAATTCTGTACTCAATAATTTTTAATCTGAATGCATAATTAATATCTAATATATATGCTTCGTCTCTGCTTTTCCCATGGGAGCTTTATGTTATAGCATTCTGATCTCAATAATTTTTTTATCTGAATAAATATTACAATACACTATATACGAGTAAAAAAAAAACTAGGTAATGGTTCTGCATATGGAAATACTTTAACATTTCTATGGGGAAAATTTGACGAGAAAATATTTACAGCTCAATTAAGTTGCTTTTGGTAGCTTAAATGGCGCCATCATTAGGTACGTGGTGAAAATTTATTGAGTCACTTTTAAGTACAATAAATCGTTATCAAAATACGTGAGGGCCACGTTAATGAAGCCTATCAGGCGATGATTGACATAATTTCGCACAGTTATACGCTTTCCATTTGTTATTACCTCATTTAAATAAGCCGCTATCGAAAAGCAATTATCTTGCATAATGGCTAAGAGTTGAAGTGAAATTTAAATTTGAGCATGCGCGCGCTATTTGCGAAACAGAGCTGCCACACAGCACAAAATCAGTGCTGTACAGAGCTATGCGATAAGAATATAAGTTCTAATTTGATATCGATAAAAATTATAAAAAAGTTATAATTGCCGTATGAAACTTATGGAACATGGTTTATATATTTGTTTAATAAGTTGTTACATAAATCGAATCAATTTAGACAATTGTAATTTGTAGACTCTTTATGAGGTTGCCAACCTTTTCGGCACCCACAACATTGGCCTCGTGATAATACGGCAGCTTTGCCAGAAGGTCCAGCCATGCGTGCACCTTTGGATATTTTGCGGCATCAACATCACTAAAAGCCTTCAACGAGCCTATCGTTGCAGCAATGGAGAAATCCGCAATAGTCACCGTACTGCCCGTTATATAGAGATTGTCGCCGAGAAATTTCTCAACATGTCCGTAACCATCGATCACACTGTCGATCTTCTCCTGTGGCACCTGAGTCACCTTTTTAAAGACGATCGGGACAACAATGCTCTTCAACGCGGGGAAGAGGACGCTGGCATCGAAATACAGACGTTGCTGCAAAAGCGCTCGCTTCGTCAGATCCTTAGGATACAGTGAATCCGATTTACCATACTTATCCACCAGATAGCTGCAAATCGCATGCGAATCCCAAATGTATGTGCCATCATCATCTAGCAAGGGCACTGTGTGCTGTGGATTTTTCTTGATGAACTCCTCGGTCAAATGCTCTTGAGCCTGCAGATTCACAACCTTAAATTCGAACGGTAAATCGAGGGCGCGAAATGTCAGCAAACAGGCCCGCACCGGGGGACTCATGTCGAAGCCATACAGCACTAATTTCGGCATAATGTCAACAAAAACTGGATCAGAACAGAACTGAATTAAAAATCTTAGTGTTGCCCGCTAAGGTGCCTCTTGTGGACTAGAGACAGTCATTTGTTGGCATCACATAAATAATGCCGGCCGAGCTTTTTTCTAGTGAGACTCAAAATAAAAGCTTTCAAGCCACAATCGGAAATATATGACATCAGCAAATTTTTACTAACGTACGCATGACATGCAAATTTTGTAGAATCTTCCTGATATGAAAATATATATATATATATACATGAAATGTAAATATATTTCTGTCGCTCGGAACATAATTAAATAAATGTATTATATACGACTATTTCGTTAATATAATATATCATCTATATATATCAATCATGGTACAAGAAAAATAAGATATTTATTCATAATATGTACATTTCTCGAAACATAAGTAAGTACGTAAATTATATAACACTGTCCAGCAATTTCAAATAGAGAATTAATCAATATTTAATGATTATCTTATCGGAATGATATTGATAAGGAAATTTACGTGGTACAAGCAACCAAAATGAGCACCTATGTGCTTATCTGTCTGGTTTTTCTAGAAAAATTTCGATTTCGTTGTTATTAGCATAAGAGGTGTCTGCTCGCTGCTGGCATTTGAAATCGTCTAAAAATGAGCGTTCTTTTAAAACAGTGTTGTCAATCACCGTATTATGAGTGCTGTATAATGCCAACAGCAAGCACACACCTGCAAGTAAAAACAACAGAAAATAACAAAGTGACGAATAATAATATACCCGGCAATATCCACAATGAGCGCATACTTATTATTAAATCATTAAATATACTTGAAAATTAAAAGGGAGATACATAACACGTATGTGATGGATGATGGTAATATGTTCGAATGTAATGAATATCTATTAAAACATACCAGTGCCTTTGGTAAATTAAATTGACATACGAAACGATATACCCGCTTTGGAAATGTTGACAGGGCACCACAACACAGTCTTAGTGCAACACATTTTCATTACCATCAGCGAATTACACCAAAAAATTAATAATTTTTCATGCCAAACCACAAGTAAATTGCACAAGCAATCAGCATCAGCAACGCTGAAGGTGGCGCTACGCTTTTTGGCTGGGCCAGAAAATGACGGCGCGCAATCCACAAACATTGATGGCTCTGCCAAATGAGGACAACTTTGATTTCCTATTTAAAATTGTGCTAATTGGGGATTGTTGCACGGGAAAGACCTCAATATTGCAACGCTTTAAGACGGGCAACTATGTGGAGCGACATGGGAATACTATTGGCGTTGACTTCTCAATGAAAACCATTGAAGTCGAGGGCAAACAAGTCAAGGTAAAGTCAAACACACCCCAAAGTTAAAGAATTAATGTACATGATTATTATTGGTGTTTTAGCTACAAATCTGGGATACGGCTGGACAGGAGCGCTTTCGCACCATGACTCAGAGCTATTATCGCGCCAACAACGGCGTTATAATTGGTTAGTGAATCCAAATTGAATTGTGGCAAACCATTCGTCATGGCGGGACATTCGTAATGGCGGCGTCTCATAAGAAGTTTTTCACTTTCAATTTTAGTATTGCTGCATTAATGAATAACAACATATTTATTGCTTTCTTTACACATGTTTCTATAATTAACAGTGTATGACATAACAAAGAGAGCAACGTTTGCGAATCTGCAGAAGTGGATTGAGGAGGTGCGCAGATATACGGCTTCCAATGTGCTTATCATACTGATTGGCAATAAATGTGATCTTGAGGAGGAGCGTGAGGTGGACTTTGAGGAGGCGCGCCAAATGTGTCAGTATATACCTGAAATCCTATTTGTTATGGAAACATCCGCCAAGGAGAACACCAACGTCGAAGATGCCTTTCGCTGCTTGGCCACCGAACTTAAGGTAAAACTTGCAACAAGTTTCATATATGCTCAACAGATTTAATAATTTTACTCTATTTCTCGCAGCGCCAGCATGATTACAGCAGTGTCCAGGCCATAGACGATAATACCGTACAGCTGGGCCAGAGCAAGCCCCTCAAGAGCTGTAGCAACTTCTGCAATCTCACATAAACATTGACTTCTCAATTTTATATTTTGTTTACTTGTTTTATTTTTATTATTTTATTTTTCTTCATTTATTATGTGATCAGTTTGTCGTGTGGCTATATTATAGTATTTATATTTATATATATATATATATATATATATATATATAGCGTTAATAATCCTTAACTAGAGTTGTTAATTTGTTGTGTCTACTCGATGCGTGGCGAGTAGCTAAACTTAATTTATTCATTTTACATATACGTACACATTTATATATATAGATATTTCATTTTGGTGGCTAGAGTACAAAAACAATCTCACATGTTTAACACATCCAACAAACAAGACAACAATGAATGCAATGCAATTAACGACGTCAATTACAATGCAAATGTTCAGTTCAGTAACAGTAAAAGAAATACGTCCAACTTCTATGTATGTATTATAACTTACAAAACAAAACAATTTGGGAAATAAACTTGTTTATTATATAAATTTATTGGAAGTATTTAATTGGCTGATTCAATCTTACAAATTAGCATAGCTTAATTAAACGATGATTTATGTTTTGTTGAGAGCGATGTGTGTGGGAGTTTAAAAACTAAAGCACTGATTTTCAAAAGTTGATTTTGGCATTTGCTTTGCTCTTTGCAACAAACAACAAGATGATTTTTTTTAACAAACACTATCAGATTTCACCTTATAATTAGAGCTGCTGTCTTTACATAGTTGTACATAGTTTAGTTTTAGAATACATACATATAAAAATTGATTTATTTGTCTAAATTAAATGATTAACACTATATACTAGGACCCCTGCTCGGTGCATCCGTCCGCCATCAATCCGTCATGACGGCGTGACGTGTCATTTGTTTTTGATGCGCTGCGCAACCCATTCAAGTCCCTGATACAATCCTTCGCCGGTTAGCGCACAACACGCCTGTATGTGCCACTGATGTTTCTTAATCGAAGTCAGATCCAACTGCCTTGAGATTTCCGCCGCCGACATAGCACCCTTGAGATCCTGTTTGTTGGCATACACCAAAAGACTTGCCTTACTCAAATCCTCATGCTGTAGCATACGATACAGTTCTTCTCTTGTGACAGCCAAACGTTCCCGATCCGTTGAATCGATCACCATAATGACCAGTTCTGTATTCGTGTAGTAAGTGCTCCATGCCGCCCGCAAACTCTGCTGTCCACCCAAATCCCAGACAAGGAAGTGAATATTCCGCCAGACGACCTCCTCAACATTGGAGCCAATCGTTGGACTCGTGTGGACCACTTCGTTCATCAGAAACTGATAGAGTATTGTTGTTTTGCCCGCATTGTCGAGGCCAACCATTACCAGTTTGTGCTCCTCGTTGCCAAACATTCGCCATAAACGCGATAGTAGCAGGCCCATATCAAAATTTTGTTGTACCTATTTTTTTTTGGTTTTGTTGTTGTGGTTGTTGTTACTGTTATTGTTATTGTTGATTGGTGAGCAAATACAATAGCAAATATCACAATCTATGAGCATATATACATCCGTGTATATATAGATACACATACACATATACACAACGTCTATGGCTTTTTGGTTTGGTATGAGTGCGTGCGCGCGTCTGTGTGGAATGCGTGTATGTAGTGTGTGCGTAAGCGTGTGAGTCGTTCACGATGCCTTTGTTGTTGTTGCGCGCAGGGGAAGGAAGGCCAAACTGTAAATTATGCACTCACACTCGACGACGACGACGACGACAGGTACTCATCACAACGTACAGCGTTTTAGTTTTATTTAATTGGCTTTCTTAGATTTACACACTTGTTGTTATTGTTATTGTGTTGTATTGTTTTGCACGAAGATTTTGGTTAGGCTTTTGGTCTTCAGATTTGTGTCTGTGTTTTGCTGTTTCTCCTTTTCTGCTGTTTGCTCACCACAGTGACATCCACCGCTGCTGTGGGCACTCTAAAAATGTTAGCAAATTGCTGAAATGCTATGGTGCTGTTAATTACTTGGTTGTTGCTCGCTGTTCACCTGTGGCAACTAATCACAAAATGCGAATTTTCTAATGTGTTTCTTTGCGGACTAGCCTACGTGTTGGCTTGCTGTACAATATAATAACAAAATGGTGTCTAACTTAAAGGAATAGAAGCGAATGATGCCTTAAATTGAATTTAACAGCTGCTTACTGACAAAAACTACTGTCTGTAACAGGGGCGTAGTTTAACAGCTGATGCTTAGCAAATTTCTATCGATTATTATTGCATTTACGATCGGAATAATGAACCAGCATATTCAAATGCATATGCTTTATATAATTGAAAGTTGAAAACTAAGATCGAAGCATCTTGATCGCATTTAACTAACACTTGTTATCGACAAAATGCCAGAGTTGCCAGACTTTTTTCTGCTCCCATTAACTCAACTTATGTTTGAAATTAGGTTTAAATTAAACAACGCAAATAAAGTAGGCTCTACACTCTGTTGACAATATAAATGTTGAAAATATAAGTTAGGAAATTATTATAGTTGAAAATGAATGACTTGGAAACTTTTCTGACGTGCTACGAATTTCTGACA
The DNA here is from genome assembly GCA_037043605.1 of Drosophila multiciliata. Lineage (NCBI taxonomy): Eukaryota > Metazoa > Arthropoda > Insecta > Diptera > Drosophilidae > Drosophila > Drosophila multiciliata. The sequence continues at coordinate 20,734,554 of JBAMBF010000301.1, read as the reverse complement.
GATCCTACAATTGATCTAGGACTGGATCTAGAATTTATCAAAAAGGAGGAATATTTTCGTACATTTCAATTTGGAAATCCAAAGAAATAAATGAGTATCATAATTAAGGATATCAAAAAGCTGAACAACAATATGATTTTGTAACTAATTACATAATTAACAAAACAAAATTAAAATTAAAAATAATCACTAAACATTATTTTATAATATAAACTATTAAGACTTCAGAACAAATTTCTTGTATTTGGGTTTTCTGATGTGCCTTGCATTCTGTATTCTGGAGTAGCATCGCGAATAGAAAATCTAGACTTTTTAACTTTCCAAGCTAAATAAAACGAGATGCGTATAAATTAAATGCCACAATACACAGTACTTTTGTTGCAGGTTTTCCAATCCACTTGGCAATCGTAGCGTACTCAATAATTTTTAATCTGAATGTATAATAAATATCGACCTCGTCCCTGCTTTTCCTATGGGAGCTTTATGACATATTATTCTGTTATAAAAAAATTGTTTAATCTGAATGCATAATAAATATCTATATCGCTTCTGCTAGTGATGCACAAAATTACAATACTGAGTGTGATATAAGTATAAAAAAAAAATATGTCACTGTTCTGCATATAGGAAAATTTGGCGAGAAAATATGTACAGCTTAATTAAGTTGCTTTTGGTAGCTTAAATGGTGCCATCATTAGGTACGTTTATCAAGCAATTTAAGAACAACAAATCGTTATCAAAATAGGTGAGGGCCAACTTAATGAAGCCTATCAGGCGATTCGTAGAGTCATACACTTTTCATTTGCTATTGCCTCATTTAAATAAACGCCATCCAAAAGCAATTGTCTTGCATAATGGCTAAGAGCTGGGAAGTGCAATTTAAATTTGAGCATGCGCGCACAATTTGCGAAACAGTGCTGTCAAACAGCACAAAATCAGTGCTGTCAAACAGCACAAAATCAGTGCTGTACAGAGCTATGCGATAAGAATATAAGTTCTAATTTGTTAAAAATTATTAAAAAGTTATAATTGCGTATGAAACTTATGGAACATGGTTTATATATTTGTTTGATAAGTTATTACATCAATCGAATCAATTTATACAATTGTAATTTGTAGACTCTTTATGAATTTGCCAAAGTTCTCGGCACCCACAACATTGGCCTCGTGATAGTACGGCAGCTTTGCCAGAAGGTCCAGCCAGGCCTGCACCTTTGGATATTTTGCGGCATCAACATCACTAAAAGCCCTCAACGAGCCTATCGTTGAAGCAAGGGAGAAATCCGCAATAGTCACCGTACTGCCCGTTATATAGAGATTGTCGCCGAGAAATTTCTCAACATGTTCGTAACCATCGATCACACTGTCGATCTTCTCCTGTGGCACCTGAGTCACCTTTTTTTTGATGATTGGATAAACAATGTTCCTCAACGCGGGGAAGAGGACGCTGGCATCGAAATACAGACGTTGCTGCAAAAGCGCTCGCTTCGTCAGATCCTTAGGATACAGTGAATCCGATTTACCATACTTATCCACCAGATAGCTGCAAATCGCATGCGAATCCCAAATGAATGTGCCATCGTCATCTAGCAAGGGCACTGTGTGCTGTGGATTCTTCTTGATGAACTCCTCGGTCAAATGCTCTTGAGCCTGCAGATTCACCTCCTTAAATTCGAACGGTAAATCGAGGGCGCGAAATGTCAGCAAACAGGCACGCACCGGGGGACTCAAGTTCACGCCATACAGCACTAATTTCGGCATAATGTCAGAAAAAAACCTGGATCAGAACAGAACTGAATTTAAAATCTTTGTGTTGCCCGTTAAGGTTCTTCTTGTAGACTAGAGACATTCAGTTTTGGGTATCATATAAATAATGCCGGCCGAGCTTTTTTCTAGGCAGAATTTTTAATTAAAAGCTTTCAAGCCACAATCGTTAGTACAATAAATTTTTGTTAACGTACGCATGACACGCACATTTTTTATAATCATGCGATAGTGTATATTAAATATGTATTACAAAATATAATTAATATATACATAAAATGTAAATTCATTTCTGTGGCTCGTAACATAATTAAATAAATTTATTTATAACACTATTTCAGACTTTTCTACTCCAATTATCTCAATTTATGTTTGAACAACGCAAATAAAGTAGGCTCTACTCTCTGTTGACAATATAAATATTGAAAATAAAGGTTAGTAAATTACTATTGTTGAAAATGAATGTATTGGAAGCATTTTCTACGGGCAGCGAATGTCTAACAGATCCCATAACTAATCTAGAACTGGATCTAGAATTTATCAAAAAGCTTGCGAAAGAATGTGAGGAATTATTTATGTTTCAATTTGTAAATCCAAAAAAAATAAATGCTTATCATAATTAAAGATGCCAAAAAGCTGAACAACAATGTGAATTACATAATTAATAAAGAAAAATTACAATTAAAAATAATCACTAAACATTATTTTATAATATAAACTGTTAAGACTTCAGACCAGGTTTCTTCGATTTGGGTTTTCTGATGTGCCTTGTTTTCTGTTTCGCTGGTGCCGCCAGTTCATAACGGAAAATGATGCAGCGCCTGTCAAAGAAACACTTGAGTTCCTTGGGATCATAGCGATGACCCAGTTGCTTAAAGTATAAATAAATCTCCTGCAGGTCAATGGGCTCAAACATGAGCACACTCTCGTGCAGACGGGGATTGGCACAGAGTAGATTGTGCCAAGCAATGTGAAGGGGCAGCAATGGTTGTGGCGTCTTCTTGCTCACATTCGTCTGGAGCACATAGCACTCAAAGTCATCACAGAGAGCAGGAGGCACAGCCTCCGAGAAGCGCAACAACTCCGAGCCGGGAGCATCCCTAAAGTTAGGCCTAACATTTTGATGAACTTCTGTGGGTGTCAGACAATCAGCACTGGGATTATGCAGCAGCGGGGTCCGACATTTTCTTGCGCTTCCATGCACTGGTGTAGATTTTGAGCGAGCGTGGAGCAAGCGATCGGCTTGATGTTGTTCATGTGGTGGCAACATAATGGGATGCGTTTGATTATAGATGTATTCCAGCAATTTGACAGCCTGTTTGCGCTTCAGTGGCTTGATGCCATAGTTATATAGCTGCTGCAACAGCTCAGCTTCGCTAAGATGCACAAAATCGGGCTTGGGCGTCCGACAAATGGATACATTGTACACTTGACCATTTAGCTCTAACTTCTCGGATACATCCATCACTTTTACCGAACTCCCAGACGGCTCCACCGGCTCTGGCAGGCTATCAACATTAATATCGCTCATTAGCAGTCGATCTAATCCACTTGGCATTGTGTCAACTGCTGCACCCTTGCTGGACTGGAAGACCAAAAGATCAAACTCATCAATATCATCATCTTCAGCATCTTCAATTGACTTGGCTGGCTCTGAGATGTGCCTCAATAGCTCTGTAAATTTATGACTGTAGCGTTTTTTTGGCATCTCTGGTGGCGTCTCTAGAAAGGATGCCTCTGTCCAGTCTATGTGCAGATTGGATGTGTCAGTTGCCTTCGTTGGACTATCTGGCTGGGAGAGCGTTAATGGCTGGGAGATGGCCGCATCCAGTATACCAAACTCGGCGCGCTCCTTACTCAAAGCGCTCTTGTTGGGTGAGTGAGAAGTGCAGGCTTGAATGGAAGTCGCCGGCGAGGCTGCCAGAAATGCATCCAAATCCTCTGTAGTTCTAAAATAAGGCACAGTTTTCCTTTTGGTAAGTGGCGAAGTGCAGGTGCTCTCATTGCCACTATTGCTTTCATCCAATAATTCGCGACACGTTTTGTCTGCCTTCCAAATGGAATAATTGATTTCATCATCGGAGAGCAGAATACCCTCGTTATCCTCATCCTCGCTGCTGTCCTGCGTCAAATCAATGCTCGCATCCGATTGACTGAACGGAGAAGTAAATGTGGAAACGGGTTTCTCAAACGATTGACGAAAGGGGGAGGTGAACGTGGAGGCAAGATTCTTGAAGCTGTGTTTCAGCTGTAAACTCTCCCTTGGGGATTTCGTCAAGCTGAAGCTGAGGTCGTTGCTGGTATTAGAGTTGGTGGCCATTTGGAATGATAATGTTGACAATGACTTGGCGGCACTTGACGAGCTCAGGTTAAAGGAGTTCTCATCCGGTTTAGATTCAGTTGTGGAGCCTAAATCAAAGTCTCGCGTTGTTTTGTAAGCATATTTGGCAAATAATTCATTCGAAATTTCGCAATCCGCCTGGACGAGTGAATCCTTTGCCAGCGGTTCGGCTTCCTCATCCGAATCCATAGTTGGACTCGGCGCAAAAACTTGTTGCTCAAAAAGAGATGGGCTTGAAGTGGTGTTCAGTATATGTTCCGGCGAATCTTGCTCCTGAGTGAGATCGATGAAACCCTCTTCGCCTAGTGCTGGTAGATGTAGAAGTTATTTTTGTTGATAATTATATAGTATATATAAGATGCTCACCTTCAATGCTTTTCCTCTCCAGCTTAGCTTCTGTAGGAGTCTTCACTAAAACCAAATAAAAATCTCTTCTTTAACCTTGGATGGGATTTAGTTAGTTTTCCTTACCTTCATCACTGGAGTAAATCTCATAGCAGTTGATCTCAGTTGTGCTCATATCCTTGTAGGCTTTTAGTGAAAAGTTTTGCAATACCTTGCTACATTCGGGTGACATTTCATTATCCTGTTCATCCTCATCCGAATCGGCAAAGAGATCGGGTGAAGTGCAGCGAGTACTTTGTGTCGCCATGGATAGTTTTGATGAAGTGCTTGGCTGCATGTTCTCCTTATCTGTTTTTGAGTCGAGCATAATCCTTAGACGCTTGTCAGGGGGCTCTTTCAGAGGACTGCTTTTTGAGATTTGCTCCAGACTCTTATCGTCTAATGCATACTTAACGCACTTATCAACTGTTATTTGACTCTTATCCTGAATCAAATTATCGGCTAGCAGCAGCTCCAGCTGATCCAATTCCTCCTTCTCGGCAGTCGCCCCAAAATGCGCCTCCAACTCCGCATAGACCTGCTCCAACTGCTGCTTGCATCGGCGACTCTCTTCACTGGGTCGCTTGGGCGACAAATCGCGTCCCTGGATGGCCGCCCAGTTTTTCAGCAGATGATGCGCTGGCGTGCGACTAACTTCAAACAAATCTTGCACATAATACGCACTCAGATTCACCAAGGATTCCTCGCTCGGTTCGTGGGTAATCCTAAGTTCCGCAGTGGATTTTAATGGCTGCAGCACTGAACTGATCAGTTCAAAGGGAATCTGATCCTCTGCAGCTGGCAGCTTGGTGTGCACCTGTTGCGCCATTAGAGCAGCTATTTTGGCATTCAGCTTCTTCAGCTGCTCCACAGGATTGCGTAATGTGAGTGGTGTAAATTTATTGGCCCACTTGCAGCGTTTACCCCGCTTGCCACCAGGTAGGGCAGCAAACGACAGCACATTGTAATCTATAAATAAATTACTTATAATTTTCAGATTAGGAGTAAGTGCAGCAAGTTAACTAACCCTCCTTGGCGGCTGTACGAAATCCGTATTTTTGCAGCTTGCGGCGTATATTCTTTTTGGACTGACCATCCTGTGCATTGAGCAGATCAACCACTTCCTCGTGCTCCTCCTGCGCTGTGTCCTCCAGTCGTAATCGACCATATTTCTCTGCCTCCGATTTGGACAACGCCAGGGCCATTTCAATGTCATTCGGACTGAAATTGTCGGCGATGCAATGCTGAGCGGTTACCTCCGCGAACAGCTGCTCGTTGCGCAGAAAATCACTGATGCTTGGCTGCTGTTTGCTTCGCCCACGCGAGCCACCGCGTGCTCTTCGCTGTTGGGTTGCAGTTGTTTTCAGTTTGGGCGCCTTTTTCGGTTTGCTGACAGCCGGTGGCGAAGTCTCACGATTTTCACGTGTTTTCTTGGCTTTTGGCTCATCCTTGTCCGGCGGGCGCAGCGGCTGCTGCTCCTCTGCTGACTGCTCATTGCTGAGATTCTCGGGTGTATTGAAAAAGTCGGACAAAGTAGCCGCCTTGTTGCTGCGTGTTGAGCTTTAAGTGAGCAGAAAAACGAGTCGTTTTAGCATAAACTATAACATTTTATTAGTTAATAACTAAATAAAGACAGGAAGTATCTGGGTGGTAAACAATTCTCCCTCTGGTGCTACCTTACCGCAGCTTTCTGCTCGCCGGCTCTTGAAGTTTCTTAAAGTTTGCTTTTCGCGTTTGTCTGTCCATTTTGGTTATTGTGTTTGGTTTTTAACGTTCTGTGCGCAGATTTTCACTCTCCTCGATCGCTTCACGGATGAATTTCCCGGGACGTGGGGCAGCGAAATCAAACAGCGCACGACGATCCTGCTCCTCCTCGCTGGGGGTCAATAGTTTCTTGCACAGCTTTTCGTTGGCAATTCGTTGCATGGGCGTCAGGCTGTGTAAAGATATCAATTTAACAATTAATATTTCATCCTTCCTCATTTCACTCACCTCCAAATCCCGAAGAGCAGCGAGCCGGCGGCAAGCAGCGCATATGCGAAGCGATTACGGTATGCAAATGATGGTGTCCCTTGTGTGCGTCTCGGCTTGCGCTTGCTAGTATCAATGGATGCCATCACCAAGCCGATTATATAATTAAATACACATTTTACGCTAACCGAACAAAACTAAACAAGTTTTATATTACGAAACTATCCAAACTGACAAGGGCTGCACAACAACTTAAGTAGCATGCACAAGTTGTAAATAAGTTTGTCAGATTACAAACTATATAATCTCCATAATAATAAACAAAAACAAACTAATGATTAAAACATTTTTGTGTTCTAAACAATAGTGATTTGTTGAAAACATGTTATTCATAGCGATATTTATGTTTGGTAGCCCTGGCGCGATACTTAAAAAATCGTACTCGTTACTTTTAGCGAGTGAATTATGGAACGAGTAATTAACAACAATCAGTTTACAGCGTAGGAGAGAAATCCAAAACGAATTTAGTTTTATTTGAACGCTAATAACGGGCAAGTGCAGTAGAAAAGTCTTGAGCTCAATCAGTGTAAGTGGACTTTAAAATGTATTGATTAGCAAATGTTGATTGACAAAAAGGGTTTAGATTACAGTAAACAAAAACAGAAGCAGATAAGAAAATGGCAGACAAAGCAAAATAGTTGAAAACACGCACACAAGCTAACAACTATAAATTGTGTGCGTGTGTGAGTGAGTCTTGATAAAATAAAATTTTTTCTTTTTTGTAGAAACTGCAACTTTGATTACGCTTTCTTGAGCCGGGTCACAGACGGTTCCAATTATTAGTTTTCCGAGAATAACCACAACAACAAAGTCATGGTTCGCGAAGACGAGAAAAGAATCGTGGACAACGAGCAAGTGGAGGATCATTTGGATGAGAATGAGACAGAGAATCGCGGCAGACATGATAATGAGCTGGAGTTGCCAGGTGGTTGCTGTATGCCGACGAGCAAATGTCATCGCTTTCAGGCGTTGATTTTTATGTGCCTGCTCGGATTTGGATCGTATTTTTGCTATGATAATCCGGCCGCCTTGCATAATGTCTTCATAAAAGAACTGCATTTGAAAGAAGCAGAATTTACGTTCATCTATTCGATATACTCGTGGCCGAACGTCGTCCTCTGCTTTGTGGGCGGATTTCTGATCGATCGTCTGTTTGGTATACGACTGGGCACGCTTATCTATATGCTGATCTTGCTGGTTGGTCAGCTACTCTTTGCCACTGGAACCTTACTGAACATCTTCTGGCTGATGATCGTTGGTCGCTTTATTTTTGGAATTGGCGCCGAATCTTTGGCTGTTGCGCAGAACAGTTATGCGGTGCTGTGGTTTAAGGGCAAGGAGCTGAACATGGTGTTTGGCTTGCAGTTATCTGTGGCACGTTTCGGAAGCACTGTCAACTTTTGGGTGATGCAACCCATATATGATTATGTCAGCACAATTTATAAATCATATCAAGCACTTGGCGTCGTCCTGCTCCTCGCCACGATTACATGCGTGATGTCCTTTATATGTGCCTTGATTCTCGGTTGGATGGATAAGCGAGCGGAACGAATTATGCAGCGCAACAGTAATCCGTCGGGTGAGATACCCAAGCTGATGGATGTGTTCACCTTTAAGGCACCGTTCTGGATGGTCTCCATCATTTGTGTCGCCTACTATGTGGCGATTTTTCCATTTATTGCTCTCGGCCAGAAGTTCTTTATTGAACGCTTTAATATGTCGGAAAAAGAGGCGAATACAGTCGACTCGTTGGTCTATCTCATTGCGGCGGTGTCATCCCCAATCTTTGGCTTCATCATTGACAAACAGGGGAGGAATGTATATTGGGTGCTCTGTGCCACACTCACCACAATTGGTGCACACATACTTCTCACATTTACCCAACTGACTCCGTATTTGGGTATGAGTATAATGGGACTGTCGTATTCGCTGCTGGCCGCCAGTCTTTGGCCACTGATCGCACTCATTATACCCGAATACCAGCTGGGCACTGCCTACGGCTTCTGTCAGTCCGTCCAGAATCTCGGCCTGGCTATTATTACTATTGTCGCAGGCGTTATTGTGGATCACAGCGGCAAAGATCACACTTGGGTGGAGCTGTTCTTTATGGGTTGGCTAACAATAGCGCTGATTGCCACTTGCGTGATCTGGTCTTATGACAAGAAGCATCGTGGTAACCTCAATATGACGGCCGCTCAACGATTAACCTTTGTTACTGAGGCGAATTATCAGAATTTTGAATAGAAAAAGAACTCCTCGAAAATAAATTTAAATGCAGGATGCGGGCGAATTCTCGTTAGACATTTTTATGGTTAAACATTATATTTACAATGAAAACTGATGTTGGTTAATGATCTTTGATAATGTGATGAGCGTCTATTGTGTCGCAAAAAAAAAAAAATGGTATTTAACAACTGAAAACGTTTGCTCAATGATTATGCTCATATTAAAGCAATATATAAATATATACATACATTAATTTTATGCAATGTATTTTTGAGCAATTTATTATTAACAAAAGTTATTGCATGTTTTTTTCTCGTGTACATGTTTTACATATAAATAATTTCATATATTGCTTAAAGGAAAATAAAACCATAAAAAAAATAAGCAATACTCTTTAATTAGAAAATCATTGATATTCCATTAATTGTGCAAAATAATCTCTTTACTTCAATGATTATGATTAAATATTAGAATAAATGTTTATATATTGTATTTGTGTGTACGTATTGTGCTCAATTAACTTGTAGCTCTATTGATTTATATATATAAATATACGACACAAATAAATGAATGTTTTTTTCTTTATAAACTGATTATTCTTCCTATTATAATACTAATAATAGAAAAGAAGGCACACCGAAGACTACAAAAAATATTGCTCATGCATGACAGAAACATAAGTGTATGATATATAAATATATATAGCTATAGGTATAGTCGTTAGGAGTAGCATATGAAACTACTAAATCCCAATTTCATCAAACTTCTTTGAAAAAAATAAAAGACAAGTTGCTAGCTCATGCTGATATATATATATATATATATATATAATATACTTCACCCAATCCGTCAAAATTGTATATTTATTTCAACTAACATGTTAAGCACTTCACTTAGCATGTTCTAGTCGATTGTGATTACGACTACGAAATACCCTAAATATATAAATATAAATCTATATATATTATTTTTGATTTATTGAACTCAGCTTTACAATATGCTGTTCTAGTTTTATTGTCAAATTTTGCTAAAAAATTATTTTTTCAATGAAAAAAAAAATTTTTGATAATTTAAATAAATATAAAATAAAAAAAAAAATAATAGTGTACAAAATCTGTGCATATGTTATGTATGTGCATGCACGCATTCTCAAATATCGTTGCAGAACTCACACACACAGACACACATACACTTACGCTTGATTATTAGCAACACAATACAATACATGTATGTGTGTATTTATACTTTTCTCACACATTTCCATTTCCATGTTTAGACTTGTATACAGGAAATGCCGGCGCCGGCTTATATTAATGAGATTAATTGTAAGAACACATTTTGGAATACAACTTGTTTCTTATCTCATTTTGCAGATTTAAAATTTATACAAAATAAAATATGCTGTTAAATATAGATTTTATGTGAAGTTATATTAAATATCAAATAATATTGTGGCTTTTATTGCTATCGAAAATCAATTTATTATAATATTTGCACAGCATGACAATTATAGATAAGCTAAATGAAGCTTGATTTGTGTTTGGTTTGTTTTAAGTAATATCAAAAACTTTAATAGTTCTAGATCTAGAACATATACACCTTATGTCAACCTGCTACTTATCCTTTGTTTAATATATTTCATAAAATTAAACCGTATGTTAAGCGAAGAATATAGCAAAACAAACGATTACCATTTGCCTACTCATAAATAGCAAATAGCAAAAATAACTATTTAATTAAACAATCCTCTTATGAGATGTTAAATAACTAAATTGATAAGCGCTCTGCTAATATTTGATTTAAATGCGACCCAATTTTAAGGCACACTAACAAAGTCATTGGCCGGGCAACAAAGTCTTTTGTTTTGGATTTTTAAATCAGCCAGATCAGCTTTATTTAAAACATATTTTGATGTCTGTCCGCCGCTCGAGCACCTCAATGCACTGTCTGCTGTCCAAACTGAGCACGCGGAGCTCATGCAATGGTTTCGTTTTCTCCTCCACCGATTTGTCAACACAACGCAGCGTTTCCAGCAACAATAAAGCTGTGCCCCGCGCTGCCGTCAGCAATTTGCAAGCGTCGTGAATTCTATGCATAGAGTAAAAGATATCAGAGTAAAATAATAATAAACAAAGAATGACGCACGGATTACTCACCGCTTAAAGAGCAGCTCGGGTCGCCGCGTATATTGGCCAAAGAGGGCAAAGAGCAGTGTCATATCGTAGTTGAGCTGAGCTGCGCCCGCTGGTGCGAATCTCGTGTTAAGCACCATGCTCTCCACCATATAGTCATCGATCTGTTGGGCCATCAGGCGCAGCGTTTGATGGAACAGATTCGCCGAAAGTTCGCCCTCCAAATTGTGCAACAATGTGACGAGAACTTGGAACATTTCACCACCACTGGCCGAGAGTATGAAGGGTTCCCGGCTATTCTGTTCGGGCATGCTGGGCCAGGCATCGTGGCGATAATTCATCGACTTGGCCTTCATTTCGTTGACCGCCTTGTTGGCCAGATTGCGCATCAGTTGACGTGCCCAATGCTCCAGTTCGGCAACGGAATGCTCAAACACCGAATTAATCTCACTGGCATTGGGACCAGCCAGCGCTGAATGCAAATGCAAATAGTGGACATTTTCACCCCACTCTCGGAGCACCATGATCAAATAATTGATGGCATTCAGCACCGGCAAGCTGGGCACAGCGTGACTATTGTGCAACTGCACGAGACGCCGCCGAAAGCTGTCAATTAGCTCGAGTTGCAGCGACAGAAACTGCAACTGATGGCCGGGCTGGATGAGGGCATAATACCGATCCTTGATGGCCTCCAGCAGGCGCATAAATTGATCTGCACAGCGCGGTATCTTCAGATCATCCTCATACGCATTGGGATCAATGAGCTGAAACGGCGCCTCCGCTTGCAGAATGTGATCCATTTTCTCTGCACAAACTACGAGAATGAGAGTGGGGAAATTACATTTCTTGAGTCGCCTTGACTTTTAAGATTCAATGCGGCTTACACTGCTCCTCGAGCGAAATCCATTTTAGCAGATACATGGGCTGTGTCAGCACAGAGATGGCGCTGGGAAAGCTCGCCGGATAGCCAAAAGTCTCACGCAGCTCTGCCTCAAAGGCCAGCGTCTCATCGAGGAGATGGGCAAATAGATGCTCATCCTGGGAAATTTGCTCAATGTCCACCGCGAGTTTCTCAATTGTCAGCTGCACCAAGCCGCGCATATACTCCAACTGGAATAAAGATGGATTTTAAGTAAGATTTAAATCTATAAATGACGCTGCTCAACTTACCCTTAAATTGTAATCCAGTTTGCCAGCTTTCATTGCGGCTGGTTGAAATATTTTGCCGACGAGGATATGCGTCTGTTTGCCCCAGTTAATGACTTGGGTGTAGAACCATTCGGGTTTGTCCAAACGATTCGTTTGTCGCGTGCCCGTAAAATGGAACATGAAACGATGGCGATATGGCGCCAATAGCAACTGGACCACCTGACTGATCGGCGGACAAGCAATGCTGGGCGTAATGCTTTGCAGTGGAGCACGCACCTCCGTGGGGGATTTGATAAGGAACATATACTCGGCGAGCAGTTGGGCTTTGGCAGTGTCTCGACTGGGTGAGTAGTTAAGGGGCTGCTGCTCCAGATGCGCCCAGCGCATCGCTTTGAGCACAGCCTCAAATTCGCTGGAGAGACGCTGCAACAGCAGCTTGTGCCAATAGATGGCAGTGGTTTCTGCGTAGGATTTTAGGGAGCGTGCATGTACAGCCTGCAAGCGACCAACCACGCTGTGCTCACAATCGTTGTCCTCATAGAGCGTCAGATAGAGATTAACTAGCTTCTCCTCATCCTTGCCATTGATGGATTGGCTCAGTGCTGTGCTAATCTCCTGGATGTCCTGCACGAGACGCAGATACTGCGTCACATTCTGGAGTTGACGCACCTGCTGAAGATCCTCTGCGACACCCTGCAACGCTGGCAGGCAATCCTCCAGCTTCGCTTTCAGTTTCTCGCTGAATTGAGCGAGTTTCGCCAGCTCAAATTCGATGCTCTCGCAGACCTGCTGCTGGCAGTTAAGCGCCGACTTGTAGTTGGACACATTTTGTGGCTCCTCATGGTTCAGCTGTGAACTGGACAAAGTCAGATGCAATGTTTCTTTTTCCCCTTACTCATTTATTCTTACATTTTGATTTATGTTTTTTAATTCCTGCTTATAGCTTTCGACTAGGAGTGCAGCGCGATTCAGCTGATTGGCATCTTTGCCTAGTGTCTCGTTGAGGCGCGCCGCAACTCGCAATTCCATTTCACTCAGCTTAGCGTGCATTGCGTGCGGTTCATTCAAATTAAAGTCGAACAACAAAAATTTAACAACGAACACGTATAAAAAAGTAAATATTGTTGATGCAGTCACTCGTCTCTCACCATGGCTGCAGTTGTGATTGAACTAGTGAACTAGCAAACATTGTTCACGCAACGATATATCGACAGGGTCTAGCGATATCTGTTACTTTTCTATTAGTTGCTAAGCTAAATGAGAAACACAACTTGTTTAATAATCATTATAAAGGCTACTTCATATATCGACAACTTGTTACGCATTTTATTTAAGCTGCTACTCAATTACTGCTGTGATTTTTTAAATATTGAACAGGTTAAAATTGTTCACGCAGCGTTTCCAAATTGCGAATGAGTAAAAATTGCTCATCGCTTGGAAGGGTTGCAGTAAGCCGATACGAAGAATCGATAACTACGAAAAAGATGCTCCGCCTTTCGCAGTGAATTGCAATATTCAAACCCAGCCGCCAGCAGGTGTTGGTCGAAGTTGGCGTCGCGTTCCATTAACTTTTCGTCGGTGATAAAATTAAGTGAAAATGTTTACGCCACGACACAAGAGCCACAATCAGGCCGTTGGCAGCTCTCCACATACACCGCTGAGCTTCAGTCGCGAGCTGCGTCAGGTTTTGCAGGAGCGAAATCTCTTGACGGCCAAATCGCGTAAAAAAGGTAAGCTGTGGATGAGAATAAAGAAATTGGGGGGCATGGCCAAGGATGCCAATGATATTTAATCTATTTTGTGATTTTATCTCGCAGTCTGCTCCATGCTGGACAGCAACTCGAGCAGTCCCATTGGCTCACCCAATCCGGAGGCAGGGAAACGGTTGGGTTTCCGTCACCAGGCCGTGCAAGAAATTATAACGTCGGAGAAGTCTTACTTGGAGCAGCTGGGGCTGCTGATGCAGTACTTCGTGCGTCCGCTCAAGGAGCAGGCCATCATGGATGCCGCCAATCACACAGCTCTCTTTGGCCAAATCGAGATGATTCACAATCTAAATGGCGAATTCCTGCGCGAACTGGAGGCCAACATGGAGAATGTGGCTCATGCCTTCTTGAAGATGGCCCCGTTCTTCAAGCTGTACTCTGTGTATGCCTTTGACTATCGCGGCGCCTTGTTTATACTGCAAGATTTGATAAGTAAAAATCCAGTTTTTCGTAAATTTCTGGAGGAGACCGAAAGTCGTCCGGAGGTGCAAAGGAAGTTGAATTCGTTGATGATTGTGCCCATACAGCGTGTGCCACGCTACAAGTTGCTGCTGGAACAGGTTTTGCTCTACACCAGTCCAGCAGATGCTGACTATAAGCTGCTGAAGGGTGAGGTTTCAAAAAAGCTTTCCTTTTTTTTATTATAGTCTTAATAATATTGCCCCGTTGCAGAATCCGTCAAGGAGATCGAGGCGACTGCATCACACATCAACTCCTGTGTGGAGGATCAAGAGATCACTCAATATTTGATACATCTGCAGAATTCACTGGTGAATCGCACGCCCAACATTGTGAAGCCATCGAGGCGGGTGATCAAGGAGGGAATGCTCTACAAGATTACGCACAAGGGGCAGCAGATTAGGCGCTATTGTGTGCTCATGTCCGACATCTTTATGTACTGCAAGGTGATCAAGGAGCGTGCCCCAAACACCCAGGTGGAGAACTCTCTCGAATGCTGTTGCATTTTCCCGCTAAAAAAGTGCAAAGTTTACGATATGTTGCCGGGCAACTTTAAGTTATCCTGTCAGAGCGATGGCATCCTCTTTGGCAGCGACGATATACAGTTGGCGCGCACCTGGGTGAGCTTCATACGCGACGCCATCGATCTTCATGTGCAGTGTCGCAAAACGCTGCGCAAGGACTCCAGCAAACGGACGCCCATCCGGAAAAAGGACATGAAGAAATTCGGCTCTGATTATGTACTGAGTCCCAATAGCAACAACAAACGCAAATGCGTGAGTAGCTCTAATCTTGGAGAGAAAACGAGCATTAGTTAATCCTTGTCTTTGATATGTAGGAATTTGAGAGTGTTTTTCGCAACAAGAATCGTACCACGGACTCCGAGGAGGAGGCGGATGAAGCAGCCAACGTATGTTTTCCTCGCAAGCGCAAGATTCCCACTATATCCAATCGTATCAAGCCGTCGACGACGGTATCATCATCCACTGCAACCGCTACCACCATTAAGCGTCCAGCACCGCCGCCGCCCGCCGTGCAGCTACGACAACCGCTGATCTCGGCGGAGCAGCTTGCGGTCAGTAAGGAGAATCGCATTTCGAAGCTGTACAAAAAGATTGCCACTGGCGACAGGACCGGTCAGGTGCGCAGCATACTCAAGCGCACCAAAACCAACACAACCACCACCAATACGCCCAGTGATGCTGATCCCAGCTATGGCTTCGCCAGTCGCTACTCCGATTCCAAGTCATATTTTCGTGCTCACAATGTGGACAATACAATTCCAACGGCGATTAAGCGCGAGGATCTCTTCGACGCAGAGCTGGGCAATGGTAACTTTCAGGACGTGCTCTTTCCACTGCGCTCCAGTGGCGGCAGTCAGAAGAGCGGCGGCTGGACAACACCGGCTCAAACCCTGAAGGTTACCAGCAGCCAGGAGGTGGTATTGTTCTCGCCGCCGCAGAAGAAGCGCGTCAAATTCGAGTCAACGCTGGACCGGCACGAGCCGAAGCCCTTTGTATTCACAACAAAGAGCAGTGCAAGCAGCAGCACTAAGCCCACAACACTGGGTGAACGCATCTACAAGTTTTTTGCCAATCTTTTCTAGCAATTTGTGCAAGAATTCTTTTTTTTTATATATTTTTGCTAGAATTAGATCAACAAATTGTTTAAGAATCTCTTGTGGGATTGGATTACAGCTTCGCTTGTGGAATTGCGTCCAGCTACAGCTTGAATTTGTTGTCCAATCTCTGCTAATATTTATATTTAAAGCACATTTCATCATTATACACATTTCGCTTCATTCGTATTAACAATAAAAAACATTTACTACAAAAGAGAAAAAGGATTTTATCCTTTCTACTTCCCTCGCAGCTCGCAGATCTCGACTGTAAACTGCTCAACGGCATCCTCACTGATATCCTTTGCCCAGTTGCCCTCCACCTTGAAGTGCGAGCCAATGATCACCGCCTGGGCAGCATCAAAGTAATCCCTTATGTTGTCCTTGGTTACACCAGAGCCAATGATTAGGGGCACCTTCAAGTGGCCCGTCAGCTGCTGCACATCCTGTGCACTGGTTGCGTGTCCTGTGGCGGTGCCTGTGATGACGATGCCATCGGTTAAAAAGAATTCCGCTGCATGCGCCGTTTCCAGCAGACTAACATCTGCTGTAATTGCATGCGAGCTATGCTTCTTCTTCAGATCAGTAAAAATCAGCACATCATCGGCATCGATTTGCCGACGATAGCGTAGCAATTCGCCAGCACAGGCATCCGTATATCCTTCATCCGCCACATGCCCATAGACGAAGCCCTCGGCACGGATGAACTGCAGCTGACTGGCCTTGGCTATGGCCAGTGCCTGGCGATTGCCACAGGCGAGCACCTGAACGCCGCAGGGTGTCTCCTTGGGCAGGATGCGACGCACAGTCTGCGACACGATCGTCATGCAGGAAACAATCTCTGCGCCCAGAAGGCGATCCTGCACATAGGGTATATCGTGCATATTCTCAATAAGCACTGCATCCTGTGATTTGGTAGTGATTCTTATAGTATAATTAAGTATTTATATTGCGTATTAAATCATACCAATTTGTGTCGCTTATACAAATTCGCTTCGAATTTGGCCTTCTCAATTATCTGCTGCCAGTTGCCGGCATATTTTGGCGTGCCTTGTTTTTTTTTATGCATATTTCATATTTATATATTTATTTAATTTTTGATTTTCCTGCGGGCTCACCTGGCAGCGCATCCACGTGTATCATGCCAATTATTTTGCATTTTTGCTCACCAAATATGCGCAGAAATCGTTGCATTTTATAAATAAACAACAGATGATTTCCAATTACATAGATATATTTATTAGAGATGCGCAATGGCACAACTAACTGTGACCTTTTCACATATCGAATACATTTACAGTGTTATTTAACATCTTCATTTTGCATATGCGCTAGTAGATCTATCGATCTTTGAAGGCGTTTAGCGCTAATGAAGATTTGATGAGGTATAATAATAATTAAAGATAAATTAATTGCAATCTCAAAAGCAGATTGACGATCAGTTGAAGCTGGTTAACTTTACATATAAATGATTGTTAATGACCAGCAGTACTTAATTACACAAATGCAACTGTGCTACATATTACAATTATTTTTGGGGAAAGAGTTATACTATTTTATGTTATATAATTATTTGTTGCTTATGTACACGTGTTTATGTAAATTTGCATTACATTTTTTGTTTAGATCAAAAACAAAACACGTTAGCTTTTGGTGCACCACAAATTTGCACTTGACTAAATTTACATACTTAAAAAATGTAATTACTTATTAAAGGAATCTCAAAAAATTGTGTTTGCAATGGCAGTCTCCACTCTCTCCATACACATACATAAACGCTATCTCTACATGTTTGCATTTGTAAATCAGTTGCTTAACTGGATTTGCAGTTATTACTTATTGATTTTATAGTTTTAAGCAATTTGGCTCAATTTTAAATCACCTTACATCATATACATATTAATGCTTTTATACTTTGGCATACACATCATGCTGACTACTCCGTTTACTATTGTTGATGCTTTTAATATTGGCACTAAAGTAGGGATTGCCTCTAATGGATGTCCATTAAAAGTGCTCAGCATGCAGTAGCCAGCATCAATATCAATGCTGCCGGCCTGTTTAAACAAAAGGCAAAAGCCTTATCGCTGCCACGCTGGACGTCATGGCAACAACAACAACAACAAAAAATAGCAAATAAGAACAAGCGTTGCCAGCTGTTTTGAAAACTTGCAAATTGAAAGCGCTTCGCTTTGGAGTGCCGTTGGTTGGTGTTCTTTGTATTATGTGTTTTTGTCGGGCGTCCCTTGTTACATTGTTTGTAATTGTGGCTGCCGCTGTCCTTGAGTATGATTTCCTTCAGGCCTTTAAAAACATGGAGGCCCCCGGCTGTGCTCAGAGAAATGCGCTGTTAATTTTAAATTTGGTATTGCAAAAATATTTTTAATGCTCTGAAATTCTTATGGCTTTGTATGTACCTATTGTTGTTTAAATCGTATCAAATAGAAATTCTGAACGAATTTACTACAAGGTATAATATTAAATAAAATTAATTTCAGAATTGTGATTAGTTTTAGATGATTAATTTTACGTAAACTGTGACTGGCGATAAGTATAACACAAATGCAACCCTGATACTCAATATTACAGTTATTTTTGGCAGTGCGTTATAAATTTTAGTGTTTGGTTATTGTGCACAAGTCGAAACGTGATGGGTACATTAGCAGTGTGCAACTCCATTTGAATAATCGGTGCTCACACACACACACACGCGTCCACTTCGCCATTTGTTTGTTATTCGTTTGGTATTGTTTTTTGTATTTGTGCAACCGGTGTCAAAAACAGCTTAACTCTAAATGAAATTTTCTCAATTTCACAATTTAAGTTTGATTAGCTGTTAGCGATAAATGCAATCTGCAACTAATGTGGGAGAGAAGATAATCAGAGGTGAGAAAGAAAATGATCCCAATAGTGCCAAGCTGCACAACTTTGTGGGCTTTATTAAGAAAGTGCTTCTAACCTATGGAAACCAGTTGGTTAAAGAGCAACGCCGAAATCTGCAATGTCTCCTAGAGCTGATTGAATCCGAGTAAGCAACTAATAACAATCCTATATTATCGCCCATAATCTAACTTGTATATTTTAGTTTGAACACCACGTGTTTTTTACGTCGGCTTCAGGGAAATACATTTAATAAAACTGAGCGCGTGATAAATAAACTCAAAGCCTTGTTCACATTCGTAAGTAAAAAGTCGTTAGGCAATAGCAAGGTTTGTAAAATATTTCCATATCAATTCCAGCAGCTGGATGACGAAGCTACGTGTCCGAATGATATTCAGTCTACCAGCTTTATTCCATATCCACCACAATCACCAATAGCAACAACAGACTGCAGACAGCTCAGATTGAATCTACCGCATCCGCCAGTAACAACTAATCCTTTGACTGCTGAATGTGTGGATCATTCTACGGTAACCAAAGCCGTACGTTTAAAGTCGATAAGCAAGGAAAGTTGATTTTTTTTAATTGTATATTTATTCTAGCTGCTGCATGTTGATGACATGGCATATCCACCTGTTTTTGCATCTACATCCCAACGAACTGCTAATCAGCCGATGAGCGCACAACTCGTGCAATCGATTTATGAGCGCAGATCCAATCCATCCACCAAAGCAACAGCCAATATCAGACCAGAAGCCAATTGTAATCCTTTGACTGCTGACTGTGTGGATCATTCTACGGTAACCAAAGCCTAACGTTGGAATTCGATAAGCAAGGAAAATTGATTTTTTTTTATTGTATATTAATTCTAGCTGCTGCATGTTGATGACATGGCATATCCACCTGTTTTTGCATCTACATCCCAACGAACTGCTAATCAGCCGATGAGCGCACAACTCGTGCAATCGATTTATGAGCGCAGATCCAATGCATCCACCAAAGCAACAGCCAATATCAGACCAGAAGCCAATTGTAATCCTTTGACTGCTGACTGTGTGGATCATTCTACGGTAACCAAAGCCTAACGTTGGAATTCGATAAGCAAGGAAAATTGATTTTTTTTAATTGTATATTAATTCTAGCTGCTGCATGTTGATGACACAGCATATCCACCTGTTTTTGCATCTACATCCCAACGAACTGCTAATCAGCCGATGAGCGCACAACTCGAGCAATCGATTTATGAGCGCAGATCCAATCCATCCACAATAGCAACAGCCAATATCAGACCAGAAGCCAATTGTATTTCTTCGCATTTTCAGCGCAGATCTGCTACTGATTCTGTAGCTATTACGGAGACGGACTATCAGCCGTTATTCTCGCTGGGTGAGACACGCAAGTTTTTAGCGCTGCGTGGCAGCAATTCCAATGATCCGTGTGGCAAGAATTACGATTATGGAAAGGCATCACTGTCAACATTGCAGCAAAAACAGGAGCAACATCCAGCAGTTGATGTCGCTAATTATCAGCATTTAGGACAAACACATTATGTAGTGCCCAGCAATCATATGACTTACACAGGATTTGGAGAGGCCCAAGCAGGAGGTCTCAGCTGGGAATACTCAAAGAAAAAGGAAAATTATGGCGATATTAGCAATAACAACAATTATGGCTATTTTAGCGGCAAGAACAATTTTCACTACTCATTGAACAACAACAACAATAATGCTTCTCACATGTTCAACAACAATTCTGTGGCCAGAACCAGCTATAACAATTCTGGCTATATTGGCGACAACAATTTTCGCTGTTCATCGAACAACCAAAACAACAATGCTTCTCACATGTGGAACAAGAATTTTGGCCACAGATCCACTTATGGTGGCAGCTTTCTTAAACAAACGCATCGCACCTATCGCGAACATCGCCTGGCCAGAGCAGCAGATTTGGCTGCCGAGCAAAGAGCATACAAAAAACGCCAGCTGAATACTAGTGAAACGCAACGTGATCCGCGATTGAAGTTGACCAGTGTCGTGGATAAGGACACTTTAAAAAACTCGAATTCATTGAATAAATCACAAAACGAATCGAGTGGAGTTAAACGTGATCAACAAAATAAAAAGGACATTGAAAACCAAGTCAACGTAAATGTGGAGAATCAGCAACCAACTCAGAGAGAGAAACCAATAGAGACACTGGACAGGGCAGCCCAAGATGATGATATGTGTGATGAGCTGGCCAATGCGAAGCTGTTGCCTGCTGAGCCAATTTCTAAAAAAGCAGCTGAGAAACAGACTAAGCAATTGTCAAAGCTGCCAAAGAAGTTGTCAACTGATGATGATGATAATTCCAGAATATCTTTGCGTAATATAATATATAGCAAGCGACATCGACGCCTGTTCAATCTGTCGCTCAACGAGGAACACCTTAGTTGCGAAGAGCCTAAAGTGGTTAATAAGCGTAAACGCGGCAGGACATTCAAGCTTGGGGTGCAGCCGTTTGTGGAGAGGAATGTGGAAAACAACGCAGAAGTTGCTCAGAGCTGCAAATCCAGCAATGAAAGCAACAAACCATTTGAATCCATAGATTCATCCAGTCAAACTCACTGGACTCCTACGAGCGGACAGATTCAAGAACCAAGCGTCACGTTTGTGAATTATCAATCCGAGCTTAATCTGAACATCTGCAAAGTATTTAGTCTAGCCAGTTAGGAAATAGGTTAAGTTTTGTCCCAACTTTCGATAAGAGCGATTAGAATATATTGAAAATATCAACTGTGCAACATGCTGCTGGCCAGTTACGTGAGGCATAGATAAATATAGTCGTTCATGCTTCAATATATACCACACGAGCAGACCTAATTGTCAGTTAATAATGTGCACATTTATTCAAAAAAGCAAGAAAATGTTAAGATAAATTAAATTATGTTGTAGCGTTAATTAAACAGTCGTAAAACATTAAAATAGAATTTAAATTTCTCCACCTTAATTCTAGTCAAAAGTTGTGAACAATTTTCGGCTGTTTTAAGCTCAAGTTTGCTGATACATAACAATTATATATTTTTTATATGATATATAAACTGAATTATTCTAAAATGTATAAGACTGTCTCTAATTTTTTGTGAAATGGTTTTGTCTGAAAGTCCACACTTTTTGTTGACATTCAGTTGTTTCACCTTAGTTTAAATTTGTATCCCTTGCTTGATGCGATGTGCATTTTTAAAAATATTTTTGTTTGCTTGCTTTTTTTTCGCCAGCTCCAAAATGCACACAGTTTGAAAGTGGAATGAATTTGTTATATCTTGTTTTGCGAACAAAATAAATTATTTATAACGTTTGTTGAGCGTCGCTCGCAACACCTGTCCTTACACACACACACATACACACACTCACAAATACAAACATATGTTAGTTTTTTGTCGTTGCAACAAGTTGTTTCCGTGTTTGCCTTTGTTGCTTGCGCTTGTGATTATGCAAGGCACACACAATTATGCCTGTGTTTGTGTGTGTGTTTGCGTATGTGCGCTGTATTGTATGACAAACAGAATACACCGGATATCCTTTGAGCAAGCAACAGTTGTTCAAGGTTCTCAACCAGTCGAACGAGCCTTTTGTGGCAACTAATTATCTACCCATAACTTTGGCCAATTTAATAACGTATGAACAAGTTAAGTTAAGTGCTTTTAATGTGCCAACTGTACAAAACTACACATAGCCAAAAAGTTGTACTAGTTATAAATCTAAATTATAAGTAAGCCATTTAAAAAGTTTCAAATGTTTTGTACAAGTCAGAAAACTAAATTTTTTTTTTATTAATAACTACTTTTTGTAGGCACGAAAAAATAATTATTTTCATTTTATTTTA
Source organism: Drosophila multiciliata (assembly GCA_037043605.1). NCBI lineage: Eukaryota > Metazoa > Arthropoda > Insecta > Diptera > Drosophilidae > Drosophila > Drosophila multiciliata. The sequence continues at coordinate 20,711,940 of JBAMBF010000301.1, read as the reverse complement.
AAGTAGTTTCCATCTGCTAAATTGAGCAGACTTTACATAAATTAAGCAGCTTACTCAAGTACTGTCATTTATTTTTCGCTGAGTGTATATGTATTAATATATTTGATTGCTCTAATTACACAACATTTTCTTTTTGCCAACATAAGCACTTTAGCAATTTGGCATTTAACTTTTAGCTGACGCTAATTGCAAAGTTTTTCAACAGTCACAATTAACCATTTAAAGAGCCAACCCGAAAATAGTTCAGTTATGAATTTTAAAAACATTTTCACACGCTTTGAGTAACAATTGATTTCGTTTCGAATATTGTTTTAATAAATTTGATAAATTTGGAATTTTATTTGTAATTTAAGCGCTTTTCTTCATAAACTAATGAAGAATGCAATGAGTCAATAAATTTGATGAAAATTGCCAATTCCCATGCAAATGGCATAAAATGGTTAACAAAAGAAAAAAATAGAGGGAAACAAAAATGATTCGCGTGTTTTGCTATCAGTGGCCATAATTTCAGCCTGCCATTGGCCAAGCGCATCGATCATCATTTGTATGTGTGTGTGTGTGTGTTTGTGTGAACACACGCAAACCCGCAGAAATAAGAAAATTGAAAATGGAAAACTGGGAGCTGTCTCTCAACTAGATAAAGGCCAAAACACACACACACACACAACTTGATTAGCAGCGACCTTGTGTCCAATTTCAAATTGGACTGCTTTTGTTTCTGTGGGTGTGGCTATATACAAAAATATATGTATATAAATACTTAATTTAAGTTAAAAAGTCGCTTTTTTGTAATATAAATTCTTAGAACAAGTTTTAGGCAAATTTGTTAGCGTCGCGACTCATTATTTGTCTGCCTTCAGTCTGAACACCTGAACCAACCTATTCGAAATTCTGCTTTTGAATGCTCTGCACTCATTGAGAATGACTCGAATGGGGTTTTAAGGAGCTGTTAAAGTTTATAATAGCTATAGAAAAGTTCTGGCTGCTCAGTTTCTCTGGCGCTCTTTGTCACTAGATAATTTTCTCGTCATTTTTTTTCTCTCTTCCTTCATTATTTTGTTTTTACCTTCTGTCGCTGTTTTTTTTGCCTTTCTTAAGTGAATTTTCTTTCTACTTAGTTTTAGAGTATTTAACCTTTTGAGCAATCTGAAATCTATTGTTTTTTTTGTGTCTGCAAACCTCAGCGAGACTTTTATGTCATTCAATAAGTTAGCTAGAACCGTTGCTTAATTGATTTACGTGTCAAAACTTGCCAGACAAAATAACCAAATGATTACAGAATATAAATTAAAAAATTTGATTAAAAAAGGTTCATTGATTTTCGTAAATTAACGAATAACAGCCACAAGTCAAATAGAAAATTGCAGGCGTTGCACAAACTGGCTGAACATAAGTGAAAATAGCACGCAATGTGGCAGTGCTTCAAAGTATAAATTACTCAATGGCAAAGGAGTTGGGCGTGTCTGGCTACGCTTCAGTAAATATAGCAATAATATTGAACAACGAAAATTTCAAGTGAAACTTTAATTAAACCGAGGACAGACGCACGGCAAAAGTAATTCAAGGCTAATTCTCAGTTCAGTTCAGCCTCGGCTCGGCACCTGAGTGCAAATGCGGTCACACCCTTGAAAGCAGGCACACACACGAAAGTAACGGTAGACAAATAAACAACAACAACTTATTTACAACGCCCCATCCCACGCATACCCCACCAAAATCGGGGGCGTGGTCGAGCGCTGTTATCGAGTCGCTTTATCGCCAAGCGGCTAAAATTGTCGCAACACATTAAAACCAAGCGCACAAAAGTATGCTACACTTTTTTCCATTTCGACCAATTGGAGATGGTTGCGTGTGCGAAATAATATAAAATAATAATATACTAATAAGTAATAATACTAATAACAATTTAATGCATTGTCTGCTTAGTTGTAGTAAGTAAAGATAGAGCTAAAAGATTAAACCAGTTTTAAACCTTAATCTGATCTTTTAACCCTTTTTTTTGGGTATAATTTTAAAATGAATTTCAAGAAAACTCAGATTTTTAAAAATCATATCACCTTTGGGAGAATTTTAAGTGTGGAACCTGATCGTTCGCTTTGAGAGTAAATATTTTGATATTATAAATGCAACAGAAGGAAAACAAGAAGGAACCTTTTACGCTTGCGCGAACTTAATATTTAATAAAGATATTCTGTTATTTACAGTTTAACTTTCACACTAAAATTCAAACTGTTGTCTTCCTAAATGTATTTGCTAACAAAAAGTAAGCTTTGGCTGCCTTTTGGCTTTTAGCTTAGCTTTCAGGTGCGCATCGCTGAGCAGCGAAAAACAGTTTAAACTTTGACCTGATTTATTTATGTGTGTGCTGTGCTCTGTTTGTGATAATAGCCATAGCCACAAACACCAACAAAATTCACCAGGACCACATTGATTTTTTTTTTTGGTTTTTCTTCTTTTATTTTAGAATTTTGTCTTTTATATTTTTTGTTGCGTGTCCATGGAACATTTCCGTTTTGTTTTGGTTTTGGTTTTTTACTTGAAAGCCAATCCCCCATCCAAAACTGATTAGATTGCGTAAAACCGGAAAAAATGAGGGGACAAAATGAAAGTATAATTAGTAACAGTGATTTGTAGCTATACACTCGGAAAAATTCATAAGCTGTAATTTAAAAAATCGGCATGCTTTTGACTTATATTTCACGTATTTACAGCAAGTAAAATTAATCAAAAAAAAATAATAGAAATTTCGATTTCTTTTTGTTTTATAACATTATAGAAAGTAGACTCTAAATAAATTGCTAACATAATTCAATTCTAATCTATATATTTAAAAATTTATAAAATTGTTTTTATAAATAAGAAAAATACAACTTTAAAGCTTTGTAATAAATAAATACTAGTTCAAAGCGAGATCTCCTATATTGTTATATATAACTATATAAAAAGATGAGTTATTTCTATTCTAGTACAAAATTTTCTATGAGTGTAATTTTTAGTTGCTCTTCATTGCTATTTGCCTTTGGATTTTAAATAGCTGACATTTTGTTTCAGCAGCTATTTCATTTGCATTTCTCTAAGCTGGTAGAAGGAGCAGATACACCTGGAACGTTGGCTTATCAGCTTAAAAAGGACTCGCTGCAGCCTGCACTGAGATGGAAACGAATGCACTTAAAGTCAGCCAGAAGTAAATTTGCTGTAATAACCTGGCATTTGGAGTCGAGCACAAATTAAGTTACTTTTGCTCGGATTATGCTTTTAATGAGACGCTCAAATGCCAAAGAGCCAAAGAGCTCTCAGCTATGGCTAAGGAAAAACCAACTACTCAGCTAAATACAGACTGACTTTGTGTATGAGTGGTGTGTGTTAGTGTGTGTGTTTATGTGTGTGTGACAGCCAATCAAAGTTCTAAAGTTCACATGATTGACTTGGGCCAACTCAAATTAACAAAAAAAGATGCCTGGCCAAGAAAACTTTGATTATTTTCGTTACTTTTAATACTGCTAGAATATTTGCAGCACTTGTCGCCTGCTAAAACAGACTCAATTTCAGGCAGTGTTGTTTGCTGAAATGTCACAGGAGAAAACAAACAAACAAGCAACATATTTTGTTTGAGGTTTAATTTCTGTTTTAGTTGCCTGGCAGCAGACTGCACTTTTTTCTATGACAACTATTCAGGCACACACACCTATGAGAGACTGTTACACGTACACACAATCAATCACAGTTAGTTTGTTGGCTGCTGGAGCGCGACATGTTGACAAGTAATTGGCAGGCAGAAAGAGCATCAAGCATATGCCACGTATCACGCCCTCATGCACTATGCAAATATGTGAGTGTGTGTGTGCGTGTGTGTGATGGCCAACTTTACGGAGCAACCCAAGCACCTACGACTGTTACAGTGGTTAACAGACAATATTTGGTATTAACTGAAACGATCGAAATTCATCCACATCAAGCAGCTGTTATCGATCGAAATCGATAATGTATGCTAATATAAAGTATTGGCAGGTTAACTACATTCCTAATGTTATTGGGTATCTGTTTCCACTGTATGTGCTCTATTATATTCCCCACATTTCATGCTTAAAATGTGAGAAGCGCACAAAAAGTACCTAGCCAATCAAGCGCAAGGAATGACTGTAAAATCTGTGGGCACATCAAATGCCTTTAATGCCAGGCATGCCTCTCAGTCTGATGCTGCTGCTGCTCCCGTTTTTACGGCAGCTGTTGCTGCTTACAGCTCCTGAGCGCCGTATACGTGAAGGCTCGAAATTGGGTCAGAAGGCGGGCGCGGATAGAAGAAAATGCGGTCGGTCGGTCAGCGATATGCGTAGCAGCAAAAGCACGAGTGGGTTGGTCTGTGAAGGTGCGTCACACAATGCTGCAGCCAGCGAGCAGCGCGGAAGCATCAAGCGTGTCAGCTAAGCGCCAGTGTTCTCCATTCCCCACCCCATCTCATTCCAAAATCCGTAGCATAATTTGTTGTGTGTAAAGTGACGAGCGCGCTATAGCGCAGAAAACAAACAAAACTGACGAAAAGAGCGAGCGAGCGAGCGATAGAGATAGTGAGCGCGAGGGAGCACTCGTAAGTAACACAGGAGAGCGAAAGCTTTCACGCGCTCTCTTAGAATTCTTTTACAGTTTTATTGTTTTTCATGTTGGTGTTTTTTTTCTGCTTCTAACCTTCATCTTGAACTTCATGGTCAGAGGCGCGCCAATGGTGAGCGTGGTGGGGGACAGGCTGCCCAAATGGCGCACAGACTACAATAAAAACAAATGCAACAGGAGGGTGTTCATTCATGAAAGCTCACACCCAAACTACGGAGGCATCTCTTTGTGTGTGTTGGTGTGCGACAGAGAAGGTTGTAATGCAATTAATGTAAATGCGTTGTCTTCCAACAAAATAAATGATATGTGAATTTGCACATTAAAAAGACAAAAAATGCTTAATGGGTAAATAGCGAAAGGAATGATAAAATATAAAATCATTTTAGAAAGTAAATTTTAAAAAATGTATATATTATATATTATATATATTAAATATGTAAAACCGAGTTAAAATTGCTTATACAATGATGTAAATGAATTATAATTACAATTCTTATTAAGGCGTCCGACAATTGTCTTAGGAATTTCGCTATTCAAATCTGAAATTGCTAACCGTTACACTGAACTTAACGGTAAAGCTTGGTAAAGAGAATCAAACCAACAACAAATTTTTCGCTCTGACTTTCCAATAGCTACGCTCTCTCCGAGTCTAACTCACGCTCTCTCAGTTGCGTTCTCGCCAGGCACACACACCAAGGCAAGTTCTTATCAAAGCAACAGCACAAGCTGGAAGCAGACAGGCAGCAACCAGTCGGGACTCGCCTGTAAGGATAACACGGGAGCAGCAACAGCGCGTAGCACACTTTATAAGGTGAAATACGAAACTGGAGCAATTCAGTTCGCAGTTGGCAGGCGTCGCAGAAGGTTGCACTTCAGCAAGCACAAAGAAGGAGACCTATAGCAGATGAATCAACAGCTCCAATAAGTATACAGTGTAAGCAGAAGAAACGGCAAAACAAATAACGGAACTCTGCTCAAGTTTGTCAGTAAGCGACTAAAAGAGTGAATCTGAAAAGTTCGCGTTGTGTGAAACAAAACAGAAAATGTGAAACTGAAAGCGAAATTGAAATAAATTCAATTGCAGCAGCAGCGACGGAAAAACAATTAAAAGCGAATTGCATGTGCAGCCAAATGGCCAAGATTGAAGCTGGACAAGTGGTCAATAGGCCAACTAGTCGATGATTCAACACATAAATGCAAACTGTTGCGCGGTGTGCAATTTAAATTTTATTTATTTTTTTTATTCTCTTTGCCATAAAACGCAAAAGCCATTTGGCAACTGTTGCACGGAGGACGTTCAAGGCGCCACACGGGTGCAACATAACTATTTGTTTTAAGATCGCTTCGCCATGCCACATTAAATATTCCTTTAAATGTGTTTTCTCTGCTGCTCTAGCTGCCAACTAAAAATAAAATAAAAAAGTAAAGAAGAATCGAGGTCAAAAAAGTGCACAAATCGACAAAAAGAAAATAATTATGCTTGAATAAATATTATAACAAATGAAACTACTTCGGCACTTGAATAAAAGAAAACTTTATTAATTACAAGTGTAAAATAAAAGCAGCTGGGGATTTCCACATTGACAGGTGAGTTCCAGCGAGTCCTTGGCTACATAATTAATTTCCCCAACTAACTGACAAATTTTTTATGCATTTTACAGTCCTGTTAATCTCATATGTGACAATCGCTTTTTTCTTCCATTTTACATTAATTATTAAAACGCTTTGATGTTCATAAATATGGATTAAATTGATTTCGTAATTTACAAAGCACTTATGCTGGTTGTATTTATCAGGAATTAATTTATGGGTTTGTTTGGCATACAAAATTAAATGTCAATTAGTTTTTCAATTTTGTTATTATATTTTTTATTGGGCCAATATGAATGTGTGTGTCTGATATAAAATTCTTTACACATTATTCATAATTATAACTATTAACTTTTAAATAATTCATTTCAATTTACCATTCATTTGGCAAATTGTTTGTTCATTTTGATTTGTTAATTGTAATACAATTTGGTGTGTGACTAAATTTTTATTCAATGAAATTCGTTTTTATATGTTATGCAGAAGTGTAACTTTTGACCATTTCCATCATATCAATTTATATTTGTTTGCTTTGAAATTAAGAAAGCCATTTTTCACTTTGAAATATGAAAAACACTTTTCGTAATTGAATTGCAATTTAAATTAGGAAAATAATTGGGATGCCGCATCAGTTGAATAAAATGTGTCAATAATCAAGAATTAATTCTCAGTAATTTGTATTTCTTTCTCTAACGATATGTCTTCAACTTAAATCAATTTTGTTTTCTTATTTGCTATGACTTAATTTGCATACTTAAGTAAATAATGTTGTGTCCGTCAATATTATTTGTTATTTTCGCAAATTCTATTTGCCATTCATGTGGATCAACAAACATAGAAATAGCCAAAATAAAAATCTCGACGGCATATTTGTGCAAGTGATGAAAAGAAAATATCAATTGCTTATATGACTTATCCAGATAAAAGATAAAGTATATATATACATATATATATATTCTATTTTATATATACAAATGCCAAACTACGCACATATGTCAAATACGATTTGCTGTTGGCATCTTTTATGTGCGTCTGTGAATTTTTACAGCTGTTCTTGCCACAGATTGTTGCTCGGAGATACCCAAAGCCGTCGGCGTTGCAAATCGTGAGAGAAGTTGTAAGGGGGAACTGTGCCCAGCAATTAATAAAACTGCGTACTTCAACATGTTACATTTGAGCGTGATTGCTTTTTGTTGCAATGCTGAAAACAAATTAAAAATCAAAAGTTTAATAACAAATAAATATCAAAGAAACAAAGAAACCTGTCATATGCGTAATATGTGAAAATGTCACACACAAACATTTATGAAGCAAATGAAAAAAAGCAACTGAAGAAGAGGTTGAAAGGACAGAAAACCAGATTAATTTTAAGGGTGGGTTGCGAGTGGTTTTCCCCAATGGCGCCTGCCACGCTTTCATGTCAACTTTTTGTTAATTAAATGAAGCACTTAACATCAGCGACATATTTTTCCCTTTTGCATTTTTTTTTGACTTCATAACTTGAGCGAGTTCCATTTTAATGACTGCCCAGCAGCTCTCTCTATAAGAAGCCGCTCTTCAATCCTACTTCCGGTTTGCTTCTCTCCCTTTTTGTTGGTTTTTTTTATGGTGTTCTTATCATAATTTTTGTTTTCATTTCGCTTCCTTGGGAAAATTGTGTGTTTTTTTGCTCGACCTGCTTTCGGTCTGGCAAATGGACAGCTTCAAAGTGGACATTTCATGAAAACCATTATCGAGTGTCTTCGCGGAATGATTGTAGTGGTTTTTTTTGTTCTTGTTACAAGCTGTTTTTCTAATTTGAGCTAAGATCATAAACAGCCACACAAAATAAGTAAAAGAAAATGAATGTTTTTGCTGCTGCCAACTTTTCTGCTCATAATTATTTTTATATTTATTTTTATTACATTTGTTTGTTGTGGCTTTTGCGGTCAGCTGCACCAACGACAAAAACACACAACCACAAACTCACACACACACAAACACACATCACAACTGCTCGAAATAGTTTCCCTGTGAAAAGTTTTCCCTTAGGTGTTGAGGTTCCCGAATAGTTGAAAGTTTTTGTATACAACAATCTAATAAGGGCACAGAAACTGTGTATTGTTTGTCCAATAGGTAACATAAAAACAAGCAGAGAGTAAAAATTAGAAGCTTATTGAGGGTGTCAAGTGCTAATTACTGCCTTTTCACAGCAAAACGCAGAACGAGCAAGTTTTTATAAATTACAAACAAAAATGGGAGCTCAGAATAATAAAGAGAAGGTAGAGTTAAGTTATATAAACTAAACAGTCATCTGCTAACTAAAAAATGATTTGAATTCAGGCAAAAATACAAATTAAAAATTAGGGAGTCATACCGAATTGAACTGATACGTAAAATATTAAAATTCTGCTAGAGAATTCTGAATTTTTTCAAGCTTTTTTACATTCCCTGTAATAAAAAGAAAAAAACCTAAACCTTCCTCTGCGCAATAGTAATAAGTTTGATTGTCAACTAAAAATAAATGTGTTGACAAACAACTAATATATAACACATAATTGGAAAAATGGCTTTATCAATTGCGACGCAACAAAATTGGCTTTTGTAAACGGCAAAGCTACTTTGGTGCTTAAACTAAGTGTATTCATTAGCCTAGTCCGTTAGATGCTTATATCTAAATTTCGATATATAGAAAAATATACGAAGTGGAAGCATTTTGGCCATAAGCTCCGACATAATGTGATGAAATTGAATACACATTGGCAAGGATAACTCCTGCTGCTACTGCTGTGCATTGCTGCGCCTGACAACAAATATTTCATATTTTATTATATTTTTACCTCCCGCTGCTGGGCTGCTGACCTGTATCACATATCCCATCTTTTTTTCTTCTGGCGCCTGCTGTGCAAAATATTCGTGCATTAAATCAGAATTCGATATATGGCTGCCCAGGCAGCATACCAAAATGAAAAGGCTAACGAAATCGTGAACAACAAGCAGAAATTTACCAACAACCATAGAAATGGGCAATTAACCTTATCAAGCAACGAATTCCTCAACCAAAAACGCAGAAAAAGGGAGAGAATTAAATAAAGTACGAGACAGAGACGGAAAAATTGAGAGAGACACAGACAAAGAGTGAAAGACATACAAATAAGGAGGAGGGGGAAGGTTCTCAAGAGCGGCGTGTTTGTCGTCTACTTTGTCGTTAAGAGCTGAGCGAAATAAACCAAAAAAATACAAGCGAGAAGCAACGCTTTGCCCAAATTTATGCCATTAGAGCAGACGGAATGCCAAAGCAAAAGGTAAAGGACAAGAGTGGGCAAGAGAAGACAAGAAGTGCGAAGCATAGACAGGCAAATGAAAGTAAAGTGAAAGGGGGACTGGGACGGGTTGAGGGCAACAGAAAGGCAAAAAGCAAGAAGCAATTTCAAATATTTTCGTTACCTTGCTTTTAGAAATTTTTACGTCTTTCTGATTACGGTAAACGCTTACGTTTCCATTGCTGCTGCTATATTGATACCCTAGAAATATCAATGTGTGCACGATGGGGATTGATGAGACAGCTGCTGGTAGACTGTCAAATATTTACATATCTTAGTGCTGCTAGTTTTTTTTTTATAAATAATTATATATATATATATATATATATTAATACAGATACCTCATCTGTAACTCATTAATAAGTCTCTAAGGAGTATCTACAAGTTAATTTCCGCTTTCCGGCTTGTTTATTTTTGTTGTTCTTGTTTTTGGTACTTATTGTTGCGTAATTGTGCGCAAAAACAGGCGACGAAATGGGTTATGTTAAGGTGAGCGCGTGGAGCAGGGGGGAGCGTGTCTTGAGTCAAACACATGACTCAGCTTAGGGAGCAAACAATTGAAACTGCAAGGGCATTCCATACCTCGTTGCGTTAAGTGTCTTCTTCTACTTTGAAGCAATAAATACGACTCCGAAAAGCAAGAGGAAAACATGACATTAAAGGATCCTTAGCAATTAAAATTCAGTAATTTTAGCCGTACTCTTTTCATTGTCGATGCTTGTTCGACCATGTCTAAGTAAGTTAACAACTGAAAGTTGTGTGTCGCAAAGAGGTAGGGGGTGTAAAATAAAGTAAAGTGCTAGGTATGCTTCTGCTTAGCTGCAAAGAGCAAAGAGAACAACAAACAACGGCAATCAAAAAGTGCTCCAAACAATCAGCCAAAATGTATGCTATAGAATGTGTTGCAAGTGGGGCATGATGTGAGTAGAATGTGTGGTATTTGATTGAAAATCAAATATATTTATTTATTTTATGATTTTTGATTGTGTAGATGGACAGGGATAAAGTCTAACAAGCCTATTCAGTGTGAGTGGAATTTGTGGGGATTGATTTGGGTTAGGATGCGTACTGTTTCTGTGAGTTACGCAATTTGAATACAAAATATTTTAAAAAATAGCTTGAAGGCAAAGCTTAAGATTTGCTTTGAGGTTGAATTGAAAAATTCAGATTTATTACGGGCAAGTTCAACTTTTTAAGAAAATCAAAATTATTTAAATAAAATTAATTTTTATACATTTATTTTAATTATGGTTTACGTTATTTTAAAAATAAAAATTAAATATTTATTCGAGTGGAATTGATTAATAATGTGGAATAGATGAACCATGCTTGGTGCTTCACCACCCCAATCTAATGCAGTACAGGGTATTGAAAAAGAATTCACCAAAAAAATAAAAAATAAATAAGAGCTGCAGCTGCAGCATAAATATTTCCTTTGGGGCAAATTTGAAAGCCACAAAATGCACTTAAGGCACCTAGAAATTCTTACGTTCAAAATATGTATTATTTGACTATGGCGCACAATTTGGACAGCTTGTTTCCCTATTGGGTATTAAAATAATTGCATTCCAAACTTCATAAAAGAGGTGAAAATTTGTCCAGTCAGCAGCAGAAAATATTTGTTGAATGTGTAAAGTGCTGCGTTGCATGCAAATGTAAATTTCAGCGACAGCTTTAGCTATTTTTAGAACATGTACGAATGCGATTGATTACTCTGTAACTCTCTCTCTCTCTTTAGCTCTCTTTCTTTCTCACCGTCTTTGTCGAGTCTATAAATAGCTGTAGCTATTTGCAACAGTTGCGTGGAGTGTGCTCAAAGTATCTATAAATATCTGTCGGGCTTTTAACTTTGCCTCGCATAAAATCCAATAAGTGCCACCGAAGCATCAGCACAAATTGCGTAGCGCTTATTGTCTCTAACGCATTTAAGAAATTACGTATTTGCTGGCTGCCATATAGCTACACTGTAAAAAAATCAGAATATGTACTGTTGTAGCTGCTCTTAAACTATCACGGCTTTATTTGTATATATTAAAATTAAACAATTTAAAGTATTTTTTTTACTCTCCTAAATTATGGATAAAGCAATAAAATAAAATTTAAGAAACAAGTTTAAAAATGAAAGACCATTTCATATTAGAACTAGGAAAACTTCAAACCCATCGGGACTCGTGTTCAGTGATTTAAACTTCACAATTGACTAGAAGAAGGCTGTGCATCTGTCCCTGAAAATGAATTCCGAAGGGACTCAACATACAAGAAATAAAAAAAGAATACACTTGACCTGAAGTCAGCAGAAGACCATATTAATGTCGTCCTTTTATTTATATAAAATATAAATAATTCATATCTAAAAATAAAAACAGTATTCAGCTCTGACATTCCTCACAAATTCACCCTTGACGACACTTGACCAAAAAACAATTATTTGCCATATTACTTTATAAAAATTCTACAGATTTATGAAAAATGTTTTAGTAGCGAAAGTAATTTAAAGTGTCAGCAAGTAAAATCTAGAATTTGACAAGAAGTTCATTTTTGATTATACTTGAATCTCTATTAACAAATCAAATATATATTCTTTCTTATAGTGTATTTGTTAGCGGTTGATGTTTATCAGCTTGTCGTATGATTGATTTATAGCTAGCGTTTATTATTAATGGCCAACAAGTCAATTGAAATGAACCCGGGAAAACACAGCTAATAAAGCTGAGTTGGGCATATATAATATTAATGCCATATGCAAGGTAAACACTATCAACCAGCCCAACACACACACACACACACACAGCCCCTCTCATGCGTAGTGGCTAATTGTGTTTCTCTGGGGACATTGCGCTCTGGTTAACATTGAGAAGAGACTCATTAGTCGCCAGCAGCTGCTGTCTAAGTTCTGCCCCAGCGGAAGCGGAAGCAAAGACAAAGTGTAAATTTCCCTTCTTTTTTTTGCGTGTGTGCGTTTTACCAAGTTCCTTAAAGCCAACGCTTCGGGCACACATCCTGCCCAATACGCTGGCCAAAAACTTTCTCTTCACACACGCGGAGAGAGAGTTTGGCACACACATATGTTTTGGCCTAAAGGTCCTTGGGCTAAACTTGCTAACTTGGTCGGCTGCTGTGGCTGCTGCTGCTGCCTCGTCTTTCTCCTCCTCTTCTGTGCTGCTTGTGCTAAGTTTTGTGCTCAGGTGCGTTTTCCAGCTAAGCGCAGCTGACTGTTTTATGGCTCAATCATAATTTTTCACACAGTTAATGTGCAAATGCGATGCTTGGCCAGACAGGCAGACAGACATACAGTTTATGGGGTAGGCAGGGGGCAGCCTCTTCTTTTGTCGCACGCTCACTTAAAATAACAACACAAGCGACAGTAGACACGCACTTGGGTGTTTGTGTGAGTGTGTGCAACTGAGTGTATGCTGCTGAGTGTGTGCAAAAAGTTCTTCAAGTGTTAAATGAGATAACGCAAACATTGTGTGTCGCTCAAAAGGTGGGCGTTTGTCTGGCTTCAACTGTCAGGCCTACACTTGAAGAAAAGAGCGGTGTCAAATTGGTTACACTTATGCTTTTTCTTTTTGAGAACCATTCTACCTAGAACATAATTTATTAAGTTTCAAGAAATATGTATTTATAGATAATATTTGTGTATAATATATAAAAACACAAAACATTATAAAATAACTATAAAGCATTTACTATATTAAACTACTTTGTCACGAATTCTGTTTCCTATCTGCAAAATTGTTTGTGCTTGACTTGAGTACAAATTTCTCCAAGTGTAGCGCACCCCATCGGATTGTGGGAGACGCCTACTCAGCTGTCAGGCTGTCAGTCTGGCCGTTGTTTGTGCAACTCGCCGTCTGCTCGGCTTGCCCCTTTTTTGCATAATAATTATTAAAAATAATGCACACAAGTTCTTAAAAAAAGAAAGTGGAAGTAGCATTTTATATATATTATTGCATAATTTTGTGCTTGTTAGTTGGGCAACTTCTGTGCTCTGCTTCTAATTTATTGTTATGCTGACATTTTGATTGCGCTTTTCAGCTGCTGCTTCTAGTTTTGCTTCTGCTTCTGCTTCTACTTCATGCGGAGTGCTCTTCACATTTGAGTATCTGCAAATATTTATCCGCATCCTTTTCAAAGTTTACTCAAAAAATGTTCAACTTAATTGAGTTTACAAGAAGTGGCAACACAGCTGTGGCGGCAGCTCCGCCAAAAGCAAGAACAAAATATCTTCAAAATTTGAGAATTCTATAGAGGAATTTCACTAATGCCATAAAGCCATTAAGAAGCTTAAGAATGTATGCTTCAACTAAATATTTAACGATTATATATCTTACTTATCATTATCATTATCATTATGATGTCTACAAAACTTAACACATGCGAAATCTGAATTCCTAATTGTTATTCACTTTAACTATCTAAAATAGCTGGCAAATCCTCTTCTGTGGAATTTCATATTTAATATTAGCTGTGGCACATTAAAATTATTTGACGCATTAATAGTTGACTACATAACAAATAATTAGAAATTTAACTGATAATCTTTGGTAATTAAGTTTTTATAATAAAGTACCATTAAATGTAGAACAGCAACTGTTAAAATTTAACATTTTTTAACAGCCAATTACAGGAACCAAAAATATTATAATATAATTTATTTATTAAAAATGAAAAACATATTTATTCATTAAAAATAAACGCATAAAATTATTTAGAATTTAAAAATAAATTTCCACTGCTTACAATGACATTTCTATTTGATTAATCGTAAAAAATCGATGATATCATAATATTTGATAGTTTTCGTTGGGCTTACAACTTTGAGCACTCTGCAACTGTTTTTGGGTAAACATTTCAGCACTGGTTTTGCTTTGTAATGTTGGCTTTGCTGTTTGCCCACGACAGCCAATATTTGCAAATAATATGTAAACAAATGTATAGATATATATACATGTCTATATATATATACATGTCTAAATATCCAATGTATGGAAAGGGTCGTCTGTCAACTTGTATTTATTGAATATAGAAAAAAAGTGGCGAATGAAATGAAGATTGAAAACGAGGCGGACAAAATTGTTGTTGTCAACGCTTTGGCTGCTTATTAGTTTAAATTGTAAACAGGAAGCACTGCGGCAACGGATATAAGGCTAGCAAGCAGGCAGAGGATGCAGCCGAGCAGGCTGTCATGCGACTTAAGGATGGCGAGGCAAAGGCAGAAGGCGAAGGCGAACACGACAGGCAGCTTCAACTTGCCGCGGCGGCTGTCAACGACAGCGATGGCAAAACTTTTAAGCAATGTAGTTGCAGGAAGGAGTGGAGGAAGGGAGGGAGGATGCAGGATAGAGACGGAAGCGACGCGACTGTTGCCTGTATGTATTTAGGGCAAGAATTCGTATTGGCTTTGAGAGCAGCGGACGCTAGTGGCAACTGTCAAGCATTTAGTTAACTCTTGGCCCTGTCCTTGCCATTGTCAGTCACTTATTCAGTTAGTCAGTTTACAGTTTAAAGCCATTGGCAAAGTTCAGTTCTACATGCAGAGGGGAAATACATATATCTTTACAGTTGCAAACGACTTTTGAAAAGGTCAAAGAGTATATTATTTATTTAGAATTTCTAGTCATTTTCAAGAAACTTATTTCTACTGAGCGGAAACGCATTTCGATACGGATTCCGGTAAGTAAAGTTTGAGGATTACGGTAAAGGTTATGGATTGGAAATGGATTTTGGAAATTGGAATTGGTTCCGTTATGGACTAGTGATGTACGTCCTATGAACTAAACTTAAAATATTTTATTAATATAAAATTCCGGTTTAAATTTGAATCGGTAAAGTTGCGGTTTCTATTCTGGTTCCAAAACTTGCAGCTGAGTTGAAGGAAAGAGAATTTAGGGACTACGTAAAATTCTAAATTCTAAATTTATAAACTTAATTTCTGAAATTCTTAGGAAGTTCTTCTTTTTTTTAGAGTGTAAATTTGAGTTCTTCGTATATAAACTGAAAATGCTGGCAGCAACAATGTCATTGGCAGACTTCTGAGCTGCCTTTTGTTTCTAACTCAGTCAGTCATTTGACTGCTTTTTGTTGCACAGCACACACTTCAATAAACATCACACACATGCACACACACTTGCACACTCACTCGCACACCCCCTGGCACACACACGCTCTTATCAGTTCGGAGGCGGCAGACATATTTTCACTTTTGAATCAAGCAAAAATAAACAAAACGCAAAAAATTAATTAAAAACAAGCAAAAGCAGCTTGCGTGCGGCGCCAAATCGCTTAATTATATTAACAAACATCAAATGTGACACCAACCCCTTCCCCTAAGCGCATTTTACGCCCACTGGCGCCTGCTCCTGTCTGCCCTGCTCCTCCTTCAGCTTTAGCTTTTCTGGCTGTCTGCCAGTTTCTGTTACCTGTCTTCTTGTCTTAAAGTTAACCAAAGAAGTTCCGTTTGGCAGCTTTGCATCTTACTCTCTCTCTCTCTCTCCTGCTCTCCCTCACTACTG
Source organism: Drosophila multiciliata (assembly GCA_037043605.1). Lineage (NCBI taxonomy): Eukaryota > Metazoa > Arthropoda > Insecta > Diptera > Drosophilidae > Drosophila > Drosophila multiciliata. Next base: position 20,695,925 of record JBAMBF010000301.1, on the reverse strand, counting down.
ATGCTGTGGCACCAGCTTTTCCATGCTCCTCCTCTCTCCAAGCTCGCGCTTCTTAGCCTCCTTTTTGGTAATTGATGTTGTTATTGCATGGAAATTAGCACACAATTCGGTTTCATTTTTAGGTATATCGATCATGCTTATGCACCTACACGTAACTGTATAATAGCCTCTCCGCACCCCCTTGAACTACTTTCAGGTGCGTACGTGATTTATTCAAGCTGCTTTGGACAGCCGGGGAGAACGGGGAGCTGGAACAAGTTCTTCTATTGCTTTTGCAAAAGATAACATATAACAAAATGTTTTTTCTTTTTTTTCGGCAACAGAGAACACATAAAAAGTTGCTTTTGTCTGTTGACAAACAATGCGCATAATGCATGAGACGGGCCCGACCCACTACTCTCTCTCTCTCTCTTGCCGCCCCTTCAACACAGCCCCTATCCACCACTTAACAACGCCTCTGCATTCTGTGCGCATTTGAATGCCAGCTTTTCATTTGCGAGGAATGAAAAAAGTTTTGTGTGTTGTGTTGGTGTGCGTGTGTTTTAGAGCGTGCGTGTGAGTGGGTGTGTGTGTGTGTGTGTGAGAGAGGATGTGTATTTTGTGCAGAGCACTCGCACATCCTACTGAATAATGGACAGCTTATTTGGGCATTAAGCTTCTTTCAATAACGGCGAACAACGACAACTTTGATTGGAAAACTCCGCAATTTGCGGGGGGCTGCATTAGGAGGAAGGAAATGGTTGGGTGTTACAAGGGGAGTCGCCTGGTCAGCATCTCATATTAATGTTGTACAAGTTTTGTTGTTCTTTGCATTCTGCTTTCATTTTCAAATCAATTTTCAAACAATGCCAGCACAAATAACAAATAAACTTACATAAAATATGCAAAAACCATTCAAGCAATGATTTTTATTGAAAATTACACGATTAGTAAATACTTATTGAAATTGGAAAAAAATTTCTATTGTTAAAAAATTGTCATCTAATTTGAATATTAAAGTAATCATAAAAATAGCTATGATTTCAATGGAAACGTGATAAGTTTTTATTTTTGCGAATTCGTTGTATTTATATTAGAATAAATAAATATTAATGGAAAAATAAATGCCATTAAAGCTTATGCAAGCCTATATACCCTTAACTAATTTCACAGGGAATTACTATGGCTACAATGCTCCATTCAGAATGTGCTAAACTGCAAGTCACGCACAGTGCGGCAACACTGATAATACAAACAAGCCAACAAAAGCGGCAACAAAAACGCTCGCCTTAAGGGCCAACAAATTTACATGAACAAAATGGCCAAGTGTTTGACATAAACAATTCTCTAATAACAAATAAAACACACACAATAAAAACAACTTAAACTGAGAATTAAAGAAAGAAATGCAAGGAAAGGAGCTGCTTATGTGCACTAAATATGAATGATAAGTTTTGGGAAAAAGCAGAAATATTTCGTTTCATTGAAATTTGATGGATTGCTTGAACTTGAACATTTTCGGCAACTAAACTCTATTTGAGAACACGAAAAGAATAGAGAAGCAAACAGAAACCTTTTGTCTCTTTTCGTTCAACATTCGCCCGAGGTCCCGCTATGTTGCCTCTCACTCTCTCTCTCCCTGTCTGACCTGTATGTCTGACTGATTTCTAAGTCTATCCTTTATTGCTCTCTTTGTCTGTCTGGGCAGCCATTTTGTTGTTGCCGCACAGCTCTAATTGAATTGCTTTCTATGTAAACGTCAACTCTCTGCCTGCGCTCAGCTTTGCTCAGGGGGCAGAGCGCCCATAATCGAATTAGATAAGTTAATAACTTGATAAAAAGTTACAGCTTATTGTTGTTGGCTGTGTTGTGTTGTGTTGTGTTGTGTCGTTAGTGTTGTTGCTCGCTGTCGCTGTCGTTGTCGTTGTCGTTACCGTTAGGCTCTCCAATTGTGTTTGCTTCTTGTCGCTGTCAATAAACGCCAAATGAAGTTGCCAGCTTGACATGCAAAATTGCGCGCAAAATAAAAACCTGTTAAAACGAAAAATAGAAGCAGTCATTGAAATTGACAGTTAACAAAACAAACATAAAATTTGCATGAAAAAAACAACCTTTTGGATAAGAGAAAAGGTTGCGCAAGAAAAAACTTTGATCCATTTAGTTGTCGCTGCAAATGCAGGCTTCAAATGTTTTGCTCTCTTTCTAGCTGTGGTCATGCATAGGCATAGGCACACACACAACTATACATATATATATTAATGAAGAGAGAATGTTCAAGAATGAACATGAGACGCTGCAAAGCTCAGCTAATTGTTAATGGCAAAATATCATATACAGTCCATTTTCAAGTGGCTGCATTCAAATAAGATAAACAAACATCACATTTGTCGAAGAGAGAAGCTCAGCTATTCTAAGAAGAGCAGACAGCATATACAGTCGCCATACAAACGCTGCAAAGCTCAGCTAGTTTAAGAATAAACATCACATGGAGTCGCCATACAAGCGACTCCGTTAATATAAATAAACATAAGATGAGATCGCCTTACAAGCGGCTTCATATGTATTTAGGTTTAAGATTTTTGTATAAATAAAGAAATGCTCATCAGAGCGAACAGTTCGATTCTAAACGTCGTCTCGTCGTGTTGTCTACACCCTATCCAGTTTCACACACATACAAATCAAATACTCCACGAGATTAGCAAAATATTTGTGTAAATTAAATTACGACATAATTAAAGTCAAATTGTGTTCATGTTAGTCAATATATATTTGTTGTACAATTGATATTTGAGTTACTATTTAATGTGCAATCATACAAATAAGTAACTTATTATATAGATAGTCTTGTATCTCATAACAAAAAAGTCGAATTGCAAAATAATATTACATTGATTTATACGGAAAATATCTAATAAGAATCGTGCATTGGTAGAGCATTCGAGTTGGATTTTTGTTTTGTTTTTTTATAAAATACATAAAAATGTATTTATTTGTAGATTTTCATGGCCTTTTCGGTGAAGATTTTGTCGTTGCCTGTATTATTAAGGTGCTTGAGTCCAAGGTACGGCCACTGGCACATTCCGACGTTCATCCATTTGCGAAAACTGACCAGATCGACCAGTGAATTATCTCTGGCATCCATGGTTATAAAAATGGACACGCAGATGACAAACTTGTAATGCTCCCACTCCGTGTCGGGCACATTGAGCCTCCGCTGGATACGTTGCTTGACTGACCCATACGGTTCGTTGTGCTTCACCTTCATCAGAAATGGCACTCCAAATGGACTCCTTAATTCTTTGCTGATATGGGCCACCGGAATGAGCAGTTCATTCTCATCAAGCTGTGACTGCTCATCGGGTATCTCCTCGATGCGATAAATCGACTTCCGTAGCCTAAAAGTTTCGGTACTAAGGTCAATCGGTTCATAAACCTTGCAGACGGCAACAATCTTGTGATTGTCCACACGTAGCAAACGAAGCCTCTTCTGGCTGGGATTGATAAATGCTAATTCTTTCGCTGCCTCATTAAGCAGTTCCTTAACCGTACTATTTATATTCAGATAGAGAACGAGTTGCTCCTCCTCCTTTAAATCGTACGATACCCAAATGCATTTGAACTCAATTTTGTTGTCCAGCTCGGAAGTGCTCAGCGACAGTTTCTGATAGAACATGTGCTTGTTCCAGCTCTGCATTGGCTGCGTCCACAGATGATTGATGCTGCCCTTATGGGTGTAGGGCACAGCATTTCCAGGCATTTTCAAGTTATCGCTGGTAAATAGCTGCAGCTTGGCCGGTTCGGTGTTGAGCCGGGCAGCCACCGCTTGAGCCAACTGATCGTAGCTAGCGCCTGGTGAGAGCTCGAGCGTAAAATCTATCTCATCCGGATTGGATTTGTCGCTGAAACTGATCTCAATGTGCGAAACGAAATCCATTAAATAATGCTCAACGGTTGGCAAATCCAATTCTGCTTTCTCACGTTCGAATATCAAAATGGAGCCATGCAAGTCCTTCGGCGGCATATTGGGTAGATTTCCAATGGGCATCTGAAGGTCTTTTAACTTCCAACCGGAATACTCATCAAAAATGGCCAACTGGGTATTCGATGGGAAGCCAAGCTTTCGATTGATTTCCGGCACCAGTTCGCAGAGGCGACGTTTCAACGGCTGCTGTGTGCAGCCAATGTAATTGAGCTGCATCCGGCGTGAGTCGTAAAACTTGATAAAGAGCAACACATCCAGCTGGGGATTAAATGGAGGCAGTGGCCCAGGGCTGTCGGGTTGCGCCAGTTCGAGGAATATGCACCAGGGCTTCTTTTCAGTGTTGGCTACCTCGTTGAGGGAGCGCATCGCCGTCGCCTCGAAGTCAATGTACACAAACTTTTGGTTCCCCTCAATGCTGCACATGTCCCACATGCGCATCCGACTTCGTGGCACCCCAAATGAGCTCACCAGTATCTCAACGAAATGGTCAACAGTTAGTTTTCTTTCGAGGTTGAAGACTTTGAAGGCTGCCACCGCCTCCGGGCCGAAGAGCTGGAACTGTTGATGCGATTCAAAATGCTCCTCCAGCATGATGTTGATGGTCACATAGAGATGCGCTTCAGTGTACTTCTTTGTAGACTCCATCTCAATGCGACGCTCCAAATCAATATGCTTCACCAGATCGCTGGGTATCTCACTTTCGGTTATATTGATTAGGACGTGCGCCAGCAGCGGTCGTCGTATGTAGACAAGCATATAGGCATTTGTGCGCTTGCGATGAAATGGAATTTTATCGCTGGTGCCACCATAATTTTGTTCGATGGCCTCCTCCTTGCGACAAGTGGTCACCACCTCATCGTCAAACTTGTACCAACAGCCATCGGCCTTCGGATTGATGAAGACCACATAGTGACCGCTATGAATATCGCCCGAATGCACCAACACGGCATGAAGCACATAATCTGCTGGGGTCTTTTCCGGCGCCGCCAGATAACGATCCATATTGATGTGTTCGTAGAACTCAAAGCGATCGTTGTACTTGGTTGAGCTATCCCTTATGGGATCGTATTGGAAACGCATCAGATGCAGGTGCAACACTGGTGGCAACGAGTTGAAGATGACACCTTTGCTTGCCTCCTGCAGTCCATGCACACCTGCATCGTATTTATTATCCCCATCGAGTACCTCGGATCTCACATAATACTTAAAGGATTCATGGATGTTTCTCATGTCCTTGATGTTAAGCTGAATGTCGTAGAACATCTCGCAGCGAGTGCTATTAAAATCGATATTCTTGCATTTAATATACGACGACATTTGGCCAGCGAACAGAGCTGGAATTGTGCCCTCGAGGCAAGAACCACGCATCTTCGACTCCAACTTCATGAGGAAGAAACGCAGAAATTCCTGAACATCCTGTTGCATCAATATATCAATGGACTGCAAACCAAACGATCTCGAGAGACGTTTCGTCTCAACCGGACCATCCGAGAACTGCAACTCATGAAAGACTCGCTGCAGCGTTAGACCCAGCGAATTATCATCCGCTTCGGTTGGAATACGATAGACGGACAATCGCAACGAGTTCGTAAAATACAACGTTTGCAACAGCGAATTCATGTAGCAGGTGGAACCCTGGTTCGTCAGGCCCACATAGCCCGTATGCTTCTTGGAGTCCCACGGTAAGCCACGCGGCACCTCTGCTACCAGATGAGCCCCGAGCGTAACGCTGCCATTGTGCAGAAAATGATTGTGAGGTTTACGTAACTCGGAAATAGTGATAAATTTGCCATAACCATAATCGTCCTCCTTGGCGCAGAATTCATGCTTCAAGCGTGACTTTAGAAAAATGAACGCATTCAATTTGTGGCACTTGATACTCAGCTCAAATGAGGCGTTGCAATACCACCCAGGTGAACCATTATAACCGTTGCACAGCAGGAAAACGCCCAGTTTCGAATGGCTTTTCCTAACCAATATCCGCCAGGGCATCATTCGCAAATAGACCGGTGGCGAAAATTCATCCTCCTCAATGTGCTCCACGTTCTCCACCGTGTACAAGATTGTCGCCATCGCTCGGAATTGGTCCTGATCCTCCGCTTTCATCTTCTGCATCATCTTGTCGCCGTTCATTGTGATATCTGCTATAGTTGCTTAAATATTTCTGACTTTTTTTTTTTTTCAGTTCGCTTTTTTTTGGTTAACGACTCGGAAATGCTTAGTGATAATCTAATTGACTGTCAATAAATTTAGTTACTATCGATAAATCGTAACTATCGCAAGCGTAAAAATAGATTAACAGGGTTGGTTACTGATCACTTGAATTGACAATAGAATCGATTTAAATTGCAATCGAAGTTAAGCAATAGCGATTCCGATTATTATTGAACAGATAAACAATGCTGTTTGCTCCTAATAAAAGCTAATAAAGATATTAAAATCAGCCGTCTGACAAAGTTTGTCTATTTTTCTTGTCATTTACTGAATTATTTATTTTAGCCCTGCCAACGCACCTCAAAAGCAGCCCTAGCTAAACTTGTGGCATGCCTTGGAGGGGGTTTGCCGATAGCGTACTGCCTCCCCTCGTGCTGGTCAGCTATGAATAACACTAGATTCTTCATAAATAAGCAGTCCTGGTTACAATAATGACAACAATTCCACACACCCTAGATAGATTGAGGTCTAATATAATGTTTCCCCTTCTGGGCATATGGCTCAACCATGAAAACTATTTCTTGAAGTAATGCAGAAATATTTTCTTGGTCTTTCGAGTTCTTACAATGTTGGCATGTCTGTTTAAGGTGTCACAAACTGCCTCAGTTTCAAAAAATCGTTACGGAATATATCCAATTTATTAGGTTGACTTCTTAGTCCAAAGTCTCGACCTATTAAGAGACATGGAGATTGCTTGCTTAAATCTTTTTGGATTAAAGCTGACTCAGGGGGCATTTGTCTTGTCTGAGAACTGATGCCCCTGTCGCGTGGATGTCTCGTTTTCCTACTCAGCTGCTGCCTGATCCTATTAGTGACCACATCACTGCCACAATTCATGCCTGCCTGCCTGCCTTTGCCTGACTAAAAATTTACTTAAAAACAAACAAAAATAATAATAATAATATACAAAAAATAGTATTGCTGTCGTCTGCACAGATTATTACGCCGACTGCAGCGTTTTAATGTGAATTGGTTATTTTTTTGTTTTGGTTTTTGGTAGCTGCTGTCTGCGACTTTATCTGACAGATAAAGACATCAAGTTTGGCTTACTAATGAGCCTACGGGCGAGGCTATAAATATGAATATAAACATAAACATTTTCATTTAAAATTTATGAAAACCTTAACGCTAAAGGACATAAAACTTTGCCGCCCAAGGACACCAACACACATACACACACACACACACACACACACAAATATCAGACATAAACATAAGCAAACAAACAGCAAGCATAATGCATAAAGGCAATTGCGGTGGAAGCGGGGGCAGAAACTCGCCGAGAAATCAGAAGCGAAAATACGAGTATTATGCGAATATTTGTGATAATAATTTCCCATATTATTGGCTTCGTTATGGCAGGGGCGTGGCATAAATTACGACTCAAAAAACGCACAGAAAGAAGATGAACACCAAAAAAAAGAGAACACAATGGGAAAAGGCAAAATAAATAAAAATATGTGAACATTTCGAATACGCCGTTTTGGGCAGCCCCAATATATATAAATATATAAATGTTACTATCGATTTCGTCGGCAAACAATTTATGTGCAAGCCATTTGAGTCCATTTGCTTTTAGTCTCCTATTTTTTTTTCCCCCCGTTTTTGGCAACATATGGCTTTAAGCGTTGTCCTTTGAGCGTAACTTCATTTTCTGGCTCCCTCACGTTTTTTGTTGCGTGCTTTTTAAAGCTGGCATTCATCGGGGGCCATAACTATGGGCACCTTGGGCCTCCAACGTAAAATGTTGCTCGCTAATCAGTTCAACGCACATTGACCCACTTAAGGTAAGTGGAAGAGGGGCAGGCAGGGGTGCTGTGTGGTATGTAAACAAGCCAGCAGCTGGCACATAAAAGTGTAAAGGCTTTTAGCTTAAATATCGGTTAATTGCTGGACTGCCCGAAAGTGCGTCAAGTGTGTTGCAGGTGTCGCTGACAATAGTTTTTATAGTTGTAGAAAGAAATGGGGAAAAGCATAGCATAAGTTAAATAAATATTTAAAGGTTAGATATATTTTTTATTTGAGAAAAGAAAATTAAACGTAATAATAAAAATTTAATAACAAGATTTTAGGGAAAATCGGAATTATGAATTGGTTTCAAATTCTCATGCGGTATTCGCTTCCATCACTTCTATTAATAATATCGATTACTGGTTCTTAAACAAATCCAAAAACACGTCTCAGACGCGATCTATGTTTATACTGTAAATGATTGTTATTATTGATTCTGAGTTTCAATCGTTAAAGTTTTGGTATTGCTTTCGTTTTAAGTAACTCAAATAACAACATTCGGATAACAAAAACACATTTGGAATAATCATAATAAAATAAAGTCATTAGGCACAGGGTAACAAAATTTCGAGCACTCTCGCCTCGCACATTCTTGTTTTCTGCTCTGCCTAAAATACACAAAAGCCGCCATGGCAAGCCAAGTTGACCACGCTGCCGACTCACTTAGATCGGGCCGTGCACATTGACGTTGACAGTTTTCGCCAACAGCAATTTAATGGGTTTATTATCGCAATAACAGCAGGCGCAGCTGCTGCTCCCTGAAAGAGGGGTCGGTGATGTGGCGGCCGTTGCTTCTCAGCGCAAAAGTAAACATATTTGCCAGCTGTGCGATAAATGAAACAGCAGCGAAGCAGCTATCTGAGCCCAGTTTAAAGCTTAGCTCAAAGAGGCTGCTGACAGTTATGACATGTGCCTAAGTCGATTGCAACCAACTGTGCTACATAGACAGAGAGAGAGAGAGAGACAGTTAGAGGGAGAGAGGGAGAGAGAGTCAGCGTGTGAGAGAGATGAATGAAGTGAATTTGTGCTCACGTAATCCATAAGTGTGTTTGCCTGCAGGGCTCAGAGCCAAAACTATGCTTAAAAATTAATATTTAAATGTGAAAATGTTTTGACTAATTGTGTGTTAATTGTCGGATCAAAAGCAATGTTCATATTGCTCTTTCCTGTTTACCAATATATATATTATTAAACTTTGCAGCTGCATACATTTAACTGCGAATCTATAGTTTTATGATGTCAGAGAATTGTTTTCAATTGTTTTATATGCATAACATTTTATATAAAAAGCTTAGCAGTATCAGATATATTTCAAAGTTATCTTCAAGCGCAGATTTCTTAATCAGTGGCAGATAGAATTATTATACAGTTTACAGCTGCCATATTTAGTAGAAATATGTGTTTGATTAAGATTTAATATCTTAATAAATATACCATTTAAATTGAAAGACAACTCTTTTTGTCCAAAAAATGTTGCGATGACTCAAAAGTTGTTTGGAATATTACCAATATGGAGCAGTAAATAAAAGTGGGCAAGTTTTTAGTAAACACGGAACACGGCCAAGTTTTTAAGGTAGCGCACAGCGTAACACAATTGAGCACACACAACACACATCACACACACACACATACACACATAAGTTGGTTAATACACAAAGAAATATTTATATGATTACTTAGACAAAGAAAGTTTTTTTTTTGTTTGGAAAATGGCTAAACAAAAGCTCAAATGCGGCTAGCGGAAATTTTGTGTTTGAGGGCTCTGACGAACATGTGTAGTGTTATTATGAGAGTGTGTGTGTGCGTGTGTATATATGTGTGTGTGTGTGCTGTTAAAAGTGGCCATGTCGCGTTGCTTTATTAAATTAGTTGGCGCACTCAACGCGAAGCCTCAGCTGAATCGGATGTCTGGCGAATACAAACTTTTTCAATTTCCTGTATATGCTACAGGGCATGCCTACACACACGTGTGTGTGTGTGTGTGTGAGTGAGTGCCACGCGTCTTGGTTGAGTGACACCTTTTAGTGGTCGACAACTAGCGTTAAATTTTATTTTTCCAGGTCAACATATAGTTCCTTAAATAGTTCGTTCGCTTAATTTTGAGAAATTCAAGGCTTAGCTTCTCTCAACTTACTTGTCAATATATACATATATTAATAAATAAATATATACACTGTCCAAAAAAACCACATACTCTTAAGCCTTGTTGAAGTCCACGAGGTTTGCGCTTTATTTTAACAATAGTTTTCTACTTAAAGCAAGAGTTAAATTCTTGACTTAAAGACTTATTTCTTAAATCCAGAATTGCTTAGCATTTTTATCTTGTGCTTAAAAGTTTAAGAGCTGTGCAAAGCTGTAGTAAAAAAATCCGTTGAGATAAGTAACTTGGCCAAAACACTTTTATAGTATATATGGCTGTCAATAAGCGGCTGTGTGTGTGTGTGTGTGTGAACCTGTACAGGTATTTGGGCTCATACACATATTAAATTTTATCTCATTTATTTCTGGTAATTTACTTTGATTTATCGTTGCTGTATCAAATACGTATGTATTGGTGAAAGAAATAACATTTTATTGGGATATTTTTACACAACAGCATCAATTTTATTTGCCGTTTGTGTTTGTGTTTACGTCGTCAATTGATTGACTTATTGAGCTGGCTCATTGTTATTGTTTTTACACATAAGATAAATAATAATGATAATAATAATAGTAGTAATAATAATATAAACACAAAGCAGATAAAAGTGCGTTGGTTTGGATATTGCTGCTCACTGCAAAGACTTTAATATGATTTAAACATATATATAGAGAGAGATAGATGGATAGATAGAAAGAGAGAGTGGAAAAATGTGCCCTTTTTGAGCGCTTTTCTCTTTCGATGTTTGACAGTTATGATAATCTGTTCTGATAAGGCAGCCAACTTGATGCCTATTTGACAGAATTTGGCATCAAATGAAATGAAATATCAATAAATAAACGACAGACAGAAGAATAAAGAAATGACAGACAAACAAAGAAAGGCAGGCAACAATTGAAATGCTCGAAAACTCAAGTTTTCGGATCAATGACCAGAATATCGAAAGCAACAACAGCAGCTATTAACAAAAACAAATGAAGACAAGTTAAAAACAATTGCCTGGACAACAAACAAGCAAAATCGTAAAACTGACAGGCAGCCGCAAGGGCGCAGGACGCAGGACACAAAACCCAGAACACAATATGGACAAGAGACACACGCATTACACACACACAAACACAATGAAAAACCACAACCGACATTTTCATTGACAATTTTGTGTAGGCTGCCAGGTACAAGTTGTTGCCACCTGACTGAACCTGAACCGAAATATCTTTAGGCAGTTAATGCCTACACTCAGCAAAAAATCAGGCTAAAATTACGCTTAATAAAAATAAAATAAAAAGCCTTTTTTTGCTATTATGCAGAAATATATTTCTTAATAATAGAAAATATTTTAGATATTTTTCCCAATATTGGAAAAAATATTTCCTATAAAAATTACTTAATTTTTTTTAAGTTTAGCAAATTGTTGCTTAGAAAATTGAGTTAAAAAAAATAATTTGATTATTGATAGAAACACAACCTTTTGTTGTAGATATATACTTACTGAGGTGAGTTACTCATTTTTTTTTAATGTATGTTTTTGCTTGTGTGTATATTTATGGCATACATGTGTACTTTGTCGTAGGTTGGCAGCTCTGTTTATTGTTTGCAATTTGTTTTTAGCCGCACAAACAGAACTTTATTTTTATGTGTGTGCCTACACACACACACACATACAGTCACACCAGATAAAAAAATCGTCTAAAAGTGGCAAAGACGTGTTTGGCTATTTATAGCCAACACCTTGTGGTTAGCATAATATTGTGTAACACTAACAACAACAACAATAACAGCAACAACAACAAAATGCTCAAATGGCTAACCGATTGCAATAACCCACAAAAATAAAAAAATGAAAAGAAAACTCGAATTGACATTTAAGCTGCCACAAATTGCTTTTTGTCGCGCCACCTTCTGTGTTTACTTTGGGTTTCTCTGTTTTTTTGGCAGCTTACCGTGCGCATTTCCATAACGTAAAATGAAATTTCCAAATTATAACAAATTGAATTTTCACATATGCGTGAGGGTCTCAAAAAGTATTTCACAAATTCCAGAAGAAAATATATTTATTTAAATATATATAAAATTGAACAGAAGTGAACATTGGTAACAGCTTAACAGTTCTTTAAGTAGTTTAAAGGGGAAACAAAAAAAAAAATACTTAAGCAACAAGGTGAATTGCATTTAGGTTTTTTTTCCTTCTAACAGTTTAAAAGCTTTAAATTTCTGATTTTAATTGTGGTTTTTGACAGATTTCAATTTTGCTGGTTTCAGTTGTTGTCTATTTTTGAGAGAAATGTTTTTTGGCATATTTCGATTTCACAGGAATTCAAACTGCATGTCAAAAAGAAGATGGAAATTTGAATTGAATTGTGGTACGAAAAGCTTTTTATATGTCTGTGATGGAAAATACGTTTAGGTTTTGTCCAATCTTTGCTTTACAACGGTCAATCAGCCAATCAAGCTATCAATCAGTGGTTATGAAAACCAATTTATTTTTAAGATGAATAGAAGGATTACAATTTTTATGAAATCCACTTTGAATGTTAATCGATATGTGTAAGATCAAACTTTGCCTCGCAACGTTCGTTCAATCAATCAAGCTCCATCAATCAATCGATTGCTCAAAGTAGCTCAAAGGAAACGCAAAGTTTGCAATTTTAATGATATTGCGCCAAGCAGTGATTTTTGTGTCAGATCAAAGATGAGCTTATGGTTTCGCTAAACTCTGCTTTACAACGCTCGCGCAACCAGTCAATCAAGCTATCAATCATGCGCGGCAAGAGTTGCCCCTGCCCAGCGCAGTGTGGCAGCTGTAATGCTGCTTGTGACGCGCATCTTCGATTCATGCCTCAGACACGTTGCATGTTCTGTATTTATGCGTTGATGTTTTACGTGCCCAAAATATCAACAATATTTGTGTTAACACACACACACACACACATATATATATCATCACACACACATTTATACACATGTACAATTTATATTGTGTAAATGCGAGCAAAAGGCAACATTCAAACAGAACTCCAGAAAGGACTTAACTCGCGTCGAGTCGGCCACGTAGTTGCTGCAACATTGAAGAGAGATCGGGTAGGAACGGGGTGAAGTGGGTGTGCGGCATGTGTTGCGGAAGGCTTGGCAAGGACAAGGGCTTGTCCTACCCGTTGCCCAAAAAAAGGAAAGAAAAAAGGGTTACTATTTTATATAGCTCTTTATTTTACTCCCTGTCTTTTGCTCTCTTTCGCTCTCTTTCTCGCTCTCTTTCTCTTTCTCCCTTTCCTCCTATATATATTTCTCTTTATATGTCTTTTGGCCACATGTCGCTTATGTGTGTGTGTGTGGCATATGTATTCAATTTCATATGTCAAAATGCTCATAATTTATTCGCATTTCTATTTATTTGCCCCATCACTTTTCCCATTCCAATTTTTGGCAGCCTCTTTAATTTTTTATATTGACGTTGCACATTAACAAAAGCTGTTTAGCTCAAACTGGCTTTTAACCGAGGCAGCCAAGTTACAAAAAAAAAAACCAATTTATGCGTCAGAGGGGAGGGGTGTGGCATGCTGTACGAGCGACTACTAGACAAGCTGACCAAAAAAAGCAAAAATAAAAAAACCAAATGTTGCCACTGAGAACGAGAGTAGACACTTTGACAGTTTTTGTCCCGTTGCACGCCACACTTTGTGCAGCAAACCATTTACAGTCGTCCCCTACCCTCCACCCCACACACCCTCTGCAGCCCATCAACCTCCCCTATGCTATCTTGCTGCACATTTCCATTTGCAAATTGTTGCTGGTTGACCAACGCTAACTGTTTGGCTCCTTGCCTCTTAGCCATTTGGCATATGCGCTTTGACATATGCAACAGCAACAACAACAACAGCAATAACAGCAACAACAACAACAACAACAATCAACAGCAAGTGACAACAATAAAAACTGTTGACAAGCTTTTTGCTGCTGCTGCAGCTGCTGTGGCTTTGATTTGACTTTATATTGTCATTTTAAAGCTGTCCCCGTTATTTGACGGACTACATGTTGGCCAAAGTGACGCAGGGCAAAAGACGAGAATCTGGTTTTATGGCAGCATTTATAGTTGCCATATAAATTTAATTGAGCGGCAATTACAAAAATTACCTGGGGCATTCCTCAGATTAGACACACATGCAGAACGAAGTCAAACCACTCATTAAATTTTATAGATACAAACATGGCTGAAAGCTAAAAAAAAAATTACTACCACTTACAGGATTATCGTTCTTAATTTAAGCATCTTTCTAACCTTGTTATTTTTATGTCTGAGTGCCTCTCAAATTATATATTGAAGCTGCTTTTAATTACTAAGCCAAATTATTATTATTTCCAAATTTACTTTCTAATTAAATTAGAAGGAGATGAGCAGCTTAGGTCAAGACTTGAAAGAAAATTAATTACAATAAAGAAGATTAACGATAATGCCCCAAGTAACACAGAGTCAGCCAGATGAAGTAGCAGAAAAAGAAATAATAATTTAATAAAAAGACACAAAAAATGCTCGTTTTTTTGTTACATTTTCAGTGCTGAAAAATGTTCTGTGTTTGCTTAGCGAAAGCACTTTATTTTCAGGTACTGGGGGAAAAAAAACTCAATTTGTAGATATAGTCAAATGACCAATCAGCAAAAATCGGCTGCGCATTTTACCTGACTCAACCACTCCCCCAAAATAGATTTACGGGCGAGCAATCAAGCGTGCGGAACCAAACACAGAACTTGGCAAAAAGGCGTATTGTACAGAAAGATAAAAAGTCGAGGCAATTAAAGGCATAAAAAACCGTTGTAGTTGGGACAGCTGTGCATGTGTGTGGCTGTGTGTGTCTGAGTGGAATCCAACTTAAGTGCGTAAAATCAACAAACGGAAAAGGAAACTCATGCAACTTGTTCGGAAATGTTAAAAAAGCAAAAGCAGCAACAGCAGCAGCAATGCCCAAAGTTGTCTCTATGCTATACACATAAAGATATCCCAAAAAAACAGACACAAACACACACACACACACACATAGGCAGACACACGTACACACATAGACACGTTGAGCATTTTGTGGCATTAAATTTATATACATGCCACGGGGGCGCATAAGCAACGTGACTTGCCGCCTGCTTGTGCTCGCATAAAGTGTTGCAAATTGTTGTTGTTGCTTTTGTTGTTGTACCTGCCCAGCTGACATTTTATGGCAACAACTGAAACAGTAAACAAGCAGCTGCTTCAGCTTCTTCTTCTACTTCTACTTGTGTCCTTAAGCTGCCCCCAAAAATTAAGCTCTAAATTAGAAAAGGATAACTCGAAAGTAATTGCTGACTGCGCCTCAATTTTTCTATATATATTATATATATTTTATGTGATTTCTCATTTTGTGTATGCTTTGTACCTTTGCAGTCGATACGTGCAACGCATTGGCAACAACCGAACCGAACATGTAGCAGAGTGAAAAGTTCGGGATAAAAAATTCAACCCAAAGGCAATTTGCTTCTAATGATGATCTGCCATCAATTTGTTGGCTTTGTTTTGTGGTTAGTATGCAAAATTATTTATGCTTCAAAAATTTGAAAAGTGTAGGAAATATGAAGCACACACACATGAAGAACATTTAACCGGATATGTTTTAAAGCTTGTTTGTGGTGTTGACCAAATCGCAGTCAGGCAGCAAAGCTGTACTTTTTTTGGGGGGAGGGCGGTTGAGCCCGGTAGTGTCAACAATTATGCATAATTCACATGACAGCCTTTGGGCAGCTGTGACAACCACAGACAACAACAACAACAACAACATAATCATTTATCATTCAGCTTGCTACGTGTTGAGGCAGCTAGTTTTTAAATGCCTGTCAACAGCAATGACTTGCCAAACCTTTAAAGGGCTGTATTCTAAAAATAAAACTGTAGATGCATTTAAAGTGAATAAAAATAAAGCTTTTGAATTGCTTTTGAATTTTATATAAAGCATTATTTTTGTTTGGCACAAGATGATTCGATATTTGTATATAAATAAAATTATTTTATCTTTGTCCTCTTTTTTACTTCAACTTGAAATCATCTGCAACTGTAGTCCAAAATTTAAATCAGCATTCACAATTTTAAATTGTCTGCTTTTATTTATAAATTCCAAACAGACTTTTCAACATTTAGTTTTAGAGACTACACAATAATATTTCTATATAAGTTTGTTCCAAATCTAATCAGTATTTCACATGCAGCATTTCGTCTGGCGCTTAATTCAAAATCTCAAAATGAGATTGAGGTACTAGCAATTTTCTGCTTCTTTAAATCCAATTAGCCCTATTCATATGCAGGCTATTTAAAGCTGGCAAGACACAAACTTGCCACAAATTTTCTTGCTTTCACTTTGCGTGGGCAGAAACAGTGCACAATTTTTCGGTCAATCAACTATGACAAATTTTGCCATCTATTCATATCAAAAATGCTATTTGTTATTCAGCTGCTGAGCCACTGGGACAGGACCCATGGGCCGCAACACTGCCACACTCACACACACACATACACACACTCAGCTACACACAACACAGCTGTAAACTGCCCACGCACAAAGACCGCAACAACAAAAGCCGCAGTAGCAAAAATTCTGTTCTCATCTCACCCATTTCTCATCTCTCTTTCGCATTTGGCTGACCGCATTTTAATGCCTTTTTCATTGTTAGAGCTGCGGGCGGAGTGGCCCACCCACCACACTCGACCTGCTGTCCGAAACGCCCCGCCACGCCCCGTCCTGGTCTGGTGTGCTCCAAGTTTCGGGTTCACATGCACAATTGACGCTTTGCATACTCTGAGGCGCTGAGGCGTTGCTCAAGCAAATTGACGCCATGTCATCAATCAATCTGAGGATGTACCAAAGCTCGGTACCCTTCTCCCCCTCTCTGCCTTTCTCTCTCTCTCTCAGTGTCATGGACCTTTCCCTTGCTCGTCCTGCATTTCGGTTTCGCATAATTTTTTCCACATTCCTTGCCGCATTTTTTAATAAATTTGCTACACACCAGAAATATTTCTCATTATGCAGCATGCAACGTGATTTATGATATTTTAATGAGCTGTTTGTTGTTGGCTTTGTTGCTTTTATTGTTGTAGTTGCTGTTGTGTCCATTGAAACCAGTGTTAAGCTTAATTCTTTTATTTTTGTAATTTAGCTGCTTTGAAAGTTAAAAAACTGAAAGTTTAAAGCACTTTGCTAAAGTTGCTAGTTTTAAGTTGTTGTTGCTGTTGTGATTGTTGCTGCTACTGTTTCCTTTACCGTTAATGTTCCTATTTTTCATGTCGCTGTTGCAATTGCAACTTTTGTATTTGTTGCTGCAAAAGTTGTTGTCGTTGCTGCAGCTGTTGGTTATTCCAATTCCAATCGCATTCGTTCATTTCCGTGTAACTTTTGCTGTCAAAGCTGATGTTGCACTTATTGTTGCCGATGTGTCAATTGTAAATGTTGTTTTTGCTGCTGCAAAAGTTGTTGTCGGCTGTAACAGTATTTTTTATTTTTTATAGTTAATGTTGGTTGCTGTCGTTATTGATTGAGTTGCTGCTGTCATAAATGTTGTTTCTATTGCGGTTGTTCTGGCAATTGTAGTTGCTGCTGTCTCATAATGGTGCTGCTGCTGTTGTTTCTGACTTTTCAATTGATGATTCTGTTCCTTCTGCTGTTGTTAATGCTGATATTCCTATTAATGTTGCTGCTGTAGCTGCTGATGTTGCTGTTGGCGTAGTTACTTATGCTATTGCTGCTGTTGTTCCATTTGCTATAGTAATTGTTGCTATTGTTGTAGTTCTTGCTGCTGTTGTTACTTCTCTAACATTTCCCCTGCTCTTATTGTTAGTGATTTTCTCCCCTTTCATTTTTAGATGTTGCTGCTGTTGCTGTGGCAACGGATATTAATTTTGCTATTGCTGCTGTTATGATTATTGCTGCTGTTGTAGCTGTTGTTACATATATTGCTGCTGGTACTTTTACGGTTACTTATTGTTGTTTGCTTGCCATTGCTGTTGCTATTGCAATTGTAGATGTTGTTTATATTGTTGCTGCTTCTGCTGTTGTTGATTTTGTTTACTTTGCTTTTGTTTCATTTACAATTGCTGCTGTTGCTGTTGTTTTTTTTACATTTCCTTATTGTTGTTTGTTTTGCTACTGCTGTTGTTTCTGGAATTGTTGTTGTTGCCATCCTTGTTACTATATCTATGGCAATTTATATGCTTGCTACAATTGTTGTCGCTTCTCTGGATAGAACTGATTATTTTACTATTGTTATAACTGTAACTGTTGTTGCTGCTGTTGTTGCTATTGTTGTAGCTGTTGTTGCTGCTGTTGGTGCTGTTGTCTTAGCTGTAACAGATGTTGCTGTTGCTGCTGCTGTTTATATTATATATGCTGTTGCTGTTACGCATAGAGTTGCTGCTGTTGCTGTTGCTACTCTTGAAGTATTTACTGCTGTTTACATTGCTGCCTTTGTTGCGTTTGCTGTTACTCTTACAGTTCCTGTTGCTGCTGCTGTTGCTGTTGTTGCTGCTGTTGCTGTTGCCGCTGTTGTTGTTGCTGTTACTTTTGATGCTGCCGTTGTTGCTGCTGTTACTAACGTTTTATCAATTCGAGCATAAAACTTGTGCAAATATTCAGCGACCTTAGCAAATAACAAAAGCTTTTATAGCGTTTGGCTCGGGTCAAAGTTCACGGCCATTTGCTTTGACCAGCAACCGTTTAGGGGGCGGTTAGAAGAGCAGGCGGGGTAAGTGTTAGGAGAGTTGTTCTGTCTGCTGGTAACAAACTCGAATGCTGTTAAATTTTAATTGCTGCGACCTTTAACCAATGCTGGTGGCATTAACAAGAACATAGCTTGTTGCTGTTGCATGTGTCGTATACGTGATAAAGAAGTGGATATTTGTGTCTCTCTCTCTCCCTCTCTCTGTGTGTGTGTGTGCAACACAAGAAATTGTCATTGCTAATTTGCCGACGGTGCACCCCAAATCCCATACTCCACACTTTGCCCTATTTTGTGTCGTGGCATCTCGCCGCCTGTCATTATTTTTGCAACATTGTGTTGCGCTGTTTTATTGCTCGGTTATTTTAATTAAAAACTTTACGCATGCCCCGCCAATGCCAAGTGTGCACCACGCTCTACGCCAATCCGCCTCCCGTCACTGCACAAGTTTTGTTGCCAGCCTTTGGGGGCAGACAAGAGAAATGTGGGAGAACAAAGCTGTCAAGACAAGCAGCTACTTGTATCTACTTACAACAAGCTCATAAGCAGCCTGTGTGTGACGCTTCCCCATACACACACACACACACACACACACCCCTCTCTCAGTCACAACGTGCAGCAACACATTGCCCGTGTGTCTGAGCCTTTTTGTCTTAGCCTTCGACTTTTGCCATTTTTACGCTTTTAAGCCCATATTAAAGGCATATGCAAAGTGTGTAAAGATCTAAAGCATGTTGATGCTGCTGCTGCTGCTCTTCTCGTTGTTGTTGTTGTTGTGGCTGCCACTTTGTGAATGTTGTTGACACTCGTGTAATTGTTGCTGTTGCCGTTGCTGCTAAACAAATGCGCAACGCGAAAAAACGCTAATCCCGCTTAACGTTTTGTTGACATCGCGGTTGCCAAACAAGCACTCAACAAAACATAAAATATAAGTACAAACACTCTATATACAAGCATATACCATATATATCCTATATATATACATATATATCACATGCTTGATAGATGTCTGTTTGTGCTTAGTGGTTGTTGTTGCTTCCTGGCTTACTTATCATAAGCTCCAAAATTCAGCAACGCATAATTTTTATTTTTATTTTCAGGCTTAAGAAAGAGTTGCTAAAAAAATTACCCAAAAAATAAAGATAGAAATCGCAAAATTATTGAAAATCTTGCTTAAAGTTTAACTTATTTTAAAAATTTACTTAAAGTAGAAAAAATATAGTTTCCAAATGTTAACAATTTTTTGTTGCAATTTAAGCTTCAAATGAATCCTAATAATTTTACCCCAAATGAAATGTGTATAATGAAGTAGACTCTTAGGATTTTGAATAAAGCTAGTGCCCCTCATTAGCGATGTATATGTGCAAGCTATTCAACATGCATATTATATATATATATAATATATATATAATTACATATTTAAAAGCGTTGCAGCAACGATTTTTAATTTACACACATTTAAGCAAACAAAGACAGGGAAATGAGGAAAAATTGCATACATTTTAATTGCGCTGCGCGGCAAATGGGTTTCTAAAATGTATGCATGAACTGCTCTCTCTCACAGTGTGTGTGTTTGTGTGTGTGTGTGTGTTTTGGTTGTGGCAGTAAATAAGCTGCAGCGGCAGATCCTTGGAAAAAAGGACGCAATGAATGCAAACAATTAAGTTGGCCGTCATAAAAGGCCAATGCCAAAGCACACAAACAGCCGCACGCAAAATGAGAAAAAAAATGTAGAAAATACTGAAAAACGATTTTTTATTATGGCCTTTTGTTCCAATGCCAGTAAAATGAACTTTAAGCGCATGCAACCATTTGGAAACCTTAAACGTCTGGCAACGTCACGCGGCTTTTTCACATCCCTTCTGCGCATTGAAGCGAATTTTTTTTTATTCTCGGAATTTGCAACAACAACAATTTATGCAGACTGCAAGCTGTTTGAGAGCAGCAAGAGTTTTATTGCCATCGTTGTTGCCTGACATGATAAATCCAAAACACATGGCATTACCAACCAGAGAGGCCAATCCCCTACATACCCCCACCCACTCGAAATTTGACAATCTGGCATCCCCCAACCCACAAACCACGCTGTGCGTCGCCCCGTCGCTTGATTGGCGTCAAGAAACGCATCAGAAGGCAAAGGTGACTTTCAAGTTCAAAGCAAAGACGTTAATAGCAATTACCGAGGGGATGTAGTAAGCAGTACACTTAGAGAAAAATATGCCAGAAAACCAAAGTAAAATGAGCTGCTTTAAGTGTATGAAATAAATCTTTTTAACTTAACTAAAGATATATCATAAAATGTGCTATGTTAAACTATAATACAGTTATAATCAAAAGAATATTTCCTTCTTTTTTCTGAGTGTAGCTCATAGAATAAGTGGTCATTAGGAGTTTCTTTGGTGTGCACTGCGAATTTGGCAAAATTGGTTGGCCAAAAGCAAAGCTATACAAACAGCTTGCGAAATAGCCGATATTGATCAGACTGTGTGTGTGTGTGTGTGTGAGTGTGTGCGTCTGTATGCGAGATAATCATGTCTGGCATTTGTAATTAATACCGTTTGTCCCAAAGCGACAGTAGGCCAACAACTAACCCAGTTGGCCACCAGCTATTTTCGTAAATTATTGCAATGTCAAAGGCAACAATTAAATGTTGAAACCCCCCTCAAAATCCGAACTTGTGTCTCTGCGGTTTCGCATACTTGACAATTACGCCGCACAGTACATTAATTATGCATGTGT
The DNA here is from genome assembly GCA_037043605.1 of Drosophila multiciliata. Taxonomy (NCBI): domain Eukaryota; kingdom Metazoa; phylum Arthropoda; class Insecta; order Diptera; family Drosophilidae; genus Drosophila; species Drosophila multiciliata. The sequence continues at coordinate 20,674,362 of JBAMBF010000301.1, read as the reverse complement.
GCGTGTCTATTTATGTTTGCTTGTCTGTGTGTGTGTGTGGTATGATGTGCGTGTGTCGCTGTAATCTGCTTTGACGCCCAGAGAATTCTCGAATATCCTGTGACATACAACCACACACCACTCAATTTCAAAGCATTTACTATAGGAAACGCAAAAATAAATTCAAAAGATAGACACACACTCAACACACACACATTCATCACACACACACACACTCATGGGACACATTCATCGCACACACTCGTCACACACTAGGTTATTTGAGGCGCATTGCGTTCCAGGGACTATCCGTAATTAGCCCTTTATACCGTAATTTGATAGTTTTAATTGAGATTCGCTGAAGCCAACTGAAATTTGATTAAAATGTGCTTCGTATTTAATTAGTATGCGCTTTGTAATTCGCATTTGGTGCACATACAAGATGAGCTGGGATAAATATGTTAAGTAATATAGATTATTACTTAACACCAGATGAAACAGAATAATAAATAAATTCATAAATTGGTCTATTTAATATATTAAGTAAAAATTAAATTTAGCAGATCAAGCAGATAATTTCAATATTGAATAAAACAGACTGGCATATAGAATACATAATATGAAAACGACATTATAGTAGATGCAAAGAGGGGGAAAATATATTCAGAATAATATATATACATTTTATATATATAGAATAAATAATATGAAAACGACATTATAGTAGATGCAAAGAGATGGAAAATATATTCAGAAAATTATATTAAAATCATTTGCATACAACGAATTTATTATAGAGCTTCATTTATAATTTATTAATTTTATTCATAAAAATTTTTACGTGGATTTTCCCTACAAATGTTAAAGAATTTTATATTTTCATAGTCTCAGATTTAAAATCCTTAGCTGACTGAACGACGGGCCTCAAAATATGTTGAAGCACATACAAAAAAAAATATTAATAATAATAAAAAAACACTTCAGCTGATGATATGAAAAAACATAATTAAATCATGAAAAAAGGCAACAAAACAGTAAAAAAAACATTATTTTCTTTTTCATTTTTAATTTATAACTTATCATTTTTTTTTAAGTTAAAAACCCGTGAAAAAGTGCAGAGTTGATAAACTGTTTAACATAATCCATAAACCATGTAAAGTTTTCTATGAAATAATCAGTACTTTTTCTACACTTCTTTCTATGCTTCCATCAAAGTTTTTATTCGCAAAAAACAAAAGTTTTGAATGCAACCAAATTTTCTTGAGTTTTCCTAAAGTTTTCATGCACTTGCTTTTGGTACGCTTTGCCAACGGCTAATTAAAAGTGTTTCTCCAACTCCCAAAGTATTTTTTCATTTTTTTATATATAAAATAAAATACAAAAAAAATAAAAAAAAAAGCTGAGGAGTCGATAGAAAGGAAAGAAAAGTTTCTGGAGCAGTTTTTCACGTTTGAACTGGGCAACGCAACGGGAGCAGCTGCAGTTGAGTCAAGTTAATTGAATTTGTGTTGCATTTGTGCAAATGTCAGACACAACATGTGTGTGCCCCACCTATCTGTATGTGGGTGTGTGTGTGTGTGTGTCTGGCCTTAACAAATTAAGCATCGTTTGCTTTGCTGCTGCTTCAGTCAGGTGACTCTTGAGCGTATTTATCAAAGAGAACTTTGGCTTGGCACTTTGCATGGCCAAGCCACATAACTCATGTATCCTTGAGTCCTTGAATCCTTGACTCCACTGCACAATATTCAAAGTTATTCGTTCTGTTATGGTTCGTGTTGCTACACATCTTCCAGTGCTACACAAAACCAAATCGATGTGCGTAATTCTGTCTTGCTGCATTTGGCAGTGGCCAAAGGAGTACAGCTTCTGCTCCTGCTTGTCCTCATCCTGGTTCGCCTCTTGCTGCCAACAAAAGGCAACTGAATGAAAAGTGTGGAAAGTGATGCATGTGCTGCACCCGTTGATTTATGATGATGATGATAATGGCATTAGATGGCAACTGCAGCCACTGTTGCTGCGAGTACTAGCTGGCTGCCTCCTCGGGGAGCTGTGTATTTTACTTTGTGTTTTACTCAATGGTTGTTTCCTTGGTGTTTTTTCTGTTTATCTACAGATTGAAGATTGTCGCCGCACGCTGCTTCTAATTTTCTTTTATACTCTGTTATTACTGCTCCACTGATTGCTATGGTTGGATTGGTTTATTGCCAGCGTGTTTTATAATCTTGTCTTTGCATGTGTAACGAGAGTCGTATGATAATATATAGTAACATATATAATTTAGATCAGCATCGTTAGACAAGTCTTTATATCTTGCTCCTGCTCCTTTAGTTTTGAATGCTCTCTTTATGAAAATTGGTGAAACTTCGTTTTTATTGCTGAATTCAGCGAATATCTCAGAACTGCTATTTGAACGATCTTTTATATAAATTGGGGGTTCTGAACTTCGACCTATTAGATCTATTAAATCATCCCCAGTTCCTGCACGAATGCCAGAATCTTCTAAGTCGTTGACACTCATAACCTGCCTCCCTAGGATGCTGCATCTTTTCCTGGATAAGGCGATAAAATCTGTAAGGATGTTAGTTGAGGACTCTTCCTGCTCATCTTCACAAAACATACACTGATTGGCGGTATACATACTCAGTTTGGAGTATCCTTAGCCTATTCCTAACCATTGATATTACTTGGTTAAATCGTTTATGATTAAAGCCGCCCAAGAGACATTTGGCCTGTCGGAGTTCTGGTTTCTGTTCTCGAACGAATTTACTCCATATTCACAATATAAATTTAAATCGTTTGCTGAGATTTTTAAGAGTTGATTAGTTTAAATATATAGTTTAAATCTCTCAACTATAGTTTAATTACTAGTTTTGTTTTTCTTACAGTAACAGAATAAACTAAGAATAAAATTTAATTTTACTCAACTTGGGTTAGACTTTTATTGCCACTTTAATTAATGCTAATTCTAATTCTGTCTGTGACTTGCTCTGCTACTAATTTTATTAGTGTTGCTGTTATTGTTATTATTGCTGCTGTTGTTGCTGCCACAGATATTTGTAGAATTTTGTTGCTGTTCTTGAGTGTTGTCTGCAACTCGACTAAATCATATTAACCACAATTGCTGACTGTTATCGCGGCTCGTTTTTCTTCTTTGCTTCACACTCTGGCAGACACTCGTGCGAAAAGTAATTTATATATTGCCACGCCCATTTAAACTCCCCCTTTACAAACACACACACACACACACACATATATACACAACACACGGCATCTAAATAAGGCATTTGAAGGCCGCACATTTATTAGACTCACGTTATTTTCCCCCCTTTTTTGGGTGGTTTGTTTTCTGATTCCCTTCCTTATTTTTTTTTTTTGGTGACATGTCGAATCTGAAATGCGTGCCACAAATTGTGTACCGTTTCAGTTTAAAGCCACATATCAAACCAGGACAGAAGTGAAAATAAATTGTATGCCGTTGACGCAGCTGCTTTGTCATTTTGCGCGTATGCCACACCTCCAAAAATACACAAACCAGATACGCCCCCAAATGTTACACATTCATCTGCAAGTCCATGCAAAAAAAAAAAAAAATAAAATTGAAGAAAATTTGGCTTTTATACAGAACAACAAAAATGACATAAAGCGACATAATAATTTCGCCTTTGAAATTGGCTCACAATTGCCATCTTTTTTTTCTTCTTGTTGTTATGTGGCACACTGGGATTCGATTGCCTCATCCTCAGACTTCCCCCTGATGTTTTTTCCTCCTTGGCAGGACGCGCTTATTTTTAGCTTTGTCACATGTCAAACAATCCCCTCTTTTTTTATTTGAGCTGCAGCTTTGCAATACTCTTCATACTCCGGGTAAATCCGATTTCAAAGCTAGATGATTCTGGAAGTGTTAAGTGGATAAATGTTTGGATTTATTCAGTGCTACTTAGTGCTAAGTGAGTATTACTATAAATCAAAGGTAACTGTTTTTAGATATAGACATGTTAAGTAGTCAAGTTCTTTGATATATCCATCTAAGATTGCAAAAAAAAAACTTTAAAAAAATCATTTTTGAAATAAACATTAAAATCAGGTTATTATTTTCATTATTTAATTTTCTAAATCTGCATCTTTATTTTTGGTACTCTGATTTTTTGATGATTAGTGCATCACTGCTGCGGTTTGATTGAGTCTATTTTACATTTTTTTATTACTGTCACGCAGCCTTATCAACAGGACATTTTCTCACAGGCTCCCAGGACATCTCTCACATGTCTGTTTGCCAAGTTATGCATACAAAATGTTGTCCGGAAAATGTGTGAAAATGAAAATTGACTTAACACAAGTAGCTAAATGAAAAAAAAGCAATGCATAACACACAACACACACACACACAACACACACAAAGTCACCTACATAGTTTTTCCCATTCTGACAGCTGTCTTCATTCAATGCACAAGTTATTAAATACATTCTAGAAATCTAGTTTTTCTGTGCTTCAACTCAAAGCGCAATTCGCCATTCATTTGCTTTGAAAAGTAATTTATTTTTGTTCTATCGCAGCGCAACTGTCACATGTCGCATGCAACAAACATTAATGTTGAGTAACGAGTGTACTTAAACTAACCAATGCACTTGACTAAAACATGCCCTGTATTTCCATATAATTAACTACTTGCGGCTGGAACTTAAAAATATAGAAACATTTAAACTCAACAGAAAAACTCTTTGACTAAATACAAATGTATTTATAATATGCCATAAATTAAAGTCTTAACTTTTTTAATTTGTTGCAGTCAATTCAAAACTTGTTGCTTTTACCAGCATACCCTTTCTAAGCATTTACAGGGTATGCAGCGTAAATAGATTGAAAAGAGTGTCACTTCTTCAGCTAGTTAATGGGATTCATTTACACCCAGCTGTACAAGCAACTCTAACTCCAAAAACACACACACACACACTCGCACAATCGCACACTCGCGGCTTTCTTAAAGTTTCCGTTGCCGCTACCCCCCTCTCTAGCAATCTTTAGCATGTGGCTCCCCCTCGAGGCTTGGCCAGCGCCCAATTAATCTTAATTAAAGTCATGTATGTGCTATGCGCAGAGCTAGCAGCTCAATAATGGCATATGTGTTGCGTGTGGGCGTGTCTGCGTGTGGGCGGTTAACAGCAGGAAGCCAGTGGTGTCAGCAGCTGTTGCTGTTGCCGCTTTTGCCCTTGTTGCTACTATTTCATTTAATTGTTATACATTTGTCTGCTGCTTAATGGCAATTTTACGTGCATTGTATAAATCAACTTTTCGCTACATACGATTTATATTTAGCATAGTTCACAACACGCAAAATACGCTTTTAGTTTTGGTGGCCCGCTAATTACGCAGCAATCAGCTAGACAAAAAGGATGGGTTTTTGGGGCGGCTGGCATGGATATTGGCAACAGCAGCAATAAGCTGGTTTGCTGACCACGCATGAATATAAAATACGCTGATTACACATCCAAACACACACACACACACACACTCTTTCACACACACACACACATAATTACATTCAGCTTACAAATGGCTGCCATTGTTGATGTTGTCGCTCAATTGTTTTGCCATTGTTGCAACAGTTGCTGCTGCTTCTTACATTGCTGTTGTTGCAACAGTTGCTGCTGCCGCTATTGCTATTGTTACAACAGTTGCTGTTGCCATTTAAAGGCAATCAACAGATTAATAATGTCTTCTTTTGTCAACGTTTAACTAGGCAGCATTTTGTTTAACTCTTTCAATATCGTTCAAACGGAATTCATTGCATTGAATTTATCTCGAATTGATATCGTTTTTTCAATGCAAAAAGATTTTATTTGTAGAATTCGGCTTAAAGTTTTATAAAATAAATAGTAGATAAATAAATAAGTAGAAAATATAAAACGTTTAAAACTTATTGCGCTTTGTGAAGTTTTTTCTATGAAAATATGATAAAAATAAAATTCTTTTATTGCAATTTCTTTTGCTTTAAGTTTAATATTTATTACATATTTATTGATTTGGGTTTAAAATCAATTGAGCTAAGTATTTAACCAAAATCGAATTTCGTCACGTTTGAGGTGCTTTCAACCAAACTGAGTAGTTCTGAGAAGACAATTGACTAACTATTAATTTTAATTGGTTGTTCTTGCCACAATAACAGCAACAGCAGCAAGTGTGATTAGTGCATTGATTATTTAAGCGCAGCTGCCAGCTATAAATTTATTGACAAGTTTGTGTGTGGCCACAATTGAATTGGAAGGTGTCTTGCATTTGGGCTAATTATTTATGCAGATCGATTAGGGGCATTACGAAGCGAGCCGCAGAATGCTTCATTGAGCGCAGCTGATTAAACGCTAATTTAAGCAACAGACAGACAGAGATGGATGTATCTCTTTCTCTTTCCCTTTTCCCTTTTTGCTTTGCAATTTGCCATTTTTCTCTAGGACCTGTCAATCAGAACGAAAATTAATTAACGGCAGTGCCGACACAAAAAAAAAATAAAACAACAAAAAGACAACAAAAATCAATATAAGAAATCAACAAAATTTCTGCACTCAGGTTTTTCCTTGTCTCGCCTTGAATATATTTTTTTTTGTGCTTTTGCGCAAATTGGTTGCACAAACAGCAAACTGGCGATGAGTCAACACAAACACAGCACCCAACAACTCAATCACACTCAACTAGTCTTGCAACTGCTGATGGGGCAGACTCTTCAGAAAGTAACAAATTAATTTGACTATGACCAAAAACCAAAAAACAGAAAAATTTGTTGCAGACTCTTAAAAAATCATTTTGCTCTGCGCTCAAAACTGAGCTGCAAAAACTGAATAGAAAAAAAATATGAATTGCAGCAGTTTTAATAGTTTATTTTTTAATTGGTTTTTATTGAAATATATTTAAATTGTTTTCTATGAGTGACAACAACAAAATAAAATAATACAAAAATATGGACAACACAGCAAAGAAAAGCAGCCATATCTGACTGAGGTCAGCTGGGTATTTTTACTATTTTTGGCAAAAACAACTAAAATAAATTAAACTTTAAATTTGTATACAAATTAAAGCACCAGCAAGAAACGAGAATTGCCATTTGCTTTTCATTTAACTTATTAATGCAAGAAATAAATTTTAGACCCCAAAAAGTGTGCTACACAAATTTCAAAAAGGAGTCAAGCACTCTGTGTATTGTGTGTGTGTGTGTGTAGTTTAATTGGATATAATCTTGAGCCCAGGTGAAACATATTTAGCATTTCCAGCTATATATATACATATATTAATTTGCCCAATGTCGAGCAGTCTGTTCGGCATCGATTTAAGCCTTAGATAAATTGCAATTAAGACCAAAAATAGCAAACAGCAAACAAATCTTAAGCGCTTGCCCAAAAATAAAACCTATTCTTCTACTTTCAGAGCTCGCATAGATTGTCTGGCCTGGTCTGGATTGCTTATTGGAGGGCAGCAATTAATATATATATATATATATATATTATATTTTATAATTAGAAGACACAACGAATTTGGAAGGCAAATCCAAGAGCTTTGCCAAAGAGTCCGCCAAGTTTCCAACTGATTAATTTTACAATACACACGACGGAAAGGGAACAAAGGGGCCAACGACAAACCATTTAAGCCAATTAAGCAACGACGCCGTTGAGTGATAACAGCAGCAACAACAACAACAACATTAACCAGCTTATAGCAAATGAGACGCGATGAGTTTCCTCAGTTCCATGCAACAATATGTAACAAGTGGCATATCAAGTTTGGGCCTCGGCAATCGACGCTTCTCGCTGTCGCGTCAAGAGTCGACTGAGCACCACCAGCAGCTGCAGCAGCAGCAGCAACACGCTGGCGGCGGCGGTGTGGTGGCTGCAGCTGGCATCACAATACAACAACAATTGTTGCCGCCACAACAACAACAGCAACTATTGCAACAACAACAGCAGCAGCAGCAACAACAACACTCGCACGCACCGCTGCAACAACAGGCGAGCATTGGCAGCGGTCTTGGCATTGTTTACGGTGCCCCCGCCCAGCCGACGGCAGGCGTGGCAGCAACTGTCGCTGGCAGTAATTATCCTGCCGGTGGCGTCGTTATCGGCAATCCAAATGCCACCAATCCATTACTAGGTGAGTTTCTTTGCCGACAAACTCTGCCCATTTATATAAACATAGAAAACACCACTCAACACACACAAGCACACACACAAACACAAACACACACACACACATTAGAGTGATATATTTGCTAGGTCCGCAGGCCGCTTCTTGTGTGGGTCAAATTGTGTCTAGATTAATGAAAATCCATGACAAACTAAAGACACGTATTATTTTTGATGAATGTAAGGCAGCAATAATGTTATTAGCAATGCCTGCCAGCAATGAAAAAAGTAATTAATTTGCATTTGGAGCGGGAAACAGATATCCACTTGGATTCGTATGCAGTCCATTTTATTACACTTATATTCAGTCATGTTTTGTTGGCCATTAATATTATTAATTGTATCCAGTTGGTCAAATAGAAATGAATTTAAGCTCCGATAAAGTATACAAATTTTGGTAATTGTTTATTGTTGCTTTAGTATTTTCTTTCGAGTAGATTAAAGCCAGGCTTTAATGTATTTCTTTTGTAAACATAAAATCATTTAAAGTTCATTTAAAGGAAATTCAGTTTTGGCAATTTAATCATTGCCACAGAAAAGTCGAACGGCAAAATTTGCCAAAGCATAACTCGAATTTCTAAAATTCAAAATGATTTTATATTCTGAGCACAAAAAGGCTTTTAATCCATCAAATATTATTTTGCACACACATAACTAATACCTAAAATATTTTCTTTGTTATGACAACAATTATAATTTGATATATGAATTCTAATTTGGCATAAATTCAATAAACAATGCAAATATTTGCAAAGGAAATTTAAATGCAAACAAAACTAAATAAATGAAATGAAATGATTTTAATAGAAAAACGACTTATGGACTAAGCCCATTGCTTTTATTTATTTAATATTAATACGGCTAAAGTCACCGTTATGCAATGATATATAACACATTTTAAATACGACACAGATTTAAATTCTAAATGAAAACTATGGCTATGCCATAAATAAACATAGAATCCCAAAAACCAAACAGAGTTGAAACAAAATCATTGCGTAATCGATAGTTTTTGGGGGAAACTGGAAAGCCACAAAAATGATAGCAGCCTGCAAAAGTTGATTGAATTTGCTAACGTTTCGTCATGTTTTTTTTTGAGGGGGGGAGAAACGGGATACGGAAATAAGCAAAAATGTTACGCAAACTTTTTGGTATTCGGGGCAAAGTCAAACAAATCCGCAGCAGCAACCAGAACATGTGCGGCACAACGTCAGCTCAATCAACATGCAACATGAGGTTCCCGTGTATGTTGTCTAAGCCTTGTTGTGGCTCTGCTGTTGCTGCTACTTTTACGTTGCAACAGCAACAACCCACACACACACATTTCAAAAGTCAAGACACAGACTGCCACAAAAACCGCTGCTGCTGCAGCAGCTGTGTCCCGTCTCCTTTGCTTGTGCAACTATTCGTGCAACGTTTGGCTGGCATTTGCTTAGCTTTTGATTTACAAACGTATGCAGCATTTGAATCAAATTGAGATTGGCTTATCGTGTTGCATGCGCCACAAACGAGCGGTTTTCAGCTGCACGACAGCGACAGCGGCAGTTACTTTAGCTATAAAACCGCTGACTTTATCCACGCTTGGCAATTGTCACGTCTGGCTCATAAAAATAGGTGGTTTGCCTTAGTTACACCTATTTATATAGTTTCTGCATAAATTTCATAGAGCCAAAATTCAATCTATATTTAAAAACCAGACATTTTGAATAAAGGTTCGCTGCTTAAAAAAAAAACATTAAATTCGAATTTAATAACACTATTCTCGCTACAAATTTATATGTAAATTATGGACACACAAGCAACACTTGAAAAGTTTTTATGCGGTTTGGGTTAAAACTTACCCGAAAGTTATCAGATTTTTGAAAACCAACTCTATTTTGTCTAGATTAATATAACATTCAAAGTTGTAAACATAATTCTGGCACATAAAATTAAATTTAGGGTTAAAAATGCGATGCTGGCTCGAAATTCATCAAAAAATATTTTTTGTTCATGTTTTGTCTCCCAGAAATTGATTTTAAACTAAGTTTTCTAGACTTAAGTTTTGGTAGGTTGCAGGTTGTCTTTGTCCTGGCGAACAATATAAATGTTTGAGTTTTCATCGTTATTTCTTTGGTTGGGGATTTTGCATAAGCACTCTTTGGAAGGCAGGCAGAAGCCGAAAAAGCATTCGTGACGAAGCCACAGCAATAGTTGAACAAATGGAGTGGCAGCAACTCAGTAGTAACACAACAACAACAACAATAACATAAGCTTCCACGTACACATTCAGAACGGCTCCGCATGCTGTGTGGCAGGCAGCGTAGTTTAGCCCATGTCCTTGTGGCAAACAAGAATAGCAACAGCAACAGCAGCCGCACAGATGCATGTCAAGGTTGCGGTTGTTTTGTGTGCACTCTGAGCAGCGCTATGCCACATCCTGCATTCTGACACAATCCTACCCAGACCTGTGCTCCAAAAAAGGGACATAAGAACAACTCACGCCGCATTGACCGCATCAGCATTGACTTGAGTTGGCTTCAACGACTGACTGTCTGACAGTCAGTCTGCTTTGTTTCCTTCTTCCGTTTGACTTGCTGTCATCCACTCACTCCCCCCCCCCCCCCCCTCTCTCTCTCTATCTCTCAGTTGATGCTTAATCCATTAACGTTCGCTGGGCCGCTAAGTAGTCTCCATTGTATCCATTCCAAGTCTAGTTTTCTAAACATATAAAAAAAAAACATTTGTTGCCGAAAACAACATGAAAATGTCATTTGTCTTGTGCCTTGAAAATGCTTTGAGTGTTGTTTATCGCCAGTTCGCATCTCAATGTTAAAGCTCAAAACTGATGCTCAACGATAATTTAATTAAGATTTATTAATTGTCTGCATTTGCTGTGTGAGTTTTATCGATTGAAAGTTGTTTACACTATTTGTTTCCTAAATTAAATAGAAATTATTTATTTTAATTAGTTTCAGATGGCAAAATTTAAATTTTCAAGAATGTAATAATTAACTCCATTGATTTATTTGCGTTTATTATTTTTTATAAATGCACTTTGAATATGGATTATAAAAAAATACAAATACAGAAATCAACGGGAAAAATGTAAGCTTTACTTAAAATCCTTTTCTGGTTGTGGCAACTTTCAATCAATAATTCAACATTTTTACATACATATATATTATATATATTTCTTTGATAATTTAAGGTTAAAATGATAAATACGCCATTAATTTGCCCCACAGGCTATCCGAAGGTGGTGCCACTGCCGGGCAGCAGTGCAGCAGTTGGTGCAGCTGGTGGTGGTGGCAATTGCTCATCCGCTGGGAACACACCCATCAACTCGCGTCGTCAATCGCGTGCCCTGGAGTGTTTGGCGCCACCACGTACGGGCTCATTTCGTAGCCGGAATTCGCCACTGCATCAACCGGATCCGCCGCCGCGACCCCCGCTCGCATTCTGTAAACGTCGCCTCAGTTGGCCGGAGGTGGATCCGCGCTCCAATTCGGGGTAAGTGAACACATGAAAGGACCCTTAATGCATAGTTGATGATAATGATGATGATGTGCGAGAAAATCCACAAATGAATACTTCGCATATGTTTACCCATCATAATTAGCCACAGGATCAACCGGTGTATCATGTCAACCCCACACACACTGTGTATATTTAAAATAGCAATGCATAAATTAAGTCCAACCCAATCCTAATGAGCGTCTTAGCTGATATGTTCTGCTTATAAATAATAATAACAAAATGGAGCCTTAAAGTTGCTCCAAAATCCCTTTCTATCCCCATTGGAAACACTGCGTCAGAAGTAATCTGAATTATTTACCAATTAATTAATGTACTTTGAATTGCTGCTGCTGCTATTTTTGGGGGGTTTCTTGCTTTACGTTTGTCGACCTGCATAATTATGTAATTACAAAAGTTCGGTTTCATTTTTTTAGGGCCCGCACTCCGCTGTACTTGCCACAAGAAACTTTGGCCCCTAAGTCCATGCAACATTGGCAGTTTCGAATGCGGGCTCAACCCTTTTTGCAGCTGCTCATTAACTTTTTGGCCAACTTACACACGCATACCAACAGAAAAATATGGCTTCAGTGTTGGGCTTGTGTGTGGGCACTTGGCAAGGTTGCAACATGGAGTAGCAGCAGCAGCTGCAGCTGCAGCTGCAAGTATCCTTGCCTGCCTCAAGACCAGCAACGCGTCTACGGTTTATCCTGAAAATGCGCTCATAATGAGACATTCGGTCTTGAGGTAACATTTAATTAACCATGAAATGAGATTTTACTAGGTGTTGCTTTAAGACACATGCAAGTGTGGCAAGCTTCTCAGCTCCCAGCAGCTAGTATGCTCTTGCCACGGGTTGAACACTGAATTCTGTTTTCAAAATGAATCTGATTAAAAGCGTATTAACAAGTTGACGCCTTGAAATTTCAGTCAAGAAAAGACGGTCTGAAATGGAGAATATGTAATAAAGAAATTTCATTACGCGCAGCGTGAAAAACTTAAACCGGAACCGCAACTTTACTGATTAAAAGAAGAAGACTTAAAGTAATTCCACATTTTTTAAGAGCTGCTTAAAACTCAATTTGCTATTTCAATTTTTATAAGCATTCATTTGTGAAATACAAATATTTGTTTCCTGCTCTTTTTTTTTAAAAGAAAATTGTGATTTGGTTCAAAACGTAGTTTTTACACATTTATAAACTATTTTTTGTTTGTGTGTGAAACACGTATAGGGTGTAGTCAACACGATGAGACGACGTTTAGAATCGAACTGTTTTCTCTGACGAGCATTTCTTTATTTTATACCAAAATCTTAAAATCTAAATACATATGGTGCCGCTTGTAAGGCGACCTCATGCTATGTTTACTTATCTTAACGGAGTCGCTTGTAAGGCGACTCCATGTGATATATTCTTAACCTAATGCAGCCACTTGTAAGGCGACTCCATGTGATGTATTCTTCACTCAATGCAGCCACTTGACAGTCGACTTCATGTAATGTAATGTATTTAACTGCAGCCACTTGACAGTCGACTCTATGTGATATTTTGTCATTAGAACCTAGCTGAGCCTTGCAGCGTCTCATGTTCATTCTTGAACATTCTCCGGGGGCCAAATGCAATATTAATTATTTCTCTTTTTTGTAAATATCTTTTTCATATTTATAGGATTTACTCTTCGTAGGAAATGTCCAACGTTGAGTATGTTTGTGGCTTTCTCCTTTTCCAACGGCTGCGAGTTCAGCACTGCCCTGCGACATAACATCGCAGAATACTCTTTATAGGTGCAGCTCTTGTTTCGAAGGATACGTTTTAAGCTTAGAAGTCTCGGTTCCCGTAATCTTCCCATGTGGGGACTGCCCGGAGGAATAAAGTGGCAGGCTCTGCTTTCTTCCTGTAAATTGTGGGATGAATTCCCAATATGACCGGCTGCCGTCAAGCTGCTCGGTTTCCTTGTCACTGCGTTCTGCAGCTCCTCTAACGACTCCTTGTATCGGCTTACTTGCACTTCAAGACATTCATGTGTAGGTTGCTCCAGTCCTAACCGCGACTGGTTCTCCTTGGCGCGCAACTCCAAATGTTTTGACATAACAAGAATGGAGGGATCATTCATATTTGGTTCGTTTTCCAGTTTGTGTTGCAGTTCCACTACTTGCTCGACGGTGGCGCTGTACTTCTTCATCACCTCGCTCAACTCGTCTTTGTTCACCTCGATCTGAGCCTGCATTACGGCGCAATCGCTTTGCGCCGCAAATGCACGTTCCTCAGCATCGTTGTGAGCCACATGCGACTTCTCAAGCATGGTCTGCACCTCGGCAAGCTCCGCCTCTGCGGTCTGGCGAGCTTTTTGGGCTAAAAAGCGTGTAGTCTCAGCATTTTTAAGCTGATTACGCAACTGCCTGATTTGTGCCTTGCCGGGTGTATCCGCTTTGAGTCGCTTTAGCTGCGTTTGCGCATCCTTTAGAAGTGTCTTGCTTTCTTCCAAATCGCGACGCAGCTTTTGGATCAGTGCCTCTTCGGCATCACTATCCACACGATGACGAACCTCGATGGAGCTAAGTCTATGTTCTAATTCATATTTTTCGCGCAGCAGCAGTGCTCGCTCTCCATACTCCTTTTTTAGCTGACACTCGAGCTCCTTTATCTTGTCGTAGCTTTTTCCGCGCTCCTTGTCGCGATGCTGTAGCTCTCGGCGAGCCTTCTCGAGTTTTTTATCGCTCTTCTGTATATATCGACGGGCCTCCTCTAGCTCCTTGTGCATTGTCTCAGGTGTCATTTCTAGACGCGGCTTGGTCTGCTCTAATGTTTGGATTTGGTTGAAACTGTCATCCAGATCCTTACCCTTAGTTTGAGTGTGCTCCTGTTCGACAGTGCAGAATTTTATGGACTGCAGTTCTTGCTCAAGAAATCTTGTCTCATCCCAATACTCTTGTAGCATAGTGTCCCGTCTCGATGAACTTGGTAGATACAACAGCTCTGCACAAATGTCCCCTATTAAATCTTCACCTTCGCTGAAGAGATCGTAACTTTCTTCAGATTCGAACATGAAATCGTACATTGATGACATCGCTTTTTGAATCGCATATATAGTATGTATCAGCTCACTTTCTGTTGGATTTGCCAAATTGGTCTTGGCAAGTTCTATTTCCTTTTGCATTTGAATTAACATTCTGTCAATTCCTTTCGAGCTGTCTTTCTTTAGACTAGCCTCCTCTTTGGATAGCTTTATCAACTTATTTGACCGTCCTTCAATCTCTTTTTCTGATGAAGACGGCTCCATTTTTAGCAGCTCCTGCTGCTTTCCAAACAACATATTCTCTGATGATTTTGTTTGGTTTTGATTTGCACTTGCTTCACAGTTCTGTTGTAAGCCACAGAACACGCTTTGAATTTCAAAATCTTTTCAGATTCGACGTTTAAATTCGAACTCTGAAACCGACGCGAAGTTCAAATTATATAGACTACATTTATTGTAGCTCTATATCATCAGAGTCGACGATTAGTTTCGAACTCTGAATCCGGCTCGAAGGACCAAAAAATGTGTGAAACACGTATAGGGTGTAGTCAACACGATGAGACGACGTTTAGAATCGAACTCTTTGAATCCGGCTCGAAGGACCAAAAAATGTGTGAAACACGTATAGGGTGTAGTCAACACGATGAGACGACGTTTAGAATCGAACTGTTTTCTCTGACGAGCATTTCTTTTATTTTATACCAAAATCTTAAAATCTAAATACATATGGTGCCGCTTGTAAGGCGACCTCATGCTATGTTTACTTATCTTAACGGAGTCGCTTGTAAGGCGACTCCATGTGATATATTCTTAACCTAATGCAGCCACTTGTAAGGCGACTCCATGTGATGTATTCTTCACTCAATGCAGCCACTTGACAGTCGACTTCATGTAATGTAATGTATTTAACTGCAGCCACTTGACAGTCGACTCTATGTGATATTTTGTCATTAGAACCTAGCTGAGCCTTGCAGCGTCTCATGTTCATTCTTGAACATTTGTTTTAATTAAAAAATCAATTTTCTGCACAACACAAAATGAATAACAGCAAAAAACACTTACTTATTCCAGAAGTTTTTATTATCTTGTTAATATTAATTAATTATACCGAATTATCCCATTAAACAAATACAAATTGCATAGTCAAAAAGTTGCAATTAGCGCGAATTAAATGAAAACCGTAAAAAAACAAAACCATAAAATTCATTACAAAAGGTAAATTAGTGTAAAATACGCAGATTAATTAAATGACGTGAAAATTAAACAAAATTGTCAATGACAAATTATTGACATTAAATAGCAATTTACTTACCTACAAAATCCTGTCGCAGGATATTTAAAAGGAAGCAGTAACAAAACAAAAAATAAATGAATAATTGGCAAACTAAGGCGAAGTTCAGCAGCTGTTTATCTACACTGCAGTGAAAATTTTGCAACAAGATAAATACCAAATAAATAAATAATAACAGCGACACAAAACTTGGGGGCCAAGGATCAACTTTTGTGGATATCACAACCAAAACAAAACAAAGACGGACAAAATAATGAAACTTGGCTAAAAAGAATACGCGAAGAACTTTAAACTGAAATTGGGTTCAGCGCGTTGACAAAGTCACAAAGCAAACGGAAACAAATGCAGAGAAAAGTTTAAGATTAAATTCTTCACACAAAAAAAAAAAAAATAAACTTGCAAACAATGCTCTAAAAGTCAGTTCCAGAAAGCCTCTCTATATTTCGCCTGCCCGCACTCTCCTCTCCCATCCTGCATCTCTGGCAATTTCGCCCCTCTAAAAACAAAATTCGACAAAAAGTGTTCGCCAAAAATTTAGCTTCTTTTTTATTGGACCTGCCCAAAATGAATTTGATGCAACACAGTTTATAATTTTTTTTCTGTTTGTACCCTGTTTATTGGTAAGGTTGGTAAAAGGCAGAAAACGAGTTATATATATATATACAAATTTTGGGGAATAAAATTATCTACTTAATTAAATTATTCATTTGACGTGGGTTAAAGTAAAGACAAATTTTAAAAGTAAAATGAAAAAATAAAATAATCCAATAAAGAATATACAAAATATATAAAATAAATAGATTACAAAAATTACTTAAAGGCTTTAGCTTGAGTTGTCATCAATCCTTAACTGATTGCAGATCATCTCCTAGTCGAGTTGATGTATATTAAAAGCGTTGCCATAAACGTTAAAAAATCTGGCTAGGATGGCGACAAAGTTAAGCCGATTAGCCGCTTAGCCGCTGCCCATTTTATGCTGAGTGCGAAAAGTTTTGTGGCTCAATTTAAAGCGAGCAATGCAGGGTATATCAATGTGTGTGTGTGTGTGTGTGTGTGCGTGTTTGCCTTGCAAATGATTAGGCACAACACCATCATCATCATCATCATCATGCTGAACCCTTGAGAGAGTTAAAAATCTCTGTTAACGTGCGCATGGGGCGTATGATTAATATTAAAACTAGCTAGCAAATATATGCATAGATACTTGTCTTTATATATATATGTATGTGTATATATATGTATGTATATGTATATATATGTATCTATGTGAATTTGTATACAATTAGCGACACTAGACAAGCAACAAGCTGCAATCTGCTGGATGCTGCTGGTTCCTTGCCGTTGTCTGACCCACATCAAATGTTGAAATAGGTCTGACAAGCGAATTCTGGCGCTGCGATATGCAAATGGAATACTTAATACTTATGTAGAGAGCATATTGACAGTGCCAATTAGAGTTTCATTCGCTGTCCAGTCCCAAAATTGTTTGATATAATGAAGTGCACTCAGACCTATACTCATCCACTACTTCCCTTCCCTCTTCCCTCTCTCTCTCAGAGTCCAGGAAACGGATGGGTCGTATTTTGAGAATTTTACATCGTTGGGTTGGAAACGAGAAAATCGTCGCATGTCGGCGACGCGTGCGGCTGAATCACGTGCAGAGGCTAATCCCGAAAATGAACGTGATCCGCCAGCGCCCGAGGAGTCTATTGACCGTCACGATGATAAGGAGAAACTCTACGTTGAGGTTTTGCATACCATTGCCAATACGGTCGGGGCACCAGCGCCCGGCGGACAGGTAAGTCAATTAAATCCCACCAAAAACTACCACACTGAAAGACAGCAAAGATTAACATTTCAAAACAGCCCCGCCAGCTATTAGTGTCATTATCTGATTCTGTCAGTGTAAGTTCTCCGCATTCATAAATCAATACTAAACTGTGGCTGGGGTCTCCTTTGAATCACATGAATTTTTGATTGAGCTGAGAGGAGGCAGGGGGAAAACTTATGCAAATAGTGTTTTGGCTTGAAATTAACGAGCGGTTAGCCTTGGCTTATTTGATAGATGATTGTCAGTGGGGGATGGGGTGGGGTCCGCGGTAATAATTAATCACATACGTTTAGGCCCACAAATGTTGTGCAATTTAAATGATTGATGCTGCAAAGAGAGAGGACGAACCTCAGCATTGGGGTTGCAGCTGGGGTTTGAAGTTGAGGTGAGCTGCGCACAGGATATATACAGGATATCAACCTTTATGGTTGCTGGGCACAGAATTCAATTATAAGAGTGTTTTCAAAGTTCAACAGAGTTTTCATTTCGATTGCCATTTGTAAGTAATTCTCCAATATTTTCACAAGTTGTGCCAAGCATGAACAATACGAAATTGCTGTCCTGTTCTGTTGCCCTGTCGTCCCCCGCCACCCTTTTGCTCTAACAGCATTTTTCAATTATCGTTTTTAATTTAGCAGTAAGAAAATTTCACAACTAATGAAACTTGAGCTGACTGTACATACATATATATATATATATATATCTATATATATATATATAAACTTAGTTGGCAGCTCTGGGGCCATTGGGTTTATGGCAGCGTTGTAAAACTTTCAGCCGCGGCTGGAAAATAACCTTGTTCCTGCTGTGATTGAGTTGCAAGTAGCTGGTCAAGTCTCCTGGGCCTCCTCGATAGAAAGTCGAGTGACTAAAGTTATTTATTCCAGCTCCTGAACAGCTCAGCAGGCGACTCAGAGGAATTTTCTGAGCTCTTACTACATATTTTACATTTAATGGAAAATAATTACAAATAACTATGTAACAGCTGCACGGGTTAATGTTATTAATGGTCACTAATGGATATATAAATGTAAGGGTGTGACAAAAAAAAAAAATAAATAAATATTGCATGACATAATAATACAGAACATGAATATATATATTCACTTAAAAATATGGTTTTAATCAGTTCTCAGAATCGAGAATCCGAGAAAGTACAAAAGTACAAGTACAAAAACTTTAGTAATCTAAGTTTAGGTCTAGTTTTGACTAATTAAAAAAAGAACTTAGTTTTTCCTTTATTTTGAGTTACAACTGTATTCAGCTACTTTTAAAACTAAAATAGAGTAACTCCAAATCGGCTATTCTCTACAAGAGCAGACTTTTTCTACTTTAACAAATAAATCTTTGATATTTGCAATAGTGAAAAAATGATTTGAACTGAAAGTGGATAGGTAAGGGAAGGGAAGGTTGGGGATTGGCAAGGAATATGCCAAAAATAAGATGCTTAATAACCTAGATGGACGTTGCCTAGGCGATTGCCCTAAAAGCAATCAAATTAAAAAATAATATTCCAACGGAGCAGTACAAAATTTGGCAAAAAAATAACTGAAAGAGGAAGAGGTCGTAGAGGGGAGAGGGTGGCGTTGGGGTAGATTATGAGAGTGCCACTTGAAGTGTGTGCAAATCAGCAAGTCAGACGGCTGCCGGCAACCTGCTAATAAATTCACCAGATAAATCAATATGCAAAAAAAAAAAAAATATAAAAGCCAAGGAATTTTTATTTATTTTCTTTTTGTCTTTTGATATGTGGCAGAGCAAACAATAAACAATGGAAAAAGTTTGTATGGAAAAAAGCAATAAAAGCAATAAAAAATTGGAAAAATTGCTGACTGTGCTTATTCAGCGAAAATATGTTAATTTATATTGTTCTTGTTGTTGATGATTTTTCTTTTTTATTATTTTTATTTTCAATCAAATTTTTATTTGGCTGCAGAATAATTACAAATAAATGGAATAAATAATTAAATTTAATGAAATAAAGTTACTAACAGCTTGCTCCTTCTCTCTCTTTCACTAACTGTCTCTGTCTCTTTCTGACTTAGTTTGCGCATTACAAGGATGAAATGTATCTGCATGCACAGCGTGCCTTTGGCGTCAATCCGGATCGACATTATCGCCTGCTGCACGCCTCCGCCGAGGATAAGCCAAAGATAATCGTGCTCTCGGCGGTCGTCATCGAGGCGGATGGGCTCGAGGCAAAGGATGCCAATGGTAAGCAACCCAGTAACTACACCCTATATAATCCCTACACCCTACTCACTATGCATACATCCTCCACTCAACGAAACAATCTGTCAAATTTTATTTATGTTTGTGCAAATACTTTTAGTTTGCAAATTGATTTGCGGCGGCTTCAATAATTGCATTATGAATTTGTGTGCTTTATTTTAGAGTGTGCGTGTGTGTGTGTGTGTGTGTGTTTGTGGTTGCGTGTCATCAATAAACTGTGCAACATGTGCGCCACATATATTCCCAATCTTGACAATTTTATTATCTTTTATAATGCCTTCTTCTCTGACAGTGATAAAGAACATTTCTTTTATAAAGACTTGAAAATTTATGGGTTTTTCTTAAAGAAATGCAAATGGCCTCCATAAAATATATATATATATATATATATGCTATATTTGCTGCTGTTTAAATCGATAAAACCTGTAGATTTCAACAAGCTTTAAAGGTAGATTCGCCTATTTTTGAATATATAAAGATTACTAAAGATTACTTTGCCAATTTTCTAATAATTTTAAATAGAAAAAATGCATATTTTTTACAGCTTTAAAACTAGAGCTTAAATATTTTATATATTGAGAGCAGGTCTAACTATTTATGGACTTACCTATTAGAGACACTTCAACAAATAATCCCAACTAAAACCATAAGGAAAAAGGTAAATTACAGCTGTGCCATGGCGACAACTTCAGAGATTATTTTGGCTCATAATCAAGCGAAACTCTGCAAATTCTCATTTAACTGCAATCAGAGTATGGCAAGTTCGACTGTCACTTTCTGGCTTGTTTCCGGCTGGTGTTTTTTCCATAGTTACAGCTGTGGGAACCTCAAACCGACGACGTCAGAACCACAGCGTCAAGTCATCGACTTTGTTCCGCAGCTCGTTCAATAAATTTGCAATTTAATGCTTCCCATTTTGTTCATTATGCTCCAAGAGCAGCTCCAACGGCAACTACACCAACAGCAGCAGCAACAAACGTGGCAGCAGCAACATCAGCAGTTGCTGGCATCGCAGGCAACGCAATTTCGCATTTTAATGTGCTCAAGGATGTGTAAGGAATACGCTGAGTGCTCCTTCTGGCTTCGGGCTTCAGCTACTGTTTTTCCCTCTGCCATCTGCTAAATGTACTGCTGATGGCTACCGTCTGGCAGTTTGTGGAGCGAAAAGAGCGTGGGGCGCAAGTAGCGAATACTGCAGACTTAGTTCATGCTACCTATAGCAACAACAACAACAACAACACAGGCAGTAACAATACCAACTCGTTTCCAATGAGACGTGGCTGATGAGTGACTCGCCTTTGTTTGGCTATCCTCAATTGGCTGCCATATAGCCATAGCTACTGGCCGGGCTTATGGCTGGCAAACGATTCTCAGTTTTCATTAGTAGCAATCGCAATCGCAATCGGAATCGCTTTCGCCATCGAATCTTTGTATTTCACATCAGTTGACTGCCTAATAGGCCAAATAAGAGATGAGAACGCGATGGAAAAAAGGCACACGAAAGAACGTCTATTTTAGGCACGTCGAAAGTAGTGAAAATTGATTATAAATTTAAACCAATTTTTTAATTTTAATTTTAAAAATATTTATACGTAGTCAATTTTTATTATAAATTTAAAATATATTTCTTACATTTCATGCATAACTGTTCCAATAGGAGCAACATATTTCCAGGTTGTGGCAAATATAACAATTTATGCCAAGTTTAATTAAGATGAAATATGAAATATTTAACAAAAGTTACTTTAAAATTGCTGTGCCATCTTCTTCATTCAAATGCAAATTAATTTTAATTTTTAAAAATTTTTTTGCGCATGAATTTTTATTTAAATTTTATTTTTTTAGAAATTTTAATTTTTCATAGCTTTGTTTTCATTTTTTCGTGCATCGTGTCACGACACGAGCTCATTTCCATTGCGCACTTTCTGGAGTCTGAATTAAGTTCGAATTGCCCGTTGAAGCCATTAAATCGATTATTATCTTGGTTGCTCTGCTCACTGCTCACTTGCCACAAAGGTTGCCACACTCGCAGCTTGTACGCGTGTGTGTGTGTGTCAATCAGAGTCACTTAATAATTGAGCGACACTTTATGCAAATGAAATGTTAATCATACGCACCGTGTGACCAGCAGTGTCTGCCACCAGCTGTCGCCACAGCTGCCTCCCCCCATCTTTAGCTGCCTCATTTCGCTGCTGGCAGCTGTTGTTAATTGTCATTTAATGTCCTTCACATTTCAATAATTGATTAACAAACCTTTTTGTTCCTCTGCCTTGTTCTCTTTGTTGCAGGCTTCTCGGATCCGTATTGCATGCTGGGCATACAGCCGGACGGTGGTCCGCCCGTGTCGCCGCTGCCGCTGCCGCCGACGCCGCGCGCCTTGTCCGCCGATATGAGCGGTGGCTTTGATAACAGTGCCACAGACTCGCCGCCGCATCGCAAGCACAGCTTTCGCTTGAGCTTCAAGCGGCGCGAGGGGGCGGTTCGACGGGAGCAGCGCGACTCGCTGGGCGGCCCGGTGCCGGCCAAGTTAATCAAGGCGACCAGCATTAAGCCGCACACGCTCAGCCCCAAATGGAATGAGAAATTTAAATTGTAAGTGCAATTTTCAACGATTATCTAAGCGCCCAAACATCCCCGTCTGGCATACACTTTGCGAAATAGTGTTCCTTATTAGCGCCCCGAAAAAACTATCGTCCTGAATTTCAGAAATTCGAAAGCAACGTTTTTTTCATAATTACAGAGTGCATTTTTCTAAAAATTAAAAAAATAAATAAAAATAAAATAAATAAAATAAAGTTTAACTTTTTCTGAGTGTAGATTACAGTTTGATTCACTAAGAGCATATTTTGCCTTAGGGCAGCTCGCATCATTTATTAGAAATTATCTTCAGTTTTCAGAGTGATTTTCCACAAAGCATATTTTTCTTTTGTTTTCCTAGTGTAAATTCAGTCACTGCCGGCAATTGTGCGGCGTAATTGAAATTCAATCTATCGTGTCCATTATCTGTCAAATCGCTGGGATGATGACGCTGCTAAACTTCGGATTAACGAAAAATTATTCAATTATACGTCAAATTCGCCTCCGGCGAAATTTTTGCTATATTTAGTTGAAAGTAACAAACACTTTGGGAATGCGATTTGTAGGTGCCTGGAGACACTTCATTTACGCCTCGCCGCATGACAAATGTTGCGCCTCATTTCGCATTTATCATTCACGAGCAATCTTTGATACACACACACACACACAAAAATAGAATAATAACCATTCCGTTGCCCTTGTGGGTTCGTTATTTACGGGCTAAGAAAACAAATTTAATTGCGTCATAAAATCGACAATACATTTAATATCAGCAATTGCAATCGTAATCAAATTTATGTTGCAATTGTACTAAAAATAACCAGTTCGCAGTTGCTCTTGAAGAAATGTGAAAAACATTTCCTTATCTCAACTGAAATCATTTTTTAATTTTTCTTTTGCTTTCCTTTTGTTGTCAGTTTGAAGTATTTAATAATCATGGAATGCTCTCAAAAGTTTTGTTTTTCCTTTAGTTTTTATGAGTAATGTGCTTTAAAATGAGCAAGCATATTGAAAAATGACAGCAGATTATTTTAGATTGAAATATATTTAAATATGCTAAAGGCAGCTGGGAATTTTACTATTTTTGTTCGTCATGAAAAACTCTTTTCGACATCCTTGAAGCTATTGCAGGAAAATTGGAAAATTAATTTTTCTATGCTGAGAAATCGATAAAATGCTCTACAACAAAAAAAAGGAGTTCAGATTGCTATTGCTTCGTTCCTTAAAGATCGGTTTATATAAAGCTTATGCGGGAGACTCTTTCGTTGATTTTTTTTAATAAAAACTTAAATTGAGAGCTGCCCAGGCGACTTGTCTATGGCTTGTCTAAGAACTGCTGCTCCTGCTGAACCACACATATAAATCACTCAATTTGTAGAGTTGAATCACAGCTAGTTAAACTCTAGGCCATAATATCTAACAGAGATCTTAAAGGTTTAAGTGCAGCATCGTTTCGCTGGAGTCCGCTCATAAAACTCATTCGGTGGCAGTTGCATGATTTCAACGCGTGTTCTTGCCTCAATAAATATAAAAGAAAGAATTGCGTATTGTTCATAAATTAAGCAGAGCAGCTGCAAGAGTCGCTCGTCGGAAGACATAATCCAGTTTTATTTTTATTGGGTCGCAAAACAATCGTTTGGCCAAGAGAGACATGTGGCGTTGTCTGGCTAATTAGACAAATTAAGGCCACTGGCAAAGTGACTGTTTGGGTTAAGTTAATTAAACATGGAACGAATAAAGTGAACACAAACAAATCGTATATTTAATCTCCTTGCAGTGACATCGATGACATCAACACGGACACCTTTCACTTGGACATTTGGGATCACGATGACGAGAGCTGTGTCATGGACGCCGTCTCCCGGCTGAATGAGGTGCGCGGCGTTCGCGGTTTGGGTCGCTTCTTCAAGCAGGTCTGCCAATCGGCGCGTCAGGGGTCCCAGGATGATTTCCTGGGCGCCATAAACATTCCCATTGCCGAGATACCCTCGACGGGCCTGGATGCCTGGTTCAAGCTGGAGGCACGCAGTCATCGGAGCACTGTCCAGGGCCGCATACGTCTCAAGCTGTGGCTGTCGACGCGCGAGGATCGCGGACTGGTGCCAGAGGAGAACAACGAGCAGCAGCTACGCAAGATCGAGCAACTGCAACTGGTATTCATGCAGCATGAGGTGACCACACACGAGCCCTCCTGGACCTGGTGCGGTGATTTGCCTGGACCCGCCCTCACCATCCTCCATCAGCTGGCCGTGCAGGGTGAGCTCACGGATCTGCAGTGTGCCATGGCCAGGTGAGGAAGTTTTCTTTGAAAAACCCAAAACCCAAGATAGTTTCCTGGTAGCCTCCTGGATCTGTTTATTAATTTGTGGACATCGTCAAATTACCAAACTCTAAATTTAGATTACTTCCAACCTCCTTAAAAAATTGACAACTTCTATCAGCTTGCATTACATGTATTACAGAGTATCTTGCAGTCTGTCAGGCTCACCCAAAAATAAATATTTTCTCTTTAAATTCCAATTCCTTTGGCAGATATGTTGCTGCTGCACGACTGAATCGGACAACGCCGCTGGACCCAAAGTTTCTGCATCGGCTGCTGAGCGATGTGGAGAAGCAATGGAATCAGCCCAATCAGGAGGCGCTCACCCGCGATCTGGAACAGTGGTTGGCCGAGGCAATGACTGGTTTTGTGGAGCGTTCGTTGAATCAGATACGCCGGCATCGCGACATATTTCCGGCCTTGAATCCGCCATCGCTAATACGATTAGAGTTTCTGCTGCGCTGCTTGGGGCTGCTTGGATCGATGCGTGCCTTCCGCGCCGTTTGCCCCTTCAACAAGGGGGTGCGCGGCGAGGTGGTGAATGCGCTGCGCAAGGGCTCCGTAATGTGGGGCCAGAATGTGCTGCGCGAATCGCAGTCGCTGGCCAATCCATTATCGAATTTTGTAACAACATTAACAGCCGACATCCAGCTGGGCCAGTCCTACTATCACGCTCTCTTCGACAAGTGAGTAAACGAGGCACCGAAATGACATTCCATGCCATCAATCGGTTTTATTCCTTATTGCCACCTTTTGTCCGGCATTAAATTAAATATGTGTGGCACGTGTCGCATATAAAACACGCTTCGAGAATGATACCCCCCCTCCCCGCCCAGTCCCCAGTTTCTCAAAACAGTTTAACCAAACAAGCAGCAAACATCCAATTTAAGAGAAAACAACCCATTTTTTTGCTGTTTTTTATTGTTTTTTTGGTTGCACCCGAAACTAAATTGAATTCCAAACTACATTTTGTGTGTCTGCGTTTGAAACGGTCGTGGGTCATGTTTTTAGTGGCCACTAATCAGTTGGTTAGCCAACTAGATGTTTTTTTTCTTTTAACAGCAATAAAGTTCGTTAATGACTGGTCGAATTTGTTGTTTTGGCAGTTTGTGTAACTTGAACTAAACACAAATTGATTTAGGTTACTTCCGATGTGATAGGAACCTATAGTGTATACATTAATTTTGATTACACTAATCTTTATTTTAGTTAATGGTTGATTCTTATTGAATTCGTTTCTGCTTTCTTATGTTAAAAAAGTAAATGATTAAGATTGATTAAGATTACCGAAATTTGGACAAACTTTAGACAGTGTGTGCTTGCCAATTTGTTCCCTATCTCCAATAAAAAAGGCTAACTGGGCATCACTGCCTACCAGCCTGGACGAAAACTTGTTCACACTCAACTCTTCTGCAGCATTACACAGCACTGGAAAACATCAAAAAAAAAGTATGGGGAAAAGTGGGAGGGACAACTCATCTAATCACTCCCATATTTGCTAGTTAGCGAGACCATAAAGGGCTCCTAATGAGCACATCAAGTGGCTTACACACATAAGCCTCATATTAATTGCGCTGTCATAAAAATGCGCCCTGGCATCTTGGCCATTCTGATGGGCCATTTAGTTGAGTGGTCCAGTGAACGGGGGACTCCCTCCACGAAAGTGTTGAGCCGCATTTACAAAAACTTTGCTGGAAAACAATCCCCAAGCTAATTGCAGCCATTACTGCAATTTAAAACGCTCACGTAACTTGAAGCTTCATCGATTTTTAGCTTACGCCAACAATTTCCAGTGCTAAGCTGTGCTGCCAATATGGCAGCCATTTTCTGTAAATTTATAAAATCCTGTCTGCTTTTGTCTATTTGTAATTTAGAATTTGGTACGTTGAATTAAGTATGCTTATTTTATAATTTTAAAACATATTACTCCGTTTTGTTTTTAATGCAAACTGGTTGCTTAAATTTAAAGCAAGCTTGATGAAACTTTGCACAATGTTTTCATATTGATCCCAGTTCTACCAGCAGCCGCAAGCATTTTCTGTATGCATATGCGAGCGCATGTGTGAGAAAGAGATGTCATGCTAATTGATGCATGCGAAAATGTCTTTTTGTGTGTGTTCTCAAGATCCCCGTTACGTACGATTGCGTATGCGTATGGGATGAATGTGTGTATGTATGTATGTGTGTATTTGTTTATGAATAAACACATGTTTCCTGCCAGCCAATTAGGGATCAGTATGGGCTTGTGAATAAAAAAAAACGCTTCAATTGTTTTTTTTTTACTCTTTGTTGCCATTGCTTGCTGTGAGAAATGAGCCTGTTCATTGGATGCTTTTTAAAGGGAAGTTTGCCAATATAATTAGAATATTTTTAACAAGTGAATGCAGGATATATCGTAGTCGAGATTGCTCGACTGCATCCTTCTTACTTGTGTTCGATTCAGGAACCTGAAGTCTTCTTAATACTCATTTTTAAAAACATTCGAGCTCAATTTAAGAGTTCTTCAATTTCTGTTTTGTATATAAACTTTTCACTTCTTCTGCTATCATTTTTTAATCGATAGTTGGTAGCATTATATAGAATATACACACACATATATATATATATATATATATATATATATATACATATGTGGCATGTGTTTCGTTTATGTGAAGCTTAACTTACCTTTTTTTGTGTTTGCAGCACGAATGGCATTCAGTACTTCAGCATCATTTACAAGCAATACGATGCAATGGTTGGCGAAGAGGTCTATACGAGGATGGCAGCTGGCCAGGTGGCCGGGGTACGAATGAATCTCTCACAGTATGCGGTGCTCGAGGGCGATGCGGAACCAGTGGATGCGAAACCGTTTGAGCTCTTTCTGGCACTGCAGGAGTTCTGTCAGCTCAAACGACATTTGTCCGCCCAGCCACAGCCGCCAGAAAAGCCGTTGGCGTTGAGCAACAGCCATGAGTGGTTTATACCGACCTTCGAGCGCTGGATGATGGTTAGCAAGGCGAAGGCACTGCAGCGCATCCGAGCTGCCATACGCATGGATGCCATCTGTGAAGGGGAGCGCATAGTGCGGTACAGTAGCTCCTCGGTGGACACGGCCAGCACGCTGCTGAACATTAAGGAGTTCTGGAAGGTCATCAATTGGCCGGACGAGGATACGGCAATCATGATGGAATCACAGCTCATTGATGTTGTCTGCTCCGCAGCAATGCACTATTGCGATCTTATCCACACCACGCTGGCGGACAGTGGCTACTACGAGCAGCAGGGACCGTTCCGGTGCTCGGACGACATGTGCGTGACAGTCAACAATGTGGAGTATGTGCGTCGCACTCTTGCCGAGTTTCGATCCGACGAACAGCCGCTCGAAGAGTCGGCCGATAATCTCCTGGAGTCCAGCCTTACCCACATGGAGAATCGCTGCGAACGCATCTTGTCCAAGCTGGCGCCTCTGATGCAAATGTCTCTGCAGAAGGCTGTATTCCATTTGGCCTGGTCACCGGATTCGCTGCCTGCGAATCAGGCAATTGTTCCTCTGCTGGAGTATCTCGATTGTCATCTGGCTGCACTGAATAGCGCAATGCTCACCAAGAACTTTAATCGTTCGTTGCGCTTCATCTGGAAGACGGTGCTGGGCGAGATGGCACGCCAAATGGAGACGGGCGATGACACGGATAAGCCGACTCACTTTCACAAGCGACTCTACGAGGCACTGCAGCTGCTCGTCGACTTCTTTCACGCCGAGGGACAGGGCCTGCTCATCGAGTGCCTGCACACGGAGGACTTCTGGCGCATCGAGCAGCGGCTGCAGTTCCACAAAACGGACACGGATCGTTTGATTGACATGTTCTACATGAACCGATTGCGCGAACAACTCATGGCAGTTAGTCCAGGACCCTATGGCTCATTGGCAGTACGCTCCTACTTTAATCATGACTCGCTGTGCGTTGAGATTCTGCACGCCAGGGATGTGGTGCCCCTCGATCCGAACGGTTTCAGTGATCCATTCGTTGTCATTGAGCTGCTGCCACGCCGCATCTTTCTGCACTGCATGGAGCAGCAAACCAATGTGCATAAAGTGAGTGACAAATTTGGCAATCATATAAAATATAAAAATAATTATAAAAATATATAAAAATTTTAATACCAATTTCCATATTTATTTTTTATTGCAGCGCACTTTAAATCCCATTTTCGATGAATGTTTTGAGTTTTCGGTGACGCTGGAGCAGTGTCTGGTTGATGGCGCCATGATCTGCTTTACGGTCATGGATCACGATGTGCTCACGGCCAACGATTTTGGCGGCGAAGCCTATCTGGCTCTGGGCAATATACCCGGCGTGGCGGATTACAGCACCAGCGTGGATAATTTTCATGGGCTAAAACAAATCGAGTTGCCGCTGATGCAGCAAAAGGATAAAAGTGAGTATTTATACACTCAAAACAAAAATCACCCTTGAAAAAAAAAATAGTTTCATTTATGCATTTAGTATTTTTTAATAATAAATTAAATATATTTGCCCTGAAACAACAAGCCCAAAAGCATATTTCTTATAGTAAATTAAATTATCTAAATTTATAAACTATCAGTTGGAAATCTTAAAATAACTAATGCTTTTTGTTAAAAATAATTTAAGTACCAAAAAAGTATACAAATAAAAAATGTAACGCAAATAGTCATTAAAATATACTTTCTGATTAATAAGAAGAGTAACCCTTTGCGCCAGAAGTATTAAGTTTTGTGTGAACTAATTTTTTTTAAGTGTATGCAATGAATCGAAACTTTTACGAACTTATATTTGTTATCCGATTTGCAGGCAATCCGATTCTGCAAATATTGGAGCTGCGCATCAATGACAAACAGGCGCAGGATTTTGTGCGCAAACAGAAGGCACGTTTCATCAATTGATTTTAGAAGGGAGCATTTCATGTGCGTGTGTAAGGAGCATCGTTTGAAAAACGTATCTCAACATTTGACAGCAGGCAATCTAATTGCAAGTTTGGTTCTGTAAAATGGATCCAAAAATTATAAGAGAAATGTATAAAGTAAGCAAACACACACATCTACTACTAATATTACTATTATTATTATTATTATTATCGATTTATGTCTGTATTACGTATTGTATGTAGTTGTGCAAGCTCCTCAGTTTTTGTAAATGTTAGCAAATTGAAATTCAAATGGTGCATAAGTAACAAGTTACGGGGCACGAAACTCTTTTGGCCCAAATGTTGTAGACTTTATGTTGCTACAAATTAAATATACACACACACACTCAAATATACATATGTGTTAGGGACTCCATCGTAGCGTAGAAATTGCTGAAATTGTCACAATTGAGCATAAGAAATATTTAGAATTTAAATCACAAACACATTTCTGCATTTCTGAAGACTTTTACTTGAACTTAAATACACACCACACACACACACACTAACGGTTAAAGTAAAATAAAACACTTGAAAACCCCTTTTTAAAGTTAATTCCCATTTCCGAAAGTGTGCATAAATCAAAATATTTTCTATCCAATTTAATGCTCTTGGTCCGATCTATTTTATATTGACATATTTTTTGGGTCAATTTATGCTATACAACAAATAAAAATTATATTGCAAAAATATATTTGAAATATTTGCAATGCCAGTGAAAAATCCTTAAAACAATCAAAATATGCGTAACTCCGAGCTTCTTTATCAAACTCAATGCCACTAAAAAAAAACACACACACTATCTACACACACACACACACACTATTTACATATAAATGTATACAATGAAGTAAATATATAAATCACGCCCAAAAGACAGTGTAACTAAGTCTTAAACTAAATATATTTGTAAACTACTATTTTCTGAGCACAGACTTTGTATAAATTTATTGGACACACTCTTGCATACAGCACTGTGGGGCACAGTGAGTGCCGAAAGGTAGCCTTCAGTCCCTTGCTTTTTATACACTTGACTTGAGACATCTGTCAAACTAAAAAAAAAATATATATATATATATTCTACGAAATTCCCGTAAACCACATCCAAAAATGTTTTTGGCTTTCAAACCAAACTTTGATTTGAAATCTCTATTGTAAATTTTGTACCATATACAATTCTGTCTATACACAAATATATGTAACGGATAATGAAAATTGTTTAAACTGTAATTCTTAACTAAGCTAACTTTTATACCTTTCGCAAGGCAACAGAGAACAATTTTAAAATGAGGCGCAACACACAAAATAAAAATAATCAAATTAAATGCACAATAATAAATATCAACCAAATCCAAGTCAAATTATGAAAAACAAATTTTTTTAATATTAAGGGTCAAAACTAAAAGCGCAACAAATTAAACACAAATCAATGAGTATTATATTAATAAACACATATACATATTTATATATGTATGTGTATTATATATATATGAACCGTATAATTAAAGAATAATACTTAGCATGTAAGTGAATTATATTATACAGACATTATTTTCTCATCTAAGATCACTCTGCACTATCTTTCTCGAGTTTCATCTATCAAAACCTCATGAATGATTTGTTGAGTTTAACTTCTCTATTAACTACTTATTAGGGTTGACATCGAAGTGTTATTTAAAGCTGCCTAATCCGTAGGTAGTATTAAAAAAAATAAAATAAATAAGCCTGCGAGAAATGTAGAAAAGTTTGATATGTGATACCCTTTTTTTTTATTTTATAGCAGGGTGTCAAATCGAATTGTTAATCGGTTCCGGTAAGTAAATTGTAAAGTTTATTTATTGTTTCCAAATCAATTACTTTATCGGTTTGATTTGACACCTTTTTAAATAGTGTTTATTTGGTTCCAACAGTAATTGTGAAATCTTATCTGAATGAATTTTTCTGGTGCCTCTTTCGCCCCACCTAATTTCGGTCACATTCCGTTCTCCTTCCTTGAAATATCTACAAAACTGATCTCTTCCTGACTAAGTACACCTAAGTAAATACATAAATATATATACATATGCATAAATAAACAATAAATAGACAATTGTTTGCTGTATTAAACGTAAAAGTAACCAACTGTGTGGATAATATGAACATACTTGTAGCTATATCTATGATAATTTTCAATATCGTATTAAAAAGAACAGACACACAAACAATGACACTCAAACAAGATTAAATCAAATCAAATTATGCATATTACATAACGTAACAAGGCACTCGACACAAATTTATTGCAAACATCAGAAACAAATTTGAAACGAAAGCAAATCAAGCAAATTAAATAAAACAAAACCGAAAACAAAATCAAATAAATGCAAAATTGGCCAAACCAAGAGACCAAATGCATTTACAACAAAAACAGCAAAAAACCGAAAAATACAAATATGAATAAAAAAATATGCGCACACCCAAGGCCAAAAAAAAAAATATTTATGAAAAAAAGAATCTATTGAGCAAGTGTAGAATAAATATGAATAAATGCTGGTTACAAATGCCTACAAAAAGATACCTACAAAGAGCCCTCCTACAAACAAAGATACTTGATACTTATACAAACTACAAGCAACAAACAACAAACAACAAATACAAATACAAATACATATGAAATGCTTTATACAAGCAACGAAACAAACACAAAGGAGACAAACTTGTATACAAAACTATTTTCGATTATGTACCAAGTATTAATTCCAGATTTATTTGCCGAATTATACAAAGTACAACACATTATATATACATACACTTACACACACACACACACCACTCAGATTATAAATGTGTTGTTTTCCTTATGGTTTTATAAATGTTTTACCTATAAGCCAAAGACAAAAGCAAACGTTTACCGCCGAAACCACTAGCTAACAAAAAAAACTTTTCAATATTGTTAGAGAGTGTTAGAGAGACTCTATATACCTATATATATATGTACATATATATATATATATATATATATAAACAAATATATATCATTTTTAAATGTGTGCTTTATGTGTAAAAGAACTATTAAGAAGAGCCACGTACAGGTTCCTAAACTCCAATTAAATGTGTAATATTACCGAAATACATAATTATAAAAATTAAATAAAACAAATAGCAAAGTTCCACAAAATCTTAACTAACGATAAGTGTATGTGTGCAACAGTTTTAAAACTAACAACAACAAAATCATAATCAAAGCAAATCGATCGAAACTTAGCTAAAATACATGTTAAATGTATGTGCAAAACCAAGAAAACAAAAAAAAACATTAATAAACCCTGCTGCAGAAAAACCTTATCAAATTCAATCAATAAATGTCAATGAATATATAAATCGCATTTTATTTACTCTAAATTTCAAATGGATTCAATACAGTTTTGTTATATATTTTTCATGTGACTTATGCGTTTCATTAATTATGGTGAGTACTGTAAGTGTGTAGGAGGATGACAAATGCTCTTAACTATGGAAAGAATTTAACAATTCTTATTAAATTAAAGTTAAATTAATAAAAAGAAATATTTATTTATAAATATTTTACTCTATTTAAAATGATTCTTTTTATAAATAATTATTTTTATCTTATTTTGTTCCTGTATTTTTGTAATATAATAAGCATAAGTGTTGGGAAGATGTTAAATTAATAATAAGAAATATATTTTACTCTATTTAAAATTATTCTTTTCTTCAATTATTATTATTTTCTTATTTTATTCCTGTTTTTTTTCAATCTGCATAAATCTTGATATATAATTCTCGTTAAACCTATAATAACATCTATATTAAAATATTTTGAGTTATGCTTAGATATTTCAATATCTTAAGAATTCTAACTGTAACTCTCCGTTCGTTCTGGAATGCATCTGAAAAATTCAAGATTTACTTCTCATTCCTATTTTTGACAACACTTTATGTATTCAAGATTGTAGCTCTTAACTTGAAGTAAAATGTATTTTTAAGATTTTTAAATATAATTTCTGATTACTCTGTGAAGTGAACTTGAGCGCCTTATCAACCTCTCCTGCAAAAGCGCTACAGATTTGCTTATAAAATCGCAATACTCTTAAAGCCAATTTGCTGCTAAGAAATTAGCTTGAAGCAGCAACAAATTTAAGCCAGCTTTAGGTAACAAACGTGAAGGGTCATGAAAATAAATTGTCGTTGCTGGCAAAGGTTGTTGGCTGGTGCTGATGGAATTGATTCCAATGCATTATCCTGGTGGTGCTGGTGCTGGGCTCTTCTGAGCCTGTAAAGCTTTTATCTAAATTAAATCCAGGCCAAGACAATGTCCGTGTCGAAGGAGATTCACGCAGCTATCGTGCCACATGACGTGCAAATGATTCGCCATTTGCCACATCGTCAATGCTAAAAAGTTAATGTGCAGCCGACTCGGTGTTATCCTTAAAGTTGCAAGTACATACAGTTTACACGCACTGTCTGTGCAACACTCAAATCTCAGTAGTTTTATGCAAGTTTTATGACAGAGTGGAAGCAGCAAAAGTTTTTTACGACTTTCAATGCCAAAGGACAGGCAGGAAATAGTTGCAAATAACAAGAAGATGCTGCGTTCCATACATAAACAAAGAAATACTCTCCAACTTCTGACCTGGCACACAAAAAAATTCTGATACATAGATGCAAGTATTTATATACGAAAAACAGAAAGCTTGCCACTTGAGGCATGTCACAGAAATGTCTGTCAGATGGCAATAGAGTTTGGTCTGCGACCTGCATTCCCAGCTACTGATGTGACACTGACAATTTCCAGCACACAAACACACACACAGGCACACACACAACTTACGCATTTTGGCCCAGGGCCAATTTCTGGCATTGCAACATGCAACTTCAAAAGCAGCAACACCACAAGCGAAAATGCAAACTGCAATTTAAGTTTCAGTTGTGCATATTTTTTCGCTGCATTTGAAGCAGCGGCCGCATTCCAGCAGAGAGAAACAAGCAGTGTAAAATGCCGCGAAAGTGGAAGCCGAAGAGATTATGGGCAAAAAATTTGTTACACAGTGAGAAATTTGGTAAAGGCCAAAAAGTGGCAAAATGTATTTAAAAAACGAAATTGCGAATATTGGTTATATATATTATTTATTTATTTATTTAGAAAATTAATATTAATCCATCAAGAATTTTTTCAATTAAAAAAAATGTTGAATTAATAATATTAACCTGAAATTAAATTACACCACCTCAAATGAAGAATGTTTTTCTTAACTATAATTTTATATTATTAATTGTATGCTCTACTCTAATCATTATAGATCAAAGATAATTAAAGAACAAACTGACTTATTCTAAAAGTGTATTTTTGTATTTTGTAAGTTGGATAAATAACCAGGCAAAGTTTATAATATTTAAAATGATTCTGCTTTGCAACTTTCTTAAACCTTCATTTGAGCTTAATTTGTACTGCTTCAACTGATTTGCATTGCTTGCCCCTTTGGCGCAGTGTAACCGGATATGTAAAGTGCGCCATATTATGTAAGGCACTGTCCGTTTGCATACCCTGCGTTACCCCGCATACCGCACCCCGGCAAACCCCGTTTAAACCCTTTATCAGTTTTTGCTGCCCGCAAGCAGTTCGCATAAATTTGAATGTGAATTTTTATTTACATGCCTGCAGCCGTCGCAGCAGAAATGATGCTGTCTTCAATTTTTGGCCAGCGTTGCCAATAAACGGGCTTTCCACACATGCAGAGAGAGAGAGAGAGAGAGAGAGAGGTAGAGAGAGCCTCTCACTCTCGCATGCATGTGTTCATTATCGTTGCCATTCACTGGCTTTTTTGTTTAATGACTTTGATGGCGAACCAATCGCTTAGTTGCAAATTACATGCTTCAGCACAACCCCTTCCCTTCTTGCAGAGGGTAGTATTATGATGTCATTCAATGTACAACAGCTATATATATATATATATAAATAATTTAGCAACATTTAACATCCATTTAAAGATATTTCTAGCTGGTTAAATGTGAACTTTGATTTTTATTTGGATGAAATCTGAAGCATATTTTAAATAAATCTAGCTAGGGTATATCAGTTTCGTCTTGGCTCACTTCGGCTGTTCAGTCTTGTGTTACTTGCCACAGCGTTGCAAGTCACGTGCGCCAGTTGTTCGAGTGGTGCGCTGACAACCAGAGCGTCTAATGAAGTGACCACATTCGGGCTGCTGCGGCGCCTCACCGCACGCCCCTTATGCGCCTCATCGCAATTGTTGCACGTGTTGCAGAACTTTCGGTTAACGGTTATTAAATGCAGTTTGACAGCAAATTGCGGCAACAAAAGTGCAAAGTGCAGATCTACGCTCTCCCAAGTCGCCGCTCTCTCAAGTCTCCGCTCTATCTCTCTCTCTCTTCTTCTCACTATCTCTTGGAGCGTGCTCTCTCTCGCGCTCTTTGAACAGCGCTAGAAACCAGTTTGTGTTTTAAGTTTTTGTTTTTAGACGAGTTTAGACCAAAAAACGCAGGTGCCGCTAAAAAGGTTTTGAGCTGATCAGTTCGAGCTGAAATCGCGACGCGTTCGCTTCGCAGCCGCGCTTCAAATCACAGAAAAATAACTCGAAATATATATATAAAAAAATAAAAATAAAACATATAAAATAAAATAAACACATACAAAAAGCACATGTATAAATTTAACTATTTTTAGCGCATTACGTGAGTGTCATTCGAAATTTTTGATTTTGTGCCATCAAACACAAAATACGAAAAGTGCTCAAAAAAGTGTACAAATTTACACTGTGCTACACAGCACTCAGCGCTCTGCCCTTTGCCTGACTATATAAGTGTGTGTGCTTGAGAGTGTAGTTTCTGTGTGTGTGTGTGTGTGTGTGTGTAGGCGCATAACTCAGCTTGAGCTCAAGCCAAAAACCTGCTGCTATTATTAGCTTTAGCCAAGATTATGGCCGATTTGGCTGAAACGACTTGAGTTGGGTTTTTCTCTCTCTTTGCCCATTGTTGGCAGTAGCCCTGCCCCCCACCTCCCCTCTACTCC